>CM062811.1:480525113-480857390 GCA_031772625.1 Pinus tabuliformis | reverse complement strand
AAGGTGGAGTGGTATCAACTAGAAGCAACAGGAGCAACTGTCAAGTGAACCAATGAATGTTGATATAACCCAAGGTCTTCACCGACCGCCGTGGTACATTTCAACACCATGGGAATAAATGATCTGAATTCGACCATGTGAGAAATCGTTTGGTTACCGGTCATTGATGTATACCGTTAACAAACGCGAGACTACTCACCGATAATGTTAATGAGCGTCAAGGTACCCAGTACAATCTAACAAGTGTGAATAGATGAGCTGGAGTCGAACACCTGTAAGAATCTATCAATCAGGAGACAATGATGGTTTCCCACTGTCGATAGCGAAGGATTTGCCACTAATGACTGCAAACCCCAAGGTACTGCCAAATGGACTCTAGACCTTTGCCCCAAAGCAATGAGTCATAGTTGATAGGGAAAGATCCGCTAGAAGGAAGGCATTAAGGCATCCTTCATCAATCTAGCGCGAGTGTAACCTGTAGGCTAATAATGTGGAAGGAATTGGACAAAAAAAGAAATAATAACCCAACCGAAGCATGTTTCCGGCGTACACAAGATGTGGCTAGCGCATGACAGAAACCCTCTGAACCAACCAATAATGAGAGCTGACACAGAGGAGAGGTGTCCACCAATAGGGTCAAATGGAAACCAAGGTACTCTACGAATCCCAATGTGTGATAGTATAAGCTGATGTCGAACACAAGGGAAACCACTCAGTCAAAGACCCATGATACTGATGATGCTGAGCACAAGGTGACCTATCAATAATGAAAATAGAGCCAGGGTGCGCTCTAGGCCTATCCTCAGAGCATGATGTCGTCATCGATAAGGACAAGACCCGCTAACAAGAAGTCAATGGGGACCTTCTCAAACCGGCACGAGTAAAGGACCAATATAGCTGATGTGATGATAGACAAGACACTGACAACCAGGGATGGCCGACTGAAAAATGAGTCAAGAGACACCGCAAAGAGGCCGACTCAGGCTAACTTCCCTTGAACAAAAGCACGACTCAATGTGACTATGTGGCAGCATATGATGACTCTGTATAAGTTCGTCATGCAGGAGGCACGAATGAACCCTCCATATGATTGGAAGAGATAACCAATCAGGGGAGAAATGACTCAATAACAAGGTTAAGGTGTACCTAAGTCAAACTAAATCCTGCCCAAATGGAGGAGACTTTGTTTTGAGTGCTTTGTTCAAGGGCGACACGACTGACTCTAGCTGCCAACAATAAATGGAAATATTGTCCCGTTCCTGCTCTTTTTGGAATATATAATTTTTTTGTCTTTTTCTTTAAGCTGGAAAAAGAATAAAATAATCTATAGTACAGTGGAAAGAACGAGTGTCAGTGAAACAAATGATCTAGTTCCTGGTGTTGGAGAGGTAAATCCCCTCTGCGGACAGAGGCGATCCCTACTAGCCCAGATCGGGTCTAGCAACAATCAAACAATGCTATCACACAAGTTCCTAATTGCAAATTAAAGGTGGATGATGAGAGCCTACTTGGATTCCAACGCTAATATTCGTAGAAGAGTCGCCGCTCTCGTTCCTTTGCTCCAGGCCGGTCACGATCCCCACGATCTCGTGAATGGACACCTGCACATGCAAAGAACAACACAAATACAAGCATAAAATCCAATAGATGCAATTATATATCGGT
The DNA here is from genome assembly GCA_031772625.1 of Pinus tabuliformis. Lineage (NCBI taxonomy): Eukaryota > Viridiplantae > Streptophyta > Pinopsida > Pinales > Pinaceae > Pinus > Pinus tabuliformis. The sequence goes on along the minus strand of CM062811.1, from coordinate 480,855,725 downwards.
CAGAAAAGATATAACTCAAACATTATTACAATGAATAACAAGAGTGGAACCATAATGATAGTCATCTATTATTGATATAAACAACAAGAAGAATACAACCATAGTTCTGATGTCAAATACTCCTTTGGCTGGGTGATCAGCTACATATGTCTTGCAAAGCTTGTCGGGATTGGGAACAAGCCTCTCTCTCTTTGATTATGAATGAAAAGAAGACTCTTACAGCAATCTCTCAGACTTCTGACAGTATAATTCTCCCTATGCTCCAAAAACTAGCTTGTCAAATGCACCAGAACAAGCTTTTATAGATGGAGGAGGAGGAAGAGATACAATGAATCCAAACATCCATGGGATTAGCATTATCCTCGAAAAGCTATTATGGATAGAGATACGATGAATCTCGACATCCATGAGATTGGCATTATCCTTGAAAAGCTTCATGAGTCGAAAGGAAAAAACTTTCAGGTGTGCATTTGTTAAAAAGCTTTCCCAAACTTGGTTGGTGCGGGTAAGACTCTGAGACAGAGCGCCAACTGGCGCGCCCTCTTTGGAGAATTTCCCCCATTGGCGTGGGTGATACACTGTGGATCCGCGCTAATGGAAAAAGGGGACTTTTTAAGGATATTCAGCAGGAGATGTCTTCAAGGCATATGAAGTCCATACTTAGGGGAACATAATGCAAGTGTTTTCAAGCTATGTCACTTCTCACAGGTCCCGGAATGAGTCCTCCAAAGTGCGGGAAAGGGGTAACAGGGACGGTGACAAATGGTGACAAATTACTATGTAACACCTGGGATGGGAACAATCCTATGCTCAATGCAGGGAGGCAAAAACTGGTCAAAGATACTCAAAGGTGTGTTCCTTCCACGGGTCAAGGTGTGTCAAGTTGCAGAAATCAAGGGGATGCAAGTTTGATTTCGTAGACGTCATGGTCACAAGTTGGATTAAACACGAGTCCAAGTGAAGCTGACTCAAGGCCAAAAGGTGCAAATGGTCAAAATGCAATGCACTAGTACAACTCAACACGAAGGAGCCTCTAGGGTAAAAGGCCAGAATGAAGCGAAGAAGCAAAGAGGAATGAGTCTTCATCGCATAAGTCATGGCGGGACTAAAGAGGACTCCCGAGCCTACTCAAATTGAAGCAACATGGGCAAAAAATGTCATTGAGGTGCTAACTACGATGCCCATGAAAAGGATGGCTCTACCATTGTGTCATGATTAAAAATTGGCGAGTGACGATGGTTTACGAACCATAACACGATGGGATCAACCCTATGGCAAGTGTATCGACAAATGGAGGCTAGTATGCATAATGCAATGGAAAAATGGCTTCCCTAACCTATATGCCAGTGAGAAAACAATATCTGCCATGACGGGTCAGCAGTCATGGAACCGTCTCGAAACAGTCGAAAAAGCATCCAAAATGTCCTAAAAATTGAACCATTCTCGACATTCCAAGCTCCCAAGTTAAAAGTTACATGAGACAAAATAAAATCAAATTTTGAAAAAAATTAACATTTTCAAAGCTTATAAAATAGTTTTTTGACTCACCATTATCACCATTTGAGTTGAGAGCACAAGGAGTGAAGAAAAAGGAGCAAGTTTTGCCATTCGCCAAATTCGACCGTTCAAATCTTCCCAAAATCACCAGGTAACCCTTAAACTCATCTTGCATTCATTTGTGATTGGTTTTAAAAATTTTAATTCAAGTTTCACCGTTGAGTTTATGTCAAAAAAAAAATTGCGGGGTATATGCGGGTTGGCTATGTGCAACCCGCGTATACACAGGCCCTAGACATGACTGTGTATGAAACGGACCTGCGTATATGCCACGAAAACTTCAAAACAAAAAATCTAATGGTCCAAACTTGTTTTTTCTTCAGGATGCCAGTCACTTGGAGGGAAAGAGAGCACGCCTTAGTGGATGATGAGGTTATGAATGATCCTAATGCCCTGGAAGTCTTAAGAGGATGTGGTTTGCTAAATTTCTTCAAAATGCCAAACATGAAAGCAAACACACACTTGCTTGAAATGTTTATTCACTACTAGAGCATCGAGGATGACTCATTCATGATCGATCAAATGCCACTCAAGATAGAGATTGAGGATGTTTATTTCATCACTGGTTTTTCCCGGAGGGGAGAGGTAGTACTTTCCACGGGCAGATCGTGAGGTAGCCTCTCTATCGAGGACTATGTGCATATCTATTGCCGGGTCATCCAGAAAATATTGGAAGTCAAATTCCAATCAAGCACGTGGAGAGTTTATCATTGAGGATCATCCTGTTCACTATAGCTAGAGTGAACGGATCAGCTTCCTTACACCAGGCTTCACGGCTTGCCATGAGCTTGGCGGTAGACTGTCTCACCACAGTATTTGATTGGTGTACTCCTCTTCTCGCCAACTTGAAGAGCCAGCGTACTTCTATCAAGAAGGGTCAGACCAAAAACTTCGGATATGGATCTATTTTGTGCTCTTTCTTCTTTGAGAGGGTCCCAGCACTCCGTCCTAGAGTATCAGTTTCGATCAACACCCCACGAGATCCATGGATGGGCAGGTGGGCTGACCTGATGAAATGACTAGGAGGTGGGGACGTTCCACGGACTGCTTTCGACGATGACTTCTTCTCCTGGTGGGAGCAGCAGATTATTGCCATGGATGATTACCCTTATGCCGGATTGGACTTCCGAGGAGATCCTGATCTAGCTTTACCACCAAACACGGCATGGGGCAATATAGGTAGAAAATGTTTTTGATTTTATGATTTTTCAAATATAAAAATGAACTTTGAAAAATATTTTTGATAGGATTCAAATGACTAATATGATGATCATGTTCTATATATTGGGCCAGTACGACCAAATGGGTTCCCACGACATGGATTGCAGTCGAGGTGCCGAAGAGACGGCTGTGGACACAGAGCGACTTCTACACATAGTTCAGCGGCACTTGGTGAGACTAACTCACCGAGTACCGATGGAGGTTGTAGAGGATCTCCCTATAGACATGCAGTGTCATGTGGTTGGCATGCCACGAGACTAGGTTCACACTCTTAGGCGTGTGGCCAAAGCAGTAGTCGCATACTTAGCCGCTCATCCTGAGTTGGGGCATTAGATGTACTGGACATGGTTATGGGCATTTGAGTCCCAATTTTTGTATATTATTTGGGACACACTTATGTACACTCGAGATATTTTATGATATATATACAGTTTCGACTTTTTGATACTTGATTTTATTGTGATTAATGAATGATGTGCCAGTCTAATGCTTGATTAGCGATAGAATTAGCTAACCAATTATGAGATCTTGGAATGTGCAAATAAATAATGTAAGTAAATGATCTTTGCAACAACCTCACCCTTAAATACTGGCGATATAAACATGGATCCCTTTCCCGATAGATGCTATTCAATTGTGACACTATCAGTTTTGAATCAAGATAGACTACCAACGAATCGATTCCATAAGAAATAGCTTCGGATGGTAAATTAATGACGGCAGTATACTCAGCCATATTATTTGAAGCGGGACCAATGCATACTCCCCTTGACACCATCAACTGACCAGTTGGATAGTAGATTACCCAAGCTGTGGAATCGAGGTTCTGAGTGTGCCGACTAGCACCATCGGCAAATCCAAAATAGACCAAGTCATCCACCAACACCTACCACAGCAGACCAAAAAAGTGTCGATATCAAAAACTCCCAATGAGATATGTAAAAAAACTACAAAATGTACAAAGAAGCCATTTCCTTGCTTCTACTTAAGTAAAGTACTTCTTGAGGTAGAGCCCGTTTCGGGGCTCTGCTAATTTGTTTCCTTCAAAATCAACTAACTCATACACCCCTTTTTCTAAAACTCATTTAATTATAAAGGGACTATACCACATAGGTTTGAACTTGCCTGCCCCAAAGGCATCCTTATCTTGGTCATAGACCAAGACAAGGTCACCTTCATAAAAGACTCGAGGACGAACAACTTTATCGTACTGAGTTTTAACCCTTTTCTTATGAGCCTCATTGATTGTGGCGGCATCTCGATGCTGCTCATCGAGATGTTCCAAATGAAGGAGGCGCTCTTCGAGACTAGAGGTCTCTGGAAGAAGCTCAATATCTAACTAAAGAGATGGAATTTCACATTCAACAGGGAAGATAGATTCCATCCCATAAACTAAATGAAAATGTGTAAAACCTGTAGCAGTCTTTACAGAGATTCGGTATGCCCAAAGAGCCGGATACAACATAAGATGCCAATTGGACCGATTTTTGTCGATCATCCTTTGCAGGATCGTCTTAAGGTTTTGTTCACTGCCTCGACCTATCCATTGGCCTGAGGATAATATGGAGACGAGTGCTCTTGCCGGAAACCCAATTTAAGAGCCAATTCAGACATTAGTTGGTTCTGGAAATGATTGCCATGGTCAGTGACAATCTCTCTCAGGATACCGAACCTTGAGATAATCTGATTAAAAAGGAACAATGCCGTTGTTTCACTATCGTTTTTATAAATGGGCATGGCCTTAGCCCACTTCGTGAAGTATTCTACGGCCACGATAATGTACTTGTGATTCGCTGCTGAAGGCAGATTACAAGTTGTAAAATCAATACCCAACTTAGTAAAAGGACCGACAGTGACAACAAGGAAAAGAGGAGCTGGATGTGCGCGCATCTTCCGAGTATAAACTTGACAAGGGTGACAGTGTTTGACCACTTCAACACAATCTTTGAAGAGCGAAGGCCAAAAGTAGCCAGCATGCAAGATACGCTGGGCTGTAGCAAGCCCTGAAAGATGACCACCACAAGCTCCATTGTGGCAATCATTGAGCACTGACTCTGCTTCCTCTAAGGTTAAACAACACTGAAGGATTGAATCAACCCCTCGACGATATAATGTATCACCAATGATGACATAGTTCTTAGCTAAGTGATGTAATTTTCAGCGTTCATCCTTAGAGAAAGTAGAGGGAAACTTCGAGTCTTGAGATAGACAATGATATCTCCATACCAAGGGTCGAGTGAGGAGATGAGGAATAGATGTTCATCGGGAAAACTTTCCTCATAAACAATATCCTCTCCACAAGGCAACTCGGAAATTAACTCCACAAAAACCATAGATTTCTTAGACTTGGTGGACAAGAACTTGAGATTAAATTCTTTTAAAATGACTATCTATCAATTATATTTTCCCCCAATCACTCGCCTATTGAGGACAAATTGGAACGGATTGACTACCGCTAAGACAAAAATTTTGCATAGCAAGATATAATGGCGGAGCCGCTGGACAGCATGGACAACTGCCAAAGCCAACTTCTCAATAGGAGAATAGTGAAGTTCAGGACCTACCAAGCCTCGGCTCAAGTAATAAATCACATGCTCCATGAGAGCATCGTCTTCCTGAACGAGAACCATACCTATGGTTGATTCTGTAGCAGCGAGATATAAAAGTAAATCCCTACCATAATCCGGTGGACTCAAAAGCGAGGCAGAGACTAATGCCTTTTTCAAGGCATCGAATGACCACTACGCAAAGTCGTCCCCATACATATGGAACCCCTTTTCGTAGCAAACGCATAAACCCTTTAGTGATCTCGGCATAATTTTCTATAAACCTTCTTAAGAAATTAGCCTTCCCTTGAAGACTTTGAATTTGTCGAATTGAGGACGAGGGAGGCAACTGAATTATTGCCTCTACCTTGAAGGGATCAACTCGAATCCCTTCTGTTGACACTATGAACCCTAATAACCGACCAGATGCAACTGTGAAAACATACTTATTCGGATTCAACCGGATGTTACAAAATCAACATCGCTCAAAAACCAATCGAAGGTGACTAGGATGATCAGTTCTCTTTCGAGAACGAGCAGCTAAATCATCCAAGTATGCTTCGATGATATGTTTAATGTCGTGGAAAGCGTATGACATGGCCCGCTGGAAGGTAGCTCTAGCATTTTTAAGACCAAAAGGCATCTTTATGTATGAAAAGGTACCCCAGGGACATATAAAAGTTATCTTATGTTGATCTTCAGGATGGATAGAGATCTGATTATAACTGGAAAAATCGTCCATGAAGGAGAAAATATCATTACCCGCACACTCATCAATAATATTATCAATAAATGGCGTGGGGTAATTATCTTTGCAACAAGCTTTGTTTAGGCCTTTGAAGTCAATGCATACTCGGATTTTTCCTTGCTTTTTATCTACTAGGACTGGATTAGAAACCCAATCCGTAATAGGAATAGGGTATATAAAACCCGCCTTGAGAAGCTTTTCAACTTCAGCTTTAATAGTTGTTACTTTCCTAGGATTAACTGGCCGAAGCTTCTGAGAATCGACTTAGCACTTTCATATGTCTTGATCTCATGTTGAACTATGGATGGATCAATGCTAGGCATTTCTTCATAAGACCAATCGAATACATCTCGAAACTCCTTAAAAAGGTCGGTGTAAATTTGAATTTCTTCAGTGGAACATTCGGCTCCAATGAAGAGATTCTCGATCACGTTAGGGTTCCTAGAGATGTTTACAGATATCATTTTTGAAATCACCGACATATTACCTTCGGCACGAAAGTGTGCTGGAGCCAAAGGATTTGATACCATACAAACATCACTAGTAAACAGAGGAGAACCTAGATTCTACTTCTTGCAACAGAGGAAGAAAATATGAATGATGGTGTAAGTCTTCCCAAGGTCGATCTACACCCATCATTACTTCTAGGATTGCTTCCTCGGATGGTAAAACCATATCTAAGCAGTCCATAGTGGAGGTAGAATCAAGGGTCCAAGTTGGGGCCACATCACCATCTAACTCCTCCTCAGAGAAAGGAGTAGAATGGTTGTCTGCAGAGTTTACGATAGACTGATATCTAAGCTTTGCTGCAGAAATAGGAAATTCCATTCCACAAACTTGTCTTTCATCTAATGTGGTCGTAGGTGAAGGCAGGGTCTAAGGGTCTGAAAAATAATGAGTTCGGAATAACTCTTCCTATGAAGACTCCTTAGATGATGAAACGACATTGATTCTAGCAATAGGAGAGGGAAAATCAAATGTACCCATGAATGAAGAATACATCCCAACTCCCAGATTCTAAGTAGGTGGACGAGGGTTATCCACTAAGGGAACAATAGAGTCTGAAGTTGTTCGAGGATCAACTAGATAATAATCCAATTGATCAACCTTAACAATTCTCCCCTCATGAGGAAAGCAAATGACACGAAACAGAGTCGAAACAATGGCATCCATTTCGTATACCCAGTTCCTTGCTAAGAGGAGATTGTAATCTAGGTTAGCATCAATGACTTCTACTTCGATATTGATGACCTTTCCCCCAACACATATTGGAAAGGCCAGGATAATCCCATGCGGCTTATGATAATGTCCATCAAATGTTGTCAGGAGGGTAGGTGAAGGAACAGTCGAAGGCGATCCAATGGCCTTCCAGCATGGCATCGACATGACGCACGTGGAAGCTCCTTCATCAATAACAGTTCGAAAAATGTTAATTTTCCAGTATGTAGACTTTATTTGAAAAGCCATGTGATGAGGGAGTCACTTTTTAACAGTAAGCATGTTGAAAGTGAGCACTAAAGAGTTATTTGGATCAACTGCCCCTATCGCCGAAAGCAAAGCACTTCGTTGAGCTGGACACAACTGGAGGACCTCTAAAGCGGACATAGCGCATGGACCTGAGCCAGATCCTCAGCAATGGAGTAATTCCGGGCAACCCTAGCATTAGGATTGATAGTCGCGCGTTTAGCGGAACCTTTCGGTATCTGTGGTATATTCTCAACAGAGGGTCGCTCAATATGAAGGTCGGTAGTTCCGGGAGCATTTTTGTCCTTGGATGTTTCAGTTTCACCGTAATCACGTGACCGAGTGGCCACATGGACGTTAGAACCCATCATGAAAACATTTGATGATTTCTCCCCTTCCTGGTTGCCCCCTGTAGAGGTACCAGGATTTGAACTCGCGCTAGCAAGCATCTGCTGCCCTTGGGGAAAAGGGTTGGTTAACACAGCTTGAAAACTAGAAGTCCCTTGCTGCCCTAACAAGCGCTGAGCATCTTGAATTTTTGAGCAGAGGTGATTTAAATGGTCTCCACTGCATAGCTTGCATGGAAACTTGACTTTCTTTCTAGACTCATTTCCACCACCACCAGCATTATTTCCAGGTTTATTTGTGTCAGTCTTCCCATCTTGACTCTTTTTCTTACCTCGTCCTTTCTTTTTCCCATTGGAATTTTGATTTCCTTTGGGGTTGGAAAATTGGACGAAATTAACATAAGAGGGTTGAGAAGATGAAGGGTTAGACAATGTGACCTGGTTGGTAGGAGCAGTTTGTAAACACAGTTGCTGCAAATGGCTCAACAGGTTCACCGCATTTGTGTCTATGGATCCAATGATACCATCCGCATGGGGACCTGGCTTCGACTTGGCTATATCAACCTTAGTCCTGGAGCATCAGGCAAGATTTTTTGTAGAATCCTAGACTAAGAGTAAATCAATTCTAGTTGTTGGGCCCTAAAAATAGCTTGCTCTTCAAAATAGACTCTGGACAGAGAGACATCCTTAGAGATCTCTGGTTGTAAAGATTTCAAAAACCATTCGAGACGATATTCAGGAGGAATTTCGGCTTTAATGAGCCTCTTTCTCCGTCTCAATTCCTGAATATGATCAGAAATGTGAGTTGCCGTATTCTGACGAAAATTGGCCAGAAGTTTAGTTCCGACATCATAACGGACGGGCAACTGGAAATGATTTAGGAAAATGTTAGCCAAATCGGAAAAGGATGTAAAGATGCCCCCTGGCAACTCTATATACCACGTGGCCGCATTACCAGTTAAGGTGCGTTGAAAAAGTCTCAACCTAACCGAGTCATCGATGAGGGAGTTTGATGAGCACCACAAATGGAATGTGGTTACATGGTCGCCCGGGTCTTCACCGCCCTTCCCCTTGAACTTTGGAATGTCCGAAGGGAATTTGGTTGGGACCGGAGGCCAGGCTGGATCGTTTGTTAATTTCGTGAGATCTGGCAAATTCAATGTTGCCAGAAAAGGAAGCCTAGGAGGACCATGGGGATTCCTCCTAGACTGGGCGGGGTTCCCAAAGCTTTGAAAAGATTGGCCTAGATTTTGGAAGGCACCAGGCTGCCCGAAGTAACTAGCAGAACCAGCTGAACCAAAAGGCAAACCTTGTGATCCAGCAAAACTCAGAGTTTGACCAACTCCGCCTGAAAAACCTCCATAACCAACAAAGCTCCCTCCCAAAGGATTATAAGGAGTTGATAAACCCTGATAAGGGTTCTAAGTAGAAGCTAAGAGAGGAATACTTAGAAACAAACTGACTGTGGAGTACGACCTATTCCCTTGTTGGCTGAAAAATGGATTCCCAGTTCCTATGCCACTAACCGCAGGGTTAGTCCAACCTTGAAAGGGATTGTTGCCTTGTCCTGTAGAAGAAAAAGGCATAGATCCTATCATTGGGTTGGAATGTGGTATATGACCACTTCCAAAAGGAAAACCCTGAAATGAAGCCAACCCACCCATCATGGATGTGGAGGCACTAAATGGAACTGACGAAATACCCTGTGAATGGGTGCCAAACGGGAAAAATCCAGAACCAGATGCATTGGCTTGGGAATTTCCACTCGTAGAAGGAATGGAGGTAGACCCAACTAAGGATGTGCTAGAAAAAGACCCAAATAAAGATGCAGAGGGGATGGAAATAGTTCCTCCCCCTTGTACTGATGTTGGAGTCTGCATGGTTGTAGCACTTGTGGTAGAAGCCATGCTTCCAGTGGTGGTCATCGAAGGTAAGTGCGTAATATGACCTGGACTTGATGGTCTATGCGTCGGAGTCCCAACATATTGTAACACGTCTAGATGACTAGAAGGTAGAGGAGAATTCGAAGCCGCTAACAACTCTGGGAGTTCTTCTACCTCAATGTTATCTTCCGATTGAAAGAGAACTTGAGAAAGAACTGGGGTGTTCCTTTCTAGTTCTGCGGAAGTACCAGGCCTATCCTGAACACTAATGCCTCCAGGGGGAGGATCAATCCCCGATGCATCAGCTGCCACGGGATGAAACCCACCGGCAGTATTACCTCTGCGCCTTCTAGGAGAAGGCTCTAAACTTGGTGGTGAAAGACCACGAAGTCTTCGAGACCGTCTAGGCGATCGGTCAGCCACTTTGAATTTTTTATTAAGATCTAATTAAAGACTCAAGAAAAAATGAAAGCTAGGCCAACTAAGAGCACAGAGCACACACTAAAAAGTCCCTAAAAGATGTCAGCCAGTCAAACAACTTTCAATTATTTTCGCTCCGGGTGATGAGGACCGCACACCAAAATACAAGAAAGTGAACTAAGGGGCCTTCCGAAGATAGTCTGGGATAATGACGGCCTAGTCCTACTAGTGAATGTAATAGAGGAAGTTACGCTGACCTCCTAACAACAGCCTGTGTCGGTGCAATCCCCCAAGCTTCGCAAGGGTGCCCTCTAGAAGTACCGTTGAGAGTGATACAACGTCGACCTCAGGTGCCACGGGATTCCCCTTCACAGCCACCTGTATAGATCCCTAGGAGAAGCAACTAAGGTTACAAACTCATGTCAAAAGCTAGGCAGAACAGTCTTGAGGTAAGATCTGATAAGTAGGAGAGGGGGTATCTCTCTTCCTTATCTTCAAAAACCCTCGTGCTTAACTCCCAGATCTGGAGCTTTTTTGGTGTCCCTAACGCTATTGGATTTTCACTCGCTATTCAGACTTCTATGTTTGACAATTTAAAATGGCCTTGGAGAGTTTTCTCTCCACACACCTAATCCAAGGCCCTAAAATATGCTAAAACTTGTTGGTGTGTCTAAATTGACAATATATAAAAAAAAGTTCTAGTATATTTTAATTAGCACTTGTTTTTAAATGGGCTGTTCTTAAGTCAAGGGATAAGCGGAAATGAAACTTGTGGTGTTTTTTGACGCGAAAGAAATTAATAAAAACCAAACTATATGCAAATGCACTCGTTTTGTTCTTCGATAGAAGAAATTTCTACTAGGTTCTAAGGAACTTCTAAAAAAGCAATAAATTTTTCTTTTCTTTTCTTTTACTCAAGCTTCACACTCACAAAAATTAACAAAACTATGGATGCCCTAAAAGATGCACAAATTTATCCTAATGCGATGAGTATATGTTGATGCAAAACTTAAGACTACTCTAAATCAAAGAATGAAAGTAACTTGCTTATCAATTCTAATTAGCCACTTAAAATGTTTAGATAGAATATAAGTTGCTAATGCTCATTTTCGTCCAAACACTAAAAGCAAATCACAAGACAAACAAAAATGCACTTTCACTCGCAAAAAAGAAACTAAATCAAAACAAGGCCAAAGAAAGCAAAAACCAAGTTTTCAAGAAGTTTTCTTCAAAAGCAAAAACAAAAATGACTTTTCAAAAGTGCTCCAAATACTATTGAAAACTTTGAGACCGAAGAATAAGCAACCAAAACACTTTGCAAGTTATCAACTCAAAATGGGCGCAAACTCAACAAAATAGGTGTTTCAAGATGCTCTCAACAACCAAAAAGCAGCAAAAAGAGCTTGGTGACAATGATCAAAAGATCAAGAAAGACAACTCTGAAAATCGTCACTCAACAACTTTCAAAAAGCAAGAAAAGCAAATGGTCACAAGATGTAGTTTTGACACAAAGCAGGAAGGTCACAAAGATAAAGTTCGCCACAAAGATTGAAACCAATCTTTCTGCTCTGGAAGACCAGAACAGCCAAGATTCTCAGAGAGAAATCTTGTGTGCTTGAACACAAATGATGACACTTGCAACAAAACAAAACAAGACCAAAACTTTCCACAAACGGAGAGAATTTGAAACCGGAAACTTGCTGTAAAAACAAAGACTAACAACCAAACTTGATTGCTCAGGAAATCCTCAGACCAGCAAACAAATTTACTGAACAAGAAAGATTTGCAAAAATCTTGGAAAATTAGGGTATACGCGACTATGTCAATTCACAACTGCGTGTATACACGATTCAGCCCAAAGAAACCTGCATATACGCAGGTTCATATGGGGAAACTTGTGTACATATGCTTCTGTAACCTGGCAAAACTGCGTATATAACAATTCACAAGAAAAAACAAAAAAGGGGTCTGAAAAAACTGTTTAGACTTAAATTTTGAGTTCCTATAGGAACAGACAACTCAGTTACAGCAAGAAAATCAAAGGTTGAGCCCTGATTGGCTTAAATTAACCCAAACTAGGAACAACAATAGTGTTGTCCCTAGCGGAGTCACCAATTCTGTTGAGGGAAAAAGTCCCCTAGGGTCTTGGGTCAATACCCTTGCAGAGCGGGGGTTATCTACAATGAAAAACAAGCATTCCACACAGCCATGATACTAATATAAGCAAACTACGCGAAGAGAGGTGCATCTGGGGATCCTTCGTTCAGGTAGATCTAGCCAGGGCCCAAACCCTCTTGGAGTTCCTTTCGATCCTTTAACCTGCAAAACAACCAATTCAAAGAAGCATAGCAGTATATGAACCAAGCATCATAAAGAAATCAACTTCATAGCATATTGAAAGGTAGTTAATTATACAACTGAAACAACTATTCATATGCAAATCATAACATTAACATCATAAGCATGAAGAAGATTAATTTTAGGATTGAGACAAGTGTTTCTTTATTGCAAATAACTAAAATAAAGTAAGGAATGATTTCACCTGAGTCTTCCTCTCACTGGCTCCAAGCGGAACCGTCCTCTGGGTCCGTCCAATCTCAAGCCTTCAACAAACTCCTTCCATGACTCATACCAAAGTATCTCAACTAGTGAAATAACATCAAAGCTCAAGGAAACAAGAGTTTCCTATAATGGGGGGAAGTGCTGGAAGCACAAGGATCTTCAGACCTGATCAGGGATAATCTCAGCAGAGTGATTTTTCTCTCTATTCTCTCCTCCCTTAGGCCTTCCCATTGAAGCCTTTTTATACTTCTCCCAAAGTAGTTTTTTAGTTGGGAATTCATTGGGAACAGTTGGGCCACGGGCACTAATAGGTAATCAACAGGTAAAACCCGTGATCTCCACCCGAAATTAAGGAGATTTAATTTTTTTTAAGTGTTTTAAGACATATACGCGGGTTGGGTATACACAGACCCACGTACACACGCGTTTAGCTCAAGGCAATGTCGCGTATAGGGAGTAAAACATTGTTTTTTAAGTATTTGGACCAGGTCTGGAAGGAGGGGTTGCCCTAGGCAAGATGGGAGTGGTGAGGAACACTTTCCTCAGTAAGAGGGAGTGTTAAAATTTGGGTACCAGAGGACAAGTGGTTCCCTAAGGCTTTGATCTTTGGACTAGGGAAAAATGTCCAAATTTATTTGTACTTTTCTCCTGAAGTGACTTTATAAGTGGTAAAATCAATTTAATTTAAAAGTGACTTTATAAGTGGTAAAGTTACATTTAATTTAAAAGTGACTTTATAAGTGGTAAAGCTACATTCTAATTTAAAAGTGATTTTATAAGTGGTAAAGTTACATTCTAATTTAAAAGTGACTTTATTAAAGTCAATGAAGAATTAGAAAGTGAAAAAATGACTGTGCAAAAAAAAGGCTAAGTGGATCTTTATTTATGTGGGTGAGTTAAAAAATAGAAAGTGAGAATTAAATGAACATTTATTCTCATCTCTAGATCTAAATGAATCTCAGCCATTAGATCTTAGAGTAACCCAAGAGGTCATTTAGAGAGTAAAAGGAGAAAATAAGAAGAAAATATCATTCATTCTTTCATGAGCATTTGAGAGAAAAGGAAGAGAGAGCAAGGAGAAAATTTCTGAGTAGTGAGGAAGTGAAGGAAAGCAGCAAGAAGACATTTCAGCAAATCTGGGCAGCAGCATTTATTGGCATGCATCCCAAGGCAAAATCGTACAGCAGGAGAAAGGCACATATATCGAGGAAGAGGGACAGCACAGAAATCAAGGAAGAGGGACAACAGCAACGGCACAAATTTCAAGGAAAACGTACTCTTGAAATTTGTAATGTCCATACAACAAATTCTGGGCACATTTTCCAAGGTAGGTCGTACAACATTTAATGTTGTTTTATTGCTAGAAAAATTTATGTTTTGACTGTTTGCTTATTGGCACGATTTTCGAGGTGGAGTTCAAGCATGGAAATCGAGATAAGTTGTAATTTGTGGTTGCTGAAATTTTTACTGTGTATTTCAGTTTCTCTGTAAAAGCATTTTCAGAAATAAAGAAGAGCTCTCAAACTAGTTTTCCCCAAGATTTGTAGGGGGTTTTTGAGGGTCACATTGACCAAAAATCACTGTGTTATTTTCTGTGTGTGGCTGTCATAATTTTGCTATGTTTTATTTCTGCAATTTCAGCTATTGTGAAATCTCTAAATTTGTGTTTTCAGAAAATATTTTTATTTCCAGATTTTAGAATTTTTTATCATGCTTGGATTTAAAACTAAATGCATGGAGTGATAAGGAAAACTGATAACCGAAGTGGGGGTTGAAATTTCTTTAGTCCCTAGGTTGAATTTCAGACTTATGTACCTGAGGGAGTCTATGTATACTTGTTATGGATGGAATGCGAGTATTAGTGGATGGTGTGGCACTATGTGGTGTGGCGGGGGTGGTTAGTGATGTTGGTATTCAACTGCGTCCTCTACCTCTACATATAAATCTACTCCTAGAATCTCGTTCTCTATAAATGGATCCTAAATGATTTGAATTGTGCATTTAAAAGATGAATGCATTTAATATGATATGCAAATAAAAAATAAAGTCATATATACACTTCCTTGACAACAACACAAAAAATGTTGGGTAATTTAATTTATAGTTGAATTACATCATTAATTTGTCAAACCAAGGTTCATGTACTTTTGAAGTGCATGTGCACAATATATGCTAGGAGTTCTATTTTTTATTTGAGATGAAGTACAATTTCAAATCTATTGAAGCGAATTGCAATTTTGAGTCAAACTAGATAACTCGTCAATTCTATGCACATGTTCTTTCTGTCAAACTCATCTTTTCCAAGGTGAAATCAATTGAAAAATCTATGCTACTAAGTTGAATCGAAAATTATTCTACTTGACAAGAATTAAAATTTATTCTACTAAACTGAATTGAAAAGATTATTCTAATGAGCAGAATTAAAACCCTATTCTATTGCAATGAATTGAAATGTTATTCTAATTGACAAAAATTGAAATTTCTACACTATTCAAGTGACAAATATATATATATATATATATATATATATATATATATATATATATATAGATATATATATATATATATTATATATATATATATATATATATATATATATATATATATATATTCTAAGTGCTTTGAAATTCCATCAAAACTACATCAAGAATAGAGCTTGAAAATGTTGATTTAAATTACAACTCTAATATATTACTAATGTGCACGGTTATGAAATCAATTAATCTAGACATCAACTCATAAATATGAGACTAATAAAAACAATTGAAATGAATAAACTAAGGAAATGTTTTTGATATTTTGGTTTATAAGTGAGCGCTCAATCGTGTGCAAACAAGACAATGTTGAATCAACTATAACATGAAACAAAGCATTGATGGAAAGTCTCTAATTATCTACAAATAGAAAAGAGACTATTCATAAAAATAGTATTGAATCAACAACTAAACTAACTTACAACTCTTGAGGGGGCCCTCCTGCTGAGCGTAAGAATGAAAAAACTTCAGTTAACGAGTTATTCATCCACACATTTGTTCATTAAAGGAACGTAGTAATTGCATTAAAAAACAAAGGTATTCAATAGAAAAATGATTACCAACTTAAAAATATGTTCATTTGTCTTACTTCAAGGTTATTTACAATGTCTCTCAAATAACAGTTCGAAGAGTTACAAGCTGAGAAGCTAGTTTATAATTGATAACTAAGTAACTAAATCAAAATAGGAATCACATTTCTCATTACTTGCTACGAGAAGAAGCGATTCATGAGAAGATTTTGAATTGACATATCATAAAATTTGATCCCAATATATTCTCGTTCATTCACATGCTCGCTTGACAATGCCATGATCTTCCTTCTAATTTTGCACAAGCATGGTGTATTATAACCAGAGTTGACTTCTGGTTTGACCATAAGATTTCTTGATTCCTATGAATTTCTAGATCAATGTAATAGGTGGATGTCCATAATTTCAGCACTTGTCATCCATCCATATACTTTATTCTTCTCAAAACAATCTGGAACCTACCTAACCATGCATTGAGCTACAAAATCTCTAGTTAGCTACAAAATCGGTGCAATTTGGTAGCCATAGAGATGTTTTGATTAGATTTCATAAAGCAATTAAATATTATAAAATATGAATGAATAATACCTTTTATTATGTTTGAGCATATCTGGAGTGACCTTATAGATTGAAAACGTAGCAAAATTATCATGAAAAACATGGAGGTGAAGGAAAAAATGGTGTCAAAAAGAGGATAATTCAAGATCCCAACACTTGACCGTAAATATTTGACTAGATTTAACAGGCTAACACAAGCTATTGACCATATGTTATTGATCGTAGATCGTAGGGTTGACCGCATGGCCAAAATTTGAGTACAATCTAATTTGACCAAGTTGAGTTGACCATCATTGAATTTCTAATTTTTTGGTCACTTTGACCAACATTGACCAATAGATGTTTTAACTAAGTTTGATCGGTATTTGACTTGGATATTGGCACAAATTTATAGACAAATTGTTGATTTGTAAACCTCCCTGAAGAATCATTTTTCTTAAGAAAAGTTGTTGGGTTTTCTCCCAAGGTTGGGTTTCCCAGGGTAAAATCATTGTCTCTTTTGTGCATGGTTGTCTTTTTGTGATCTTTACTATTTTTGTTGCATTTACTGTTTATATTTTCTGAAGTGTAATTATTCAATGATAGTAGTGGCATAAAATACTAATTGAAAATCATTAAGAAGTAATTACTTGACATAAAATTGAATTCTACTACACTAGCCTTAGAATTTCAATAGTTTCCTAACCCTCATCTAGTTTATTATCCAATGCCTTGGCCCCAGTGGCCTCCTCCTCCAAACCAATCACTTCCATGGCCTCATGGATGGTGTGGAACCTATTTCCCATGACAGTTTGATGTGCAGTAACCAAGGCAGCAACAACAATTGTAGCTTCCTTCTAATACACCAGTAAGTAACCTTCCCTTACAACATCAATTACCTATACAGACTAACCCTAATCAAAACAACAAGGCAATGCAATAAGTGGAAGTGCCATTTTACCCACTTACTGTATCCCCCCTGTTGGGTGTAATGAAGTGTGATTACGGCTAGGGAGAGTAGTAAACCCAAGAGTTTCCCATGTTATTAAAAAAAATGAAGAAGATAGTTCACCTATTGAGGAAGCTCCAAACCAGGGATCGTTAGACAAACAACAGGCCAAACCCTCTGTAACATCCAGTGACATTGTTATTATTGAGATCACTGTAATATTTGATGTTGTTGATACCACTGTAACAATCAATGTTGTTGATAGTATTGAATCTCTTGTAACAGTGGATGCCACTACTACTGTAAGGCTTGTAATAATCAAATATTCTATCAATACTATGACTCTTTTAAACCCACCATATCCAAAAAGATTAACTATAGCTAATTCTACCCCTCAACTTGAGTCTGATTTTCTAAAATAATTAAAGAATTTACATGTTCATATTTCACTACTTCAGATAATTAGAGATGTTCTGATTTATGCAAAAATAGAAAGGGAGATTTGTATCAAGAAACTTGGTAGAAAACCCTGAGATCCACCCATTTTGGATGTGGTGGGTGTTGATTTTTCCTTACCCTCTAGGTTCAGTATGTGCCCTAGCTAGGAACACAACACATTAGAGAAGCGCAACATAAAAGAACTTTGCACAACATAAATATATCCACAGTGAAATCAATAAAATACTCAAGAAATTTTGGCCCAAATCTCGTTTCCCGATATTCCATCAATAAGAAAACATTATGGATCTCATACCATGGATCATGGCCCTTCATGAAACCTGATACAAACTAGTATACATAGTATACAACAAAACACAAAGTTCATCCTTTGATTGCTATAGGACTTGATATATGATCATTTAGATCTTCAATCTGCCCAATAAATACAGAGACATATTACTTGAATTACTTTTTGTAGTTTTCCTTTTCCTTCAGCCCTTTCTGTCCTCCTTGTCCATTTCTTTTGGTTGTCCTTTGCCTCCAATATTAACACAATGATCAACTCCCTTTAGATCGCTATTAATCTTGCTTCCCTCTTGGCATACTTCAGGATCAACTCCTCATATCTGGGCTTATCTCTTCATCCCACTCACTCAACAATCCTCCTTTTAATAGATCCAATACTTACACATCATCCTAAGGCAGTTAAGATTTTTTATCACAAAGATGAGGTTTCTTGGCCTCCTTCTTTATTCGTAGCCTAGCCTCATAATAGTTGCAGTCATTTCAAATCACCTTAGTTGACCTCATTAAGGCCTTTTCCCTCTAGATCTACATGATCTGACCCTTTACGGCCCTAACCCATCTATCAATGCCCTCGGCTAGGTCCTTTTGCCCACAACTATTCTATAAAACTTAGAACATATCCTTTAATGGTCTATTACAAACCTCGTCCGGCCTTTCTAAGCACAAATATACCTTCGGCCTTTCTATCCAAGCCTTCTGCTACTGCTACAATAGCCCTTAACCTCTTATCCAACCATAGTTAACTCTGTCCTGCCTCTGTTTTTCTTTTGATCTGCTATAACTAGCTTTGTCCAATGCTTTTCCCTACTCCTAGACCTAAAACACCTACAGGTGGCCCATTAGATATCTGTGAATGCCTTAGAAACCATAGGAAAGACCTGTAGTTAGAATTACTAGGCCATAAATAACCCGCAACCCCCTTCTCCAATCCACTAGTTACCCTTGCCAAGGTTCTGCACCTCCAAACCAGCCACAAATTTTCTCCAACCAAACTCGACTCACCCTTGCTTAGTATATTCTCAGCTCGACATCTTGGATGTATTTATTTACTTCCTCCTGCGACTTCTCTTGGAAAGATATCGGCCTCCATGAACAAAACTCAACCCTCTCTAGGGTGCTTTCACTCCACACTGTTATCCTTTACAATGTTTCTCTAAGCTTCTCCTTTGGCCTCTCATATATACTTTTGTGTGAGTGATATTTGGGGTATTCCTTGTCCATTAAGAAACCCTTATTTTACCACTCAACAACAAATTAGATTAAACAATTAATTAACATGGGTCTCAAGCCCACAACTTCGGGTCAAAACCCAAACCACTTGGGTAACTTGCCTAACTAAATAACTTTTGGTGGGTTTTCACCATGCAGAAATACCTTCTAAGCTACCCAAATTCCAATAGTGGGAAAACTATTAGAGTTAATGTTGGTAAAATTTCCACCTACCAAGTATGAAGATCCTGGGAATCCAATAGTAATTGTTCATTTTAAAGGAATAATTATTCCAAATACATTGGTTGACCTAGGCGTTGTAATCAATATAATGACCAAGGAGACCTTTGAGTTGTTTGGATTCACCAATCTAAGTGATGAGCCTCATCATTGGGTAACTATATGGACCTTAATTCACCTCCTAGCTTAGTCAAATCAACTCTTCTCAAAATTTATTACATGTTTTGATTATATTTTGTTTAATGAGATGAGTCAAAGTGAGATATTATGCCTAGTGGACTAATGTGCATTGAATGCAGGTTTGTGAGAGAAAATTATGGATTTTGGAAAGATTAAAGGCTAAAACTCGAATGGGACAAGGAAGAGAGATTGTAGGAGGTAAATCCTCCTCATTTACTCCTCCCTCATTCAAATATTCCTCCATCAATCACACTAGCTCGGAGTACAAGTAGCCAAGTCATGAAGATCAAAAGGCAGCCGAGCAAGTGACAGTCAAAGAGTTAGTTTATCTCGCGTTTGGGAGCCGAGACTCCCTATATTTAAGGAATTCATTGTAGACTTCAGTTGTATAAATAAAGAGGCCTAGAGCCTCATTAGGATTCGAATTTTTTTCTATAAAAAAACACTAGTTATTTTTAAGCTCCAGACTTGTGGAAGACATTGCTATGTAATTTTCTGTTTTGATAATGAGAATGAGCTTCTTCTTAATCCAGTACTAATTTAACTCAAAGGGCTGAACCTCATGGGTCAGGGCCCAACCCTAGCAGCAAAGTCTCCTCTTCTTGTATCTGTATGCTTAGATTGATTTCATAGGTTCATGGTTAAATTGTCCTTAGAAATATTTCATTGCAAGTAGTATAGATTTGATTAGTTTGTTTATTAGTTTGCTTCCATTAGTGCTTTGCTTCAGCAATATTTTAGAAGAGATAAAGAACCACCAAAAATTTTTCAATAGTTGTTTTGGCCTCACTTCTTCCTTCAGGGATCATGATTTGAGGAAAGGACCCCTATGTAGCCCCAAAAAGACAGAATTCTACTTTCTCGTGGAATTTAGAGTTTTTTGTACTTAAGCCAGCATTTGATCAATTTACAAGAGTAGGACCTAGTCATAATTTCTCCCATCTTCAGCCTTACATTAGATCTCATTAATGATTCTATCTTATGTTGCAAGTTTTCCTCATGTATGAAGTAGATAGCTAGCTCATTAAACTATGTTTCCTAGCTTAATGAAATTCTCCTTGTTTACATGATTTTTGGGCAAATATCAATGTTTGATGTAGTGCAGGTGTTTCAGAAGTAAAGAGAGATCTCATAGCTAGCAACCTCCTTCAAACTTCATCCATCCATGATCATTCCTTGCTTTCACTAAGACCCTCACCAATTTCATCATTTTACAAGGAAACTTCTCCAAGCATGTTGAGAAAATCCAACCATCTCCCAACCTTGGTTTTGAGTTCTGAGTGATCCTAGGCATTTTCTTGCTTCATTCCATCCACCAACCACCTTCCCTAAGCCTTCCATCACCTTCAACACCCATCATTTTTCTCTCGGTTGTATCCTGTAGAAATACAGGGAATCCTGTAGGTTTTCCTATAGTGGCCTGTTTTGAGGCCGAATTGAGGGAAAAGCCTCTAGGAAGCCAGAAAAGGTCACCTAAGGGTCTCCCAAACCTTACAACTATCCACCAGCACGCCTAAGCCACCTCCCACATCGCCAAAAGAGATTAGCTTTCACACTCTTCCAATAATAATAAATTAATTAATTAATTAAAAAAAAAAAAACAGATTTATTCTAGTCATTTACATGCACAGTAGTAATGTTTGATGTTTTGAACTTACATGTTTAGGGCAGTAGAATTTCATACATGTTAACTTAGCATTCTTTCTTAAGCATAGTCTCTTAGCAGTTAGTTATAAAATGGTGTGATTTTAGCATTGGATTTCAGTCTTTTTCCTTATTGCAGTAGACAAGCTTTCTCTTAGAGTATATTTCTCCTTCCTCCTCAGTAATCAAGCTTCTTCTGAATCCATAGAAGTCTAGCTTGAAAAACCCTAGTGGTCTCTCGCCAGCTGAACAGTGACAAAAGGGCAGAACCATCACTTTTACTTGTGTATACAGCATTGTCACCTCCAAGTTTGTACGAACCCCGGGTTGATAAAGTAAAGTTGGTAGCCCCAAGAGTTGCAGCATTCTTGCTGCAATACTGGTGTTCGTCACTTTTTGATGCCGTTGTCGGGGAGTTCTCTGAGTAATATGTGATTATTACTTTCTTTCTTCCATTTCTTGTTTCTGATATTCTACTATTAGTTTCATTTCTGCAAGAGTAATTTAGTTGCTTTCTTTTCCATTATGCATTCTTTGCTTTCCTTTCCATTCTGCAAGTAAGATTTCATTCAAGTAGTTAATCTTCATTCAGTCAATCTACAATTTCAATTCTGCAATCATTTTCAAAGTTTGAAAAAATCTCAAAACAAAACAAAAAAAAACATTTTTTTCATGCCTTGTAGAAATAATGATAACTTAGGGAAATTTTTTCCAAATACCCCCACTGCTTCAAATAGCCAACCTTCCCTCTTCTTCGGTGGCTGTGAATTGGAGGAACCCTTAGGTGAGCAACCTGAAATATTTGAAGAACCTACAGGGGAAGAAGAAGAAGAAGAACCCATTCCTACTAATCCAATGGCTAAAAATAGAAATGACAGAGGAAATAGAGAAAGAGTTGAGGGTGCCTTCCCCATCAGGGAAACCAATGGGGATACTAAGATGAAGAATATAAGCCCCTCTGCCCTTCCTCATTTCCATGGCCTAACCACAAAAGATCCAAACACTTTCTTATTTGAATTTGATGTCATATGTCAAACCTATGACTACACCAATGATGAGCAGAAGTTGAAACTATTCCCATCCACTCTCAAGGATGCAGCTTTGCATTGGTTCATGGATTTACCCGGGGATATCATCACAACTTGGGCTCAAATGCAGCAAGCCATCAACAACAAGTATCGGGACTATTGTAGGTCTAAAGACACTAAAGAGGAAATATTTAGGATGACCTTAAGGCATGATGAATCCCTAGAAGATTATGAAGAAAGATTCCAGCTTAGCTACAAAAGGGTCAGGTGTACACTTGACCCTGAGTCACTAAAGCTAGTCTTGCTTAGAGGAGTAAGGGAAGATCTTCTGGATACCCTAAACTTGTTAGCAGGAGGGGAAATCTACCAGTTACCTTATGAGGATATCAAGACTATCTTTAGAAACCATTCTAGGGCAGCTAGGAAAAAGGGTAGGGGTAGTCAACCTATGGTCAGCCCATCCTCTTCCAATGCATCCATCAAGGGTGAAATTGGAAACATGTTGGAGGATTTCAAGAGTGAGATGTTGCAAACCCTTGCCCTACAGATGGACATTATTCACATTAAGAGAAAACAAGAGGAAGCAAAGAGATCCTTAGCCATTTTCTGCCCTAGGTGCACCATGAGGCACCCTAGGAATGGATGTCCATTGAATTCGATTGAAATCTGCTCAGTCTATGAAGAAAACCACTCCACAGACAAGTGTGCTTCTCTACCTGGACTAAACATTGTATATCAAGGAGCTGAAGGGATAATCGGACAACTTCTCTACATAAACCAAAGGAGACCGCATGGGCCTAGGCCATATCTTGGGGACCCCCTGCTCATCCTTCCTAGTCTACACCTCCTCCTTGGTCCTTTGCACCTCAGTATCATTCCCAGCCAACCAGCCAGTCATTTCAACCATATGCTCTGCCACAACCTCAGTGGAATGCACTGCCCCAGGGGTGGAGGCCCCCATACAACAATGCTCCAGCTTTATTTCCTTCACCACTTGCTCAACCATAGATTTTACACTCTGCTCCACCTAAACAACCCTAGATGCTTGCCCAGCCAAATCTGAACCTGAAAAACAGACAGGCACAGCAAGTATACAGTGGAGAGACATCCTATCCAGCTTATGTTGTGGAAATTCAGGAAATCAACCTGAGATCTGGGAGAGTACTCCTGGACAACCAACCTCTACCTCCACCTAGGGAGGTTGAGGAAGAAAGAGAGGAAAGCATGCCTAAAGTAAATCCACCACCCTTTCCTGAGAGATTAACCCAACCACTCCAACCTACCCCAGAAGAGACTGAACTTCTGGGAGAATTGAAAAATCTATGTGTCAAAATTCCACTTCTCCAAGCTATAAAAGATGTGCCTATTTACAACAAGTTTATCAAGGAGAAGTGCTTCAAGCATCCATGGAGGCGGATAAGAGATTCCCCTACCATTAATGTCATTGGACAATTGTCTGACTTAATGTTGGGGCAAGTAATCTGTCCAAAATATTTGGACCCTGGAAGCCCTATAGTAGATGTGCACATCAATGGCACCATTGTCCCACACACTTTGATTGATCTTGGGGCTTCTATTAATGTGATGACCAAGGACACCATTCTCAAGCTCAACCTCCAAGGTTCGTTGAGAAAGGCCACAATAGTCCTGCAACTTGCAAACCATTCCACAGTGACCCCCGAGGGTATTATGGAGGATGTGATAGTCTCCATCAACTCTTGGGAATACCCTGCAGATTTACTAGTTCTCCATCCTAGGACCAAGCTTATTGGTTACCCTCTCATCCTTGGGAGGCCCTGGATAGCCACTGTCGATGCCTACATTAGCTGCAGGGCTGGAAATATGACTATCAAGAATGGGCATATGTCCAAGCAATTAGTCCTATATCCTCCTGCCCAGCCATCTCTAGAACATGACTTACCTTTATGGATGGAAGAGGAGGAAGAAGATGAATTTTATTCTGCCCAACTTTATACCTTAGAAACAACCATGGGAGGGGGACAACCAGATGAAGATGATTTGATTGAACACATACTCCAAAGTCCAACTCCCAGTACATTGTCCTTAGAAGAAGTAGTAAAGGAAACCCAGAACAACCATCAGATTGATCTATGCTTAGCCGATTCCAACCCTATCTGTGTCAAAACCATAGAATTCGGCCCTGAGAGAACTTTGAAAATCAACCCATCTCTTTTTGTTCACCAAGAAGAAAAGTTGTGCAACATGCTAAAGGAACACCTGGATGCCTTTGCTTGGAGTTACAAAGAAATGAAGGGAGTGCACCCCTCGGTGTGTACTCACCACATTTATATCAAAGAAGGTTGCAAACCAGTCTGGCAACCCCAAAGGAGGATGAATCCAGCTCTCAAATATATAGTCAAAGAAGAACTGCAAAAGCTGTTAGATGTAGGATTCATTTACCCTATCTCCGACAGTGAGTGGGTCTCTCCTTTGGTGTTGGTTCCAAAGAAAAATGGTAAGTGGAGGATTTGTGTTGATTATAGAGAGTTAAACAAAGCCACAAAGAAGGACCATTTCCCTCTACCTTTCATCGACCAAGTGCTAGATGGCCTGGCAGGGAAAAAGTTTTTCTCTTTCCTAGATGGATTCAGCGGGTACAATCAAATCCAGATCAACCCGGAAGACCAGGATAAAACCACCTTCACTTGTCCTTGGGGTACTTTCGCCTATAGGGTCCTTCCTTTTGGCCTATGCAATGCTCTTGCCACTTTCCAAAGAGAAGTCCTGAGTATCTTTGTTGAGTTAGTCCATGATGCGGTAGAGATTTATATGGATGATTTTACACCTTATGGATGTGATTTCCAGGAGGCTCTGTCCAACTTAGGTAAGGTGCTGAACAAATGCATTGAAATGAACCTGTCTCTTAGTCCCAAAAAATGTGAGTTCTTGATGACTGCAGGGACTGTGCTAGGTCATTCAATATCCCAGCAAGGACTGCAGGTGGACCCAAACAAGATAGCTATCATCCAAAGGGTCCCACCTCCACAAAAGCAGAGAGATGTCAGAAAATTCCTAGGGTTATTTGGATACTATCGAAGGTTTATAAAAGACTTCAACAAGTTAGCTTCTCCTTTATTTGGGTTATTGGCCAAAGACTCTGATTTTGTATGGTCATAAAGTTGTCAAGAGGCCCTGGACACCCTGAAGGACAAGTTAACCACTGCACCGATTCTCCGAGGCCCAAATTGAGCCCGTCCTTTTCATATACATGCTTATGCCTCACATAAAGCCATAGGAGCAGCTCTAGTCTAGATAGATGAAAAATTGCCTTATGCCATTTACTTTATCAGTAATAATTTGTCAAAGGTCGAAATGAACTACACAGTGACAGAAAAAAGAGCTCCTGGCTATTGTGCATTCATTGAAAAAATTTAGGCATTACATTACAGGTTATCAAACATTTATACATACCGACCATGTTGTAATGAAATATTTAATGAATAAACCTGATGTGAATGCCTGAATTATTAGATGGTTACTTTTATTATAGCAGTTTGATCTAACCATTGTTGATAAGCCTGGCAAGGAAAATGTTGTTGCAGATTTTTTGTCCAGATTAAATTTTCCTACAGGTGAGGAAGGAATGGTTGATGATCAGTTACTGGATGAACACTTATTTGCCATTTCAGTTCTCTCTCCATGGTTTTCTGACATAGAAAACTATTTGGTATCTGCACAGTTCCCACCGAATTTGTCCTCCAAAGAGAAAAGCAAGATTGTGAGGAAGAGCGCCCCATTCACTTGGATTGGGGGAAACCTCTTCAAACTAGGCCCAGATCAAATTCTGAGAAGATGTGTCAGGGAGGAGGAAGTCTTTGACATCCTTCTGACCTGTCATGATGGGCCTTGTGGAGGTCACTTTGTAGCAAAGAGGACAGCATTCAAAGTGTTACAAGCTGGTTATTATTTTCCCACTCTTCATTAGGATGTGAAAATATATACTAGTCAGTGTGATCGGTTCCAAAGGATGAAATGACTCTGCAACCTCAAGTGACTTTCGAGCCATTTGACAAGTGGGGCATGGATTTCATTGGACACATTGACCCTCCTTCCAAGAAAAAGCAGTGCATCATTGTGTGCACTGACTATCTGACTAAGTGGGTTGAAACCAAGGCAATCAAGGTAGCAATAAAGGAGAAGGTGGCTAAGTTCTTAAGGGAAAATGTCTTTTACAAGTTTGGGTACCCTAGAGAACTGGTCACTAATCAAGGCAACCAGTTTACATCCAACATGATTGAAGACTTGTTAAGTCAGCACAAGATCAATCATAGGACCTCCACTCCCTATCACCCACAAGCTAATGGGCAAGTGGAGGTGACCAATAGAGCGCTGAAGGGCATCCTGACCAAAGTGGTTAGCAGCAGCAGAAAAGATTGGGCAGATAGACTAGTTGAGGCCACCTGGGCCTACAATACCACCTGGAAGACCACCACTGGATTCACACCCTATGAGTTGGTCTATGGGAAAAAAGCCTTGTTGTCCATTGAATTTGAGTACAATACATTGAGGATGGTAGCTCAACTAGATCTGGATCTCAGAAATGCACGAAAAGAGAGATTGCTCTAGTTGAATGGGTTAGATGAGTTCAGAATGCAGGCCCTCCTACACACAGAGGTAACTCAAATTCAAAGGAAGATCTAGTGTGACAATAACATCAAGGACAAGCAATTTCAAGAAGGTGATTGGGCTTTATTATATGATTCCAGATATAAATACTTCAAGGGAAAGTTAAGGACAAGATGGTTAGGACCTTATGTCATAGAGAAATGTCATGATAATGGTTCAATGCATATTAGAACCATAGATGCAGAGGCCATTCCTTTACTTGTTAATGGGCACAGATTGAAAGTTTACAAAAGGCCATTGTCAAAGCAAGAGTTCATTGATGGTATCAACAAAACAATGATGGTGGTGGAGAAAGTCTCAGCTCCTACCTCATCAAGTCACTAAGAAAAAGAAAAATAAGGAGACTCGGGTGAAAACCTCCATGAGACGCTTGAGTCGCACTATTGGGTTGAAAACCTCTTGAGGCGGCCCAATGGTGTCAAAACACAAAAAAAGAGAGAGAGAGAAATAAAAAGATCTCTAGGTGAAAACCTCTCTTGAGGCGCCTAGGCCAAGTAGCTAGGATGAAAACCTCTTGGAGGCAGACTCGTTGTTTTACAAAAAAAAAAAGAGAAAAGAAAAATTATGAAAATATTGTTCATAGGTCAGTAGGAGGACAATCAGAGCAATAATGGAAAATCAAAAGGGACCTATTCAGCTCATATTTTTATTTCTCCATTCATTATCCTTCATCATTCCACCATTCCTTTCATTTTTTCACTCATTTGCCTCAATTTACAAGGATTCTGTTTTTCTACAGGATTCCCTGTAAACCTACAGGATCCTCTGCAAACCTACAGGATGATCCTATAGGAATTACAGTGGCTTGGGAATCCTAAAGGAAGTAACCCTAGAGCAAGGAAATGACTTGCCCTTGCCAAAGAAATAAATTCCTACATCACCATCTCATTACCATACCTCTCTGCACCATGATTTCCCCTTCATTCATCAAAAACATCAGTTTCCAAAAAAATTACAATTTTCAAAAAAAAACACAGAGAAAAAAGATGAAGATAAAGAGCAAGGGGAAAACACCTGAAGGTTATTTTTCATCATTCAAAAACCCCTATACCTCCTCTTTGCCCATGCTAATCATCCTCAGGACCCAGCAATAGAATATGATTAAAAAAATTGAGGGAGAAGCAGCTACAAGACATCCTATAAGAAATCCTGTAGCAGCCTATCCCACAAAACAAAAATCATAGGTTGCAACAAGTTTCAAGCATGGAGATCCAAAGGTAGAAGAGGCTCCTCTAGAGCCTAGCAGCAGTAGCAGCATAATTATCATCGACGCCAAGTACCTGCACAACAAAGAAAATCATCAAAGGACAATATAAAAAAAAAAAAGATGAGAAATCACATGCAGCCAACACACAGCAAAGACCTCATCTCTTCAACAAACTACAGCAAAGTATTGTTACCACATGTAAGTATCTCGCTTCCACTCTCTCATTTGCATAATGTGATCAAAGGATGTAAAAATTGTGAACGAGTTGGTTTATAAGCAAAAGGTGTCCAGTTAACTTGGCCACCTTCGTTCAGTCAACGAGGACAAAACAGCTAGTCCTCACACACATGGCAACATTCAAGTCAAAGAAAAGGAGGATTAGGTCGAAAGCAATTAAGACTACGGATGCCCGAAGTGGGAGTTGATTACGAGGTGAGGGGAACGATGATGTGGTAGTGGGACCAATGATCCAAAAATAGATATCTATACCTCGGTTGCCAGCACACCACCTCACTCGAATTAACCATAAGAGAAAATAAATGTTGATCCCCATGCATAGATGCATTCACATTCTCGAGGATCACACTAGAAAAGTAACTCTCGGCCCTCCACAATTTTTTTTCCTGCGCACGACCACCTACAAGATCCTACAGGATCCCACATGAATCCTACAAGATACAACCAAGCAGTCTACAATATTGGCAATGAGCGGAGAAAAAACATGCATTGGCTACATCAAGCATTGTAAGGAGGTAGGCTGTAATTTCCTCCTATTTTTCCAAGTGAAAGGAACAAAAAATCCTCTAGTTTGTTGAAATTGATTGCAATAAAAGAGAATTGTATCCACAGAAATTTTAGTTCAATTTACTCCTTCATTAAACTATCGTATCATACATATGTACTCCTCTATCCATCAGACAAAATGACAAGGGGGTTTAATAGAAGGGATCCCATCAACACTGTGAGGATTCACCAACACCCTCCTGTGCTAGAAATATTCACAAGGCATAATTGGATGGGTTTCTTTGAGAAATTAAGGGGGTATGATGATGAAGTAGCCAGAGATTTTTCTCTCTCCCTCATTCCACTAACTAGGACCCATGCCATTGTTATGGTGAGAGGCCTCTCCATAGAGCTCACACTTGAACTCATAAGCAGAATTACCACACTCCCCTTAGGAGTGCCTTGGATAAAGGAAGACAAGGGAAATAGCCAAACTGCAAAGAAGAAATTCTTTTTAGAGGGAGAGGAGGCCATGGAAGACAAAAATGGAGTAAGAAGAGCAAGCCTACCATACCCCTGGAATGAAATAAGCTACCACCTTATAAAATATATATCATGTGAAGGTAGGTATAGTGTGGTATATGGATACCACTTTAGGCTTCTTGAAGAATTGAGGTTTGGAGCAGATACACCTCCTCACCACAGACTCAGCATACCCTACTTCCTTCTTCAATCACTGATAGATATGAGCATGAAGGTGAAGGAAGGAAACTACCAATAGCTAGCCCATCATGGGTTAATTAGACTCATCATAGAAGATGCCCTCCACAACCTTAGAATTCCTATCACATGGGAAATTTTCAGAGACATGCAGATAGAGGAGGATATAAAAGCCCTCGAATATGACAAGATCCCTACTGCCAGTGAAAGGGATGAAGAAGAGATTGAAACAGATGAAGAAGAAGCAGAGAGGGATGAAGAGGAAATAGATGAGGAAGAAGAGGAAGAGAAAGAGAAGGAAAGTGGTGAAGAAACAGAAGAAGATGCCAAAAAGGAAACTGATGAACAAGGAGAAGAACTAGAGGGAGAAGAAGAGGAACAAGACAAAGATGAAAAGGGCAATGGAAAAGAGGAGGTAGAAGACAAGGAGGAGTCACCCAGGGTGTCTCCAGAACCCACTGAGAAAGAGGCAACAGCTACCCTCACTGCCCTTAGCACCCCTATCAAACAAAAAGGAAAAAGACAAAGACAAACTCCTTTGTACTTTAGAACAAGAAAAAGTACAAGAATAAGGCAGGGAAAACCTCAAACTCCCACCAAGGTTCCCATTGTTATTGAAGACTCACCTAAATAGTAGGAGAATATGGCTCCTCTTATACAAACTCAAGGAGAAGTATCCTCATGACAAACCTCCCCTAAGTCTCCTATCACTTATGTGAGAAGGCCCATGACTAGACTTGCCTCATCCAAGGGAAAAGACATCCTACCAGATACATAGTGGGACCTACAGGAAGTAGAGGCAATCCTACAGGAAACTCAAAAATTGGATAAGGAAGGGAGTATGCAGAAGGAAACAAAGAAGGAGGATCTAGAGTTAAGGGAACCTAGTCCTCAACCTAACCTTGCTTACTACTACAGATTTATTGAAGGGGGTAGGGTCATTCCACAAAAGTTTTCCATCCCATTATTCTTTGAGCTTGAGAAAGAAAGAGAAAGAACACATAGATGGATGCAAATTGCCAAGTCCAAGGGAGTGGAGGACATAGGCCACATGGAGGAAAAGCTTAAAGAGATGGGAAGAGAACTAAGTAGACTAAGGGCCAGAGAGGCCATAATGAAAACTCAGTTGGAGGCAGAGAATGCATGGTTGAAAGGACAGCTGCAAGAAAAACAGAATCAATTGGAAACCATGGCCAGTCTATCTTTAGAGGCAATCCAATACAGGATGCCAGCCAAGTCCTATGCATTATACCTTAAGGAACATTAGTTGCAGTTTCAAATCAAGACCCTGGCACAGAGAGGCACTACGCCATTCCAGGATTATAGATAGTTCATTGATCTTTGTGATAAAACCAAATTGGAGGATAGGGCTAAGATGTCTGAGTTCTACTTGCATAACATGGCCTTGGCAAATCTGAATGTATGGGACCCTAATGCAAAACTAGGGGATTTATAGTTGATGGATTTGGCATCATGGATGAACCATGAAGAAGCAAGAGCTGCAGAAATGAAGAATATATTGGCAAAGGGAATAAACAGAGCCTCTCATGATAAGAGTTTAGCAATCAAATCCAATGGTTGTCATCAACACACATAATTTAATTACAAATGATCCTCAACCTGCACCCAGGTATCTTGCTGCGCAAGAGCAAGCAATTACACATTTTGAGGATATGTTTAGGCTGTTAGGGATGACAGCATGCAAGCTTTCCAAAGGAGATGGAATACTTTGCCACACATTTTGAAAATCAGAGAGTACCATTCTCCTCAAAGAATGAGAGAAGCACTAAACAGGACACGCATGTACAAGCAAACCATCCAAAGGATCAAAGTCAATTGGATTGGCTTGAGACTCAATCCACCACTGCTCTTGGGGATGTTAGAAGGAAGGAAGGAAGAGGAAGAAAGAAAGCAGTGGGAGGAGATAGAAAGGAAGGCAAGATTCTATGCACAAGAAGAGGAAACCACAGCAGAAGCATGGGATGTCAGGGAGGCCACTAGGGCTATGAAAGATATGGATATTGATTGAGTTGCTCAGAGGATGAGCAACACTTTCAGTAGGGGGGTGATTATGAGCCTCATCATTGGGTAACTATATGGACCTTAATTCACCTCCTATCTTAGTCAAATCAACTCTTGTCACAATTTATTACATGTTTTGATTATATTTTGTTTAATGAGATGAGTCAAAGTGAGATATTATGCCTAGTGGACTAATGTGCATTGAATGCAGGTTTGTGAGAGAAAATCAAGGTTTTTGGCAAGATTAAAAGCTGAAACTCAAAGGGGACAAGGAAGAGAGATTGTAGGAGGTAAATCCTCCTCATTTACTCCTTCCTCATTTAAAGATTCCTCCATCAATCACACTAGCTTGGAGTACAAGAAGCCAAGTCATGGAGATCAAAAGGTAACCGAGCAAGTGACAGTCAAATAGTTAGTTTATCTCGAGTTTGGGAGCCAAGCCTCCCTAGATTTAAGGAAGTCGTCGGGGACTTTAGTTGTATAAATAAAGAGGCCTAGAGCCTCATTAGGATTCGAATTTTTTGATGTAAAAACACTAGTTATTTTTGAGCTCCAAACTTGTGGAAGACATTGCTATGTAATTTTTTGTTTTGATAATGAGAATGAGCTTCTTCTTGATCCAGTACTGAGTTAACTCGGAGGGCTGAAGCTCTCGGGTTAGGGCCCAACCCTAGCAGCAAAGGCTCATCTTCTTGTATCTGTATGCTTATATTGTTTCATAGATTCATGGTTAAATTGTCCTTAGAAGTATTTCATTGCAAGTAGTATAGATTTGATTAGTTTGTTTATTAGTTTGCTTCCATTTGTGTTTTACTTTAGCAGTAGTTTATAGGAGATAAAGAACCATCAAAAAGATGTCAATGGGTGTTTTGACCTCACTTCTTCCTTCAGGGATCATGATTTGAGGAAAGGACTCCTATGCGGCCCCAAAAAGACAGAATTCTACTTTCTCATGGAATTTAGAGTTTTATGTACTTAAGCCAACATTTGATCAATTTGCAAGAGTAGGACATGTCATCATTTATCCCATCTTCAGCCTTACAGTAGATCTCATCAATGATTCCATCTTATGCTGCAAGTTTTCATCATGCATGAAGTAGAGAGCTAGCTCATTAAACTCTATTTTCCTAGCTTATTGAAATTCTCCTTGTTTACATAATTTTTGGGCAAATATCAATGTTTGATGTTGTGCAGGTGTTTCAGAAGTAAAGAGAGATCTCATAGCCAGCAACCTCCTTCAAACTTCATCCATCCATGATCATTCCTTTCTTTCACTAACCCTCACCAATTTCATCATTTTACAAGGAAACTTCTCTAAGCATGTTGAGCAAATCCAACCATCTCCCAACTTTTCTTTTGAGTTCTGAGTGATCCTAGGCATTTTCTTGCTTCATTCCATCCACCAACCACCTTCCCTAAGCCTTCCATCACATTCAGCACCCATCATTTTTCTCTCGACTATACCTGTAGAAATACGAGGAATCTTGTAGGTTTTTAGGACATCTTGTAGGTTTTCCTGTAGTGGCCTATTTTGAGGCCGAATTGAGGGAAAAGCCTCTAGGAAGCCAGACAAGGTCACCTAAGGGTCTCCAAAACCTTCCAACCATCCACCAGCATGCCTAAGCCATCTACCACATCGCTAAAAGAGATTAGCTTTCACACTCTTCCATTAAAAAGATAAAAATAAGAACAGATTTATCCTAGTCATTTACATGCACAGTAGTAATGTTTGATGTTTTAAACTTACATGCTTAGGACAGTAGAATTTCATACATGTTAATTTAGCATTCTTTCTGAAGCATAGTCTCTTAGCAGTTAGTTAGAAAATGGTGTGATTTTAGCATTGGATTTCAGTCTTTCTCCTTACTGCAATAGACAAGCTTTCTCTTAGAGTAGATTTCTCTTTCCTCCTCAATAATCAAGCTTCTTCTGAATCCATAGAAGTCTGACTTGAAAAACCCTAGTGTTCTCTCGTCAGTTGAACAGTGACAAAAGGGCAAAACCATCTCTTTTACTTGTGTATACAGCACTGTCACCTCAAGTTTGTATGAACCCCGGGTTGATAAAGTAAAGTTGGTAGCGTAAAGAGTTGCAATATTCTTGCTGCAATACTGGTGCTCATCACTAAGGCCAACCCCTATTGTGTTGAAACTAGTTGATAGGCCTAAAATTTGACCTAAGAAAATTTTAGAGGATATATTCATGTCAGTTGACCACTGGGAGTATCCAGTTGATTTTATGGTCTTACAAACTAAGACACACTTGGGAGGACACCCCATGATTTTAAGCAGACCTTGATTAGCCACTGCATATGAATTTATCAGTTGCAGGTTAGGTTTTATGATCATATCTGATGGAAATACTACTAAGAAACTTGTCCTTTATCCTCCATCTAGGCCAAGTGTTTATTATGAGAGTCCTTTATGGCCTGAGCTTGAGCCAGAAGGGGATGATACATAACCACTTCTTAATATTGGCAAGGCCTTGTATTTTAAAAATGAAACAGACACTAGTGCAAATGGGGTGAAAATCCAATGTATATTCATCAGTTATTTGACTCATATTTTTTGGATATCTGACATATTGGAGATATAATTTTCAAATATGGGATTGTGTCGAATAATCGACACTTTTTTTGGCATTGGATATTCGACGGGACAAACGTCGAATATCCGACACCAAAGTTGGAAAAAAATGTCTTTGATCATCTGGCGCTTTGCATTCGGATTTGCGGCATCAACATATGTGGGATTTACGATGGGACAAACATCGAATATCCACCACCATAGAGGCCAAAACATCTGATGCTTGGACGTCAGATATGCAATGCCATATTATTCTATTTTGATGGGATACGACAGTTTGTTCCATTTATATGGAGTCGGATGTCCGACGGTGTAGCATTGGATAATTAACGTTACGATAATTTTAAGTGATGGGATAAACGTCAGATATCCACCACCATAGAGGCTAAACATTTGATGCTTAGACATCAGATAGTTGACATCGTATTATTATAGCCTAATGGGATCCGACAGTTTTTTTTGGCGGAATGGAGTCGTATGTTTGACGGTGTGGTGTCAGATAAGGGACAATGTAATATTTTAATGTGGCAGGAGTGTTATGAAATTGAATCATTCATCCATCGATACAAAGTTAGATATCCGACAGTCTGTTCCGTCAAAATGGCATCAAATAGAGTATGTTTTAACATAATGTCGAATATCCAGTAGGTGCCAGAGCATTAAAAAAAAGTTGATCTGGAGACTAATTGGTTGGAGAGGCATTCACCTATGTCCTTTTTAGATTGGCCATTCATTGCCCTTTGATTTGGCAACACACTTTACTTATATCACAACAATGAGTGTTGCAAAATCAAAAGGCAACACAAATTAAATTCGATAGACTTTAAATTTTAGGACCCCACAAGCGTTGATTTTAATGAAATATTTCCATGTGATAACAAAGTGCAATTGTGATCTAATAGTGTTAATCCATGCATGGGATGTATTGTAGCCACTTTTCATTTTGCCTTTCAAAAATAAAAATGCAAAATACATATATGTAAAAAAAAATGTATAGGGGCTCATATATCCAAAATATGGTTAAAATCCTTCACAAAAATTTTATGTTATATATTGGGAGTAGCCTAACATTTCAGGCCTATAAATTGGATCTTTTTTATATGAATAAATTGAAGGTTGGGCCACCCCACACCGACAGAGGATTAAAAAGTGTGCATGTTTCAAGTGCATCACCGTGATTTTGGACCGAGTTGTGTCCATATCCAAACTTGACGGTATAAAGAAATCAAAGTTTATGCGGGGAGGATTCCCCAAGAGTTGGTCTCCCAAAATAGTTGTTTGGGAGATCTACAACTCAAATTTTCCTCGCTACCACTCAAGGGAAAATCGCTTACCAGCGTGGAAGCCCCCAGGGGCAGAAAAGGGTTTCT
Organism: Pinus tabuliformis; assembly: GCA_031772625.1. Taxonomy (NCBI): domain Eukaryota; kingdom Viridiplantae; phylum Streptophyta; class Pinopsida; order Pinales; family Pinaceae; genus Pinus; species Pinus tabuliformis. Next base: position 480,820,105 of record CM062811.1, on the reverse strand, counting down.
GCTAAAACCGTTCGCAATGGAAGGTGAACGTGTAGCAAGCGAGCCCACTCCCCCACCTCACGTCATCCTCCACTTCCACGTCACCTTCCACCACAATCCTTTTGTACGCTTTCGTTTGTATCCTCATTATTTTCATTCTCCCTTTTTACCATTAAACAAAACTCTACTCCGCTCTATTCTATCCTTATCACTCAAGACACACTTCACTCTTGCTCTCCACTTAGAATTGCAACGTCCTCCTCCAAATCATCTAGGTAATAACATCCTCCATCTCCTCTACTATGAATTACAAGGAAAACTGGTCCTCCTTACTCTAGCTAGAATCTAACACATCCAACCCCTTTACTACATGCATGGTACTAGTCCCACTAAACACACTACAGTTTGAGCCTGTTCCTAAAATACTACAAAAAATGACCTCATCCCCATCATGTGACTAGATTCTCTACTATCCACTAGCCTTGATGTGTTAAGTCCTTCTAGCATCAGCTATGGGTTTGTCTTGGTCCTTTGAGACACCCACGAATCTTGTCTCCAATCCCCCAATTAGTACATTCTCCTTCTCTCCCTCAAAGGGTTGACCTCCACCAATCCTGCTGGATGTTAGTATTATCCTTTTACCTATTTCTAGCTACTACCGACTCTAGCAGCAGTTGATGCCCCATGCCTATCACGACAGATCCCCTACCCAACAAATCTTGTTTTCCACCACGACCCACCTCTATCTGATCATGCCCAGCATGACACGCTGCCTGTTGCACGATCCTTTATAGCCTAGCTACTGCACCCAAAACTTGGGTTGTTGTCTAAGCTCTTTTATGGCTCTGTTGGTTCCGCCTTCCTATCCTCTAAGCCTTGACACTATTTTCACAAACGATTTGCAATAGTTCAAATGTAAGTTTTGTCATCCTATTCTGCAACCTTTGACCCACAGGGTTTTCCTCCTTGAATCCTCAGTCCCAAGGTCCTACCATTGCATGGACCTTGTCTGCCATTCCATTGTGCAAACCTCATGCCCCATAGTCACATCTGGCACTTTCTTTAACACTAATTATTGGTTGTGGTCCATGACTGAGTCTATCAGCCCTAGCCTCATGTAGTATGCTACAACTTGCTCTTCATAGACCCATTCTCTAACCTGACATGCTACCACTCCTTACATGTCACGTTGCTCCAAGATTTGCATCCTTCTCAAGCCTAGTGTTTTCTCCTGATTTCCTGTGGGTCCTAATCATGTTCTGCAACACAGCCCCAAAACCTCATGCGACGTCTCCCTCATGATGTGCACTTGATCTGGTTTAACCCTCCCATGGGATTCTCGACGCTCTGTTGTTACTTTGTGGTGGATGGTCAGTCAGTCAACTGGGTACTTGTTGCCTCAATGGCTGCTTCTAATGGTTGGTGGCTCATCCTAGCCGACGGTAGGTTGGGTTGAGTTGTCGACCAAAGACCATATGCCCCCATGCACTCTTTTTCAAACTTTTTATTTTATGTTGTCCTTTTAAAAATAGGCTCTCTTTTCTTTTCCTTTTTATGTTTTTTTAATCATTTCTTATTTTCGACTCCAAAAAAATTCCTTCGCCCAAAATAAATACATAAAATCTCACCACCTTTAAAAAAAATCAATTTGTATGATCCTAGCCAACTTGGCTTCGGCGATCCGATATGAACCTGAAACCTATAATTATGAGATCAATTCAAAGTTGGGACTCTAATACCATGTTAGACTTTCTAAACTAACACTTAGTATTCGATTCCTAGCAATTATTAACAAAACGAATACATGGTCAGATTCCCAACATAAAAAATATAGCGGAAGCAAAACATTACTCAATTAGAATCACACACATAAACAGATTTCTTCCCAATCAACATTTCTTCATTAATAAATTAATCATAGAACTTACTTGGGCTCCCGTCCTAGGATAATGGCCCAACTGAGAAAAGACAAAATTTATTACTAGTCTCTCTGCACTCTCTCAGACCCAGCACATAATCACTGAGAAGCCTCTCTCAATATTTTGTTCTTAGCATGCCTCATCTCCTCACTTTAAGCTAAATTTATAACTTTCCTAGGCTAATATTGACAACCAAAATTAGCTCATTAAGTTAACTGAAGATAAGTGACTTTACTTTAGTTAACTATCCTATCTTTATCTTTCTTTACTTTAACTCAAGTACAAGTCATAAATTTAGCTTACTTTAGATGCGCATATCATGCATGTCACATGCAACACATTCACATGTGTGCAACTCACTTGCACACTTTGCGTGTTGCATGCAAGCTCCTAAAGAGGAAAATTAAGGTCCTAGTCAAGACACAATACTATAAGTACCTTCCGAGCTACAAAACTCAACATTCCATTAAGTTGAGATGGATAATGAAGTCTTCCATATGTTCTTGGAATGGATATTTAATGGGAGAGGCCCTTTTTCTCCCATTTGTGTAAGGTAGTGTTAAAGTCACCCCCAAAGATGTTGAGAAAACCAAATTCAAATTTCTTAAGACTAAGGAGGGAGGTCCAACAATCTTACTTTTTGTTAGGATATTCCGACACATAGGAAATAATTAAGTATAACTTGGTCTAGTGTAGAGTTAGGTAAAGTGTGTTTCTTTACTATGTACTTTTGTAATTTACAATCCGACAGTCACGATATGTAGTGATCCAACGGTTCATTCTCTCATCGGTATTACCAACACTTGATCCGTGGCTTAACACCCGATTGGTCCATGATCTCTATTTAAAGAGCATGGAGGGTCATTTGTAGGGTAACCATTCATGAGAGAAGCTTATGTAAATTTTCATTCTTTTATTAATAAATTGCCTGAAGTGGCCGCGTTAGCTCAGGCCGTGGACTATTTCCCTCTTTGAGGGTTTTAACCACGTCAAGAATATTGGTGTATTCATCTGTGATCTATTTGTGAGCGGTGTCCTTTGGTGTTTTGTATGAGGAACTTACCCTATAAATTCCTACATGGTATCAGAGCTATTTGAGGATCACATTTGTTGGTGATCCAAATCTGAAGCCAGTAGAACTGCATCCGACTGTCGTTTCCTAGATCTATTGTTTTTTACTGCTTTCGGGCCTAGACGACTTCTCTACTATGTTAGGAGCATCTATTCCAGTGAGGAACCCCTTTCATTTGATGCGAAAATGTTTCTGGTAGCCCTAGCTACGTCATTTTTAAGATCTGGAGGTATGAAGTGGATGAGTCGCTGGCACAAGGGGATTAGTCTAAATCAAAGCGAAGCAAAATGAGTAGGACTATGAGATTTCCTCTCCTTATCAGTCGAGTCCCTCTCCCTTAAGGTCGAGCAACTAAAGTTTCAATTTATTTATTGGGTGGGGGGGCTAACAGTCGAGCCCCTCAACGGGTAAATAGTTAGCAATAGAGCAGCCTTACGGCACCTCACCCCACTTAAAGGTGAGCCATACTTCCTCTCCCTCTCCATATTATTATATCTTCGGAACCCAGCAGTTTCTTATTCTGATTTTGACTTTGACTTTTCTTATGCTCTTGATCTTTGTTCTTCAGTTTCTAACGCCTTAAATGAGCGGGCTAAAGTAGTGACATTGTTAGGGAGTTATGTCTTCTCCGATACCTCTCCTTGTTCGATTGTTCTTTCTTTCCGCGCTACTCTACTGCGCTACTAGGCTTGGATACCAGGCTACTCAACTGGGATACTCAACGTGGCTGCTCGGTTGGGCTGGATGCACATGTTATATGGGGCTTCTACATAGCTACATTAAGCAAATCTCGAAGTGATGGGTATAGTTCATTCTATTCTAATGATTGCTATGAATTAGCTATAGATGTACCCAGCCTGATCGATCACATTTAGGCTGTGGAGGTAGTGAAGAGCTCCCTTCTTGCTTCCCTGGTCTATGTTTGTTTCTCCCGTTGGTCGAGCCTGCTTACGCAGACTGATAAGGAGAGGCTCCGTAGGGTGAGGACCGACAGGGAGCGTAAGCACGCTCGACTGTTAAGAAAAGGCACATGATAAGTCACGTCGAACATATGTGCAGAACCTCACCAATCCAAATGAGACTCTTGCCCTACTTGAATACTCTTGATCGCTATCCTACTCTTTAAGGGAGCAACTAAAGTTCCTTGCACTAGGAAGCGCAAGCCCCTCCGGGTCCTTGTGGAATAATCTTGCCCCTTTTGGTGTCCGCTGGGTACTCCAGGCTAGACCAACAATTAGGAATGGAAGTGAAAGAGACGCTATTTCCACCCGCAGGTGACCGAATAACACGCGCCAGGGAGGCGTCTTTCACACTTACGAAATGCCCATTCCATCCTCAAGCAAGTGTGATGGAAGTGGGTAGTTAGTAGGTCATCCATCGTATAGGTAAAGGGAAGGTAGGCAAGGAAAAGTTAGGGTGGCCTAGAATACGCTCGCACTAACGGGATTTTCCGAGCCCAGGCTCTTAGGAGGGTGCCAGGGACACATACATTGTCTATACATTTAATTCGATTTCGATTTAGAATCGTTTATAAATCCAACTCTACCTATGAGAATAAATGACCCACTTAACTCAGTGGCTTATGAATATATAAGCTACTCTGGTATTGAAATTTGATGGAGATTTGGAAAGTGGACCTTTCCTATCCGAAATTAATCTGCCCCTAAGTAATAAATATAGGGTGAGGTAACGAACGCTCAACCCCCGGGAGAGGGCCCTCCTTGACAGTCAAGTGTGGCCTTAACGGGAGAAGCCAGTAGAAAGCCAGTAAGCCAGTCTTACGCACCTATATTACGCACCCCTGATGTTGACAGAATTACGTATATAATCAAACTGAATATGGTTGCTGGCAAGGAATCTGTTGGACACTCACTTCAGGTTGGATTTCAATCGAGCCCTGTTGCAGGTCCTTAAAGGTCCTCTCCTTAACAGTCGAGCCTGCTTATGCATCCTTAACAGTCGAGCCCCTGCCGGTCCTCACCATCGGAATGGTGAGCCCCTACCAGTCCTCAACTGAGTTATTTGCAGTTTTTAGTTATTTTCTCCTCTTTGTTTATTTCAGTTTATTTAGCTCTCTGTTTTTTATTACCAGATCTATACCTTTCATTTCTGTGTATGCTCTTTGCCCCGCGACTCTGTGCAATTTGGACAAATCAGAAACAGAAAGGAAGGATTTTTCTCATGTGTATGCTCTTTTCCACCGTGCCTTAGTGTAATCTTGAAAAATTAGAAACATTGAGAGAAATATTTAGTTTCCGGCTAAAGTTGACTTCAAGCCGTAATGTTTGTTTTTTTATGTCCATGTTGGGTTTTGTGTTTTTTGTTTTGTAGGAAAAAAAGAGCTTTCTCAAGTAAGCACGCACCCCAAAGCTTCAGTGACTAAAAAAAAAAACACCTCTTCTTCTTTTCCAAAAACTACTAACCTTTTAAACTAGCTCACTTGGTCCAAAATTACTTTATGAGAATAGAGGTCTAGGATTCAAGTCTTTCTTTTTGTTGAGTTACTTTTTCAAAAAGCACATGTAGCTTATGTTTTAAAGTTACTTTATGTAAAAGTGTTCTCACCCATTATAAAAAGGGAGTCACTTATAATTCTAGAGTCTCTTTATCTTTTATTTAAGTTACAATTTAGTGGGTAGCTCATAAAGCACCATTGTAAAAGTGCGCTAGGTTTTTAGCGATCTCGTTTGAAACGAAAGTTCTCATGTATAAATCGCTAAAACACAATCTACCAAAAAAATGAAAAATTGAAAAGAAATCCGATTTTGTACAAAATGAGTTTAGGTGAAAAAAAAAAGGATGATTATTTGTACAAATATTGTTACAGCACAACTGGGATTTAATTGTAACATCTTGCTCCTCACAAGGACTGGCCAGGTCTTGTGAATCAGGGAATAAGTTATGACTGTGAACAGGAGTGGGGTTTTCCTCATGATATGAATCATAGATCGGGGTATTGTCTTGGATAGTAAAATCATCCAGATGATTTTTTACTTTGAGATGAGGGTCGTTTGGAATGATTTCTGATTCAAGTTGTTTATCATTATCTGAACCTTTTTGAGTTACTTGGGATAACTCAACAACATCATCGTTGTCAAAGCAACTATCACTAAAGACTCTACAGATTTCCCTAGGTTCCTCTTTTTCATTATATTTTTTAAGGCAAGGGAGGTCAAGCAGCTCTCGTTTGACATTAATCAGAGGATGTGTTAAAGATGTCTCTTTATCTTGAAGACCTAATGATGAGTCGTTTGAGTAACCCTCTGTGTTTTTTGAGACATCTTTAATGTTGAGAGGGGAAAAATTGTCATCACTAAAAACATCGGGATAAAGAGAAAAATGTGAATCTGGAATAATGCATTTGAAAACATCATCATAAAGAAAACCTCGTTCATCAGATCCATCATAAACATCAGGTTTTAGATCATATCTTTGTGCGTTGATACTTTTTGAAAGAGAAATAGTTCGTTGTTCTAACCTTGGCATCTGCATTCGTTGATTCGTAATGATATTGTCTGACTTTGTGTCAGAGTCATCTTCTGGTCCCAAGGTAGTTACTCTTTCAATATTTTCGTTATTGTTCTCTGGCATTAGAGCATGCATGACTCCTAGGCTTTGCAGATTTTCTTCATTATGGATGATTTGGTTATTTGACTTGGAATGCTCATTCATATTAGAAGAAAATGAAACAAAGGTCGAACTAATTTCTTCTTGATCAGACATAGGAGGTAGGGAATACTCATCATAATCCGAAGATTCTTCATCTGTGAGCTCACTCTCAAGATCGTACTTTAGGCATTTAAGATGAAATCGCATATTAAAATCCCTTATTGGTTCATCTTGCTTCCGCAGATAGTCAATTTCATCATACACCTGGTCGTAGTCATAATAATCAAATTCCAAAATGAAAGTCTTGACGAATTGGTCCCAGCTGTGGATTGATGCAACTGGGAGGGTTCTGCACCATTTTCTAGCTTCTGCTGTGAATGTAAGAGTAAAAATTTTGCACAAAACTCCTTCATCAATTCTCTGAATATCAGAACTTGAAACTTTTTGAATAAACTGAAGGGTGTGATTAAATGCAGAAGAATTATTCTTACCGTCGAATTTTACCTGAGACAAGAATCTTACCACATCTGGTGGAGTGTTGGAAGAAGTAGGAACATGGACGCAACTCCAAATAGGAATTCTATGAGCAGCCATCCTGTTTCAAGCTTTATAATTTGGAAAACATTCCAACAGACACTATGTTCAGGCCCTCCTTCTAGTGCCAAATATGTTGAGGGCCCGAAGATCGGGTCAACAACAAGGGGGATACCCACCCGGTCTGGAACCTGGTTGGCGGCTCCTTGCCCGTTTGGTGTAGCGGGTCCGACTGGGGATAATGGGACCAGCTTCCCAATCTAAAGGTTATGTGTGTGTGTGTAGATTTTGATTATGCTGATTCTGGAAGTATTTTAGAGCTAACTCAAATCTAATTAGTAAACAGACTCTATACTACTGTAATCTAATGAAAACAACACATCTAATCTACGCTAACCCGGGATATATCTCTTCTATTATGCGATCTAAAAAGATTTCAAACAATAACTGGTAATAAAGATCATTCAGCTATCATAAGAATATGAACCATTTAAGATAAACCATTCTGCATAAGAAGTTAGGCAAAACAGTTGTGAACAGCATATCGCATAATAAGTCATTCATATGTCAAGCATAAACAAATGATTCCACCGTACAGAAGTGCCAAATGGTAACCCAGACATTCATACATCCACATATAAACAACTAAAACTAAATATCACTCTAAGAATATAAGCAGAAATTGGTCAAGAGATAAAAGTACCATTTATGACTGATTTCACTCACAAACTTCAAGCAATGGTGATTTATCTCTACTTACTTCTAACATCTACCAAGAGTACAGAAGTGCAACATCAGTAGTAGACATTAAAATGCAAACATAAATAAATCTCGATCCTTCCATTCATCAAAACCTCCTCTGAGGGTGCAGAAGTGCATGTTCCGATGGACAAGTTTTTGACAAATTTCTGGACCCTTCTCTAAATGCATGAGAAGGGTTAAAATACTACTTCCTAATTCTAATAATGGTATCATTACAAAATTTCAGGATACGGTTTTCAAATGACCGTCATTTTTCTAATCTAGTTAAAACAGAGAAAAAACAACATTCTAAATGAAATCACTTATGAACTTGGTCTTTAAAGTTGCAAGTATCCAGCATAGGCTTGAGGAGAGTCGGCTGACTGATTTCTGTGCTGAGCTGGGCTGCGAAAACGACATCTACAAGAGCTGGCGCTAACTTCTCGGCTGCGTTTGTAATGCATTTCACCGTCATCCATTGGCTGTGTGGTTTAACCAAATACATCTAGTAACATTCCCAATTCAGTCTGGCCAATGCTTGGATTGCCTTCCCTTTTGCCTGTGCTTTCTGCCTCCATTCTGTTTCCAGTTGCAACTTGTTTGGTAGGTACCCCGGGGTGGTCTCTGCAATTAAATTTGCCCTGTGTAAATTCTCATTTACACAGTCGATAAGAGTGCTTGCCTGTGTCGCTGCTGTCTCTGCTGCCTGCTCTGCCCTTGTGATTTGATCGTCCCATTTATTAAAGAGCAACTCTTTATGATTTTCGTTAATCCTGGGTGCACCTGCTCTCTTCCCTTCCTCATCATCTTGCCAAGTCAAATATTCTGTCACCCTCTTGTCTTTCTGGTCATAGTCGCTCCGCAGATCCACTACTTGACTGGTGATTTTGTCGCTCAGCGCACAATAGTGGCTCCACTGTGATATTTTACGTCCCAACTCTTCCTGTTGCTGCAGTAGTTGCTCGTTCAGGCCGATAGACTCTGAGATAAACTCTGCCAGCTTAGGTTCATCTTTGTGCGCTTCTTGCAAAGTCTGCAATTGTTTCTCTTTTTCTTCGAGACTCGTTTGATAGCCTACCTGCATCCGTTGAAAGTCTTCCTGTAGCTTTTCTAGCTGTCTGGAAGCTTCAGTGTTCGCGTTGGCTTGTTGCAACTGTTGTTGTAGCAGCTGTATATGATTTTCTTGTTCCTTTAATAGTTGTTGAACTTCAGAGGCCTTATCAATAGTTGCAGAAGCATACTGTTGTATCTCTGATAACAATTGTTGTAGATCTAACCCAAGAATATTATAGATAATGCAAATAAACCTAGAATAAGATGAAATGATTATTTATTATCAAAACCCTTAAGGTAGGGCAACACCATACATTCACTCCTTAAGGAAGGAGAACACTCCACAAGCCATATGCTTGTTCATACAAGAATACTTCTCTTCATATCTCTCCATGTGGAGTCTCTAGCCTCTATATAGGCCTCATACATACAATACCATGCATCATTACCATGGTTTTCTCATACCATCAACTAATACCATGGGCCCTTTACATTATTATTAACTACTTGTGGTCCCTTACATGACATGGGTTAACCACCTTATTTATTACTATGGCCCATCCCATTATTACATTATTACCTTGGGTACCTCCCTTGGTACCCCATATTATCCCCCCTAGGTATATAACTTTCCACCCCCCTAAGCATGTTTCGTCCCCGAAACATGGGAAGAACACAAATAATAAGATCTACTCAAAAGAGTAGTCCACTGATACCATGCATGTGCATCTAGCCATCCAAGAGAAAGGTGAACCCTCGATCTCGCTGGTGCCTCGCTCGCTTGAGATGGAAGTTGACCGTGGCAGCTCTTCTGTGTTGATGTGTAGTAGGTGGATCGTCTCTCCTTTCTATCCGTCATGTGACTACTTGGTTTCCATCTTGATGGTTGTCTTGCGGGGTGATGTGGGTGATGATATGTTGAAGTTTTAACCCACGATGGCTTTTGCTTGACTTCACCCTGTTGTGGTGCCTGTTGTGGTGTCTTCTTTTTCAATATGACTTCAACCACTGAGCCCTCCTCTGATGTATCATCACCTGTAACCTTTTCTTCTGCAGCCTCTGTTTGTGTTTGATTGTCGATCATCAAAGGCTCATCATCTGATATGTCAGTCCCTTGAACATCTTCTGCTTCAGCCTCCATGTGCTCTACCTGTTTATGGATGGAAATACCCTGTAATGTAATTTTCTTCTTTTTATACCATAGCTTCAGGAATTTCTTCTGCACATTAATATTGATAGTACCCACGGATTCCATCCAAGGATATCCCAAAACAACATCCATATTATCCATCTCTGAAGCATAAAAATCACCATGCAACACATATTTATCCATAGAAATCTTCAAATCCTTGTACACTTGAACATCCTCATTATCAACCTGTGTATGTTCAATTTGTTTTGCTGGGACTTGCAATTTTTTTGCCAAATTAACACTGATAAAATTATGTTTACAACTAGGATTGATAGAAACAATGATTTTCTCTTTCTGAATCAATCCATGAACCTGCAATAAAGATATACCAGTAGGAAATAACCCTTTACGTGGCTCATTCTCCTTTTTTCTAGCACGAGACCATTTGTCTAAAAGGACTTTTTCAAATTCTGCATCTGAGAGTTTGGTCAACTGTTTGTTATCAAGTGAGAGATACCATTTGTAAGCCTCATCTTTGAAACCAAACCACCATGAATTCCTCCAATTTTTTTCCCATGCTGACTTTTGTTGTTTTATGTATTCTTCAATAGTAGGACCATTATTTTTTCCTGTAAATGTTTCCATGAAGAGGGTTTGAAAAAAAAATTCACTTACTTGGCGAAAAATTGAAATGGCCACAATTCCTTCAATATTGCTCAGAATCTCTATTATAACCTGTTTTTAGAAATGGAACAATCATTCTGCATCTGCCCATGTGGTAGAAATCTTAATCCAGGCACTTGAAATTTCAGATCTGTGGTGCTACTCTCCCGCCGTCACCAAAATTTCTGCAAAAAGAGCTGATTTTAAATTAGCGATATATCCCTCATTCGGACTTTGATTCGACTAATTTTTTTTTTGAAATTGGGTATTTTTTCCCAAAGAATCCAGATCGGCAATTAGATTTTGCAGATCTTGTGCCCAGACGTCTAGATCTGCGCCGCAAAATCGCTGCCCTGAAAATTGTCTGCAACCCCACTGATTTTTAGATCAGTGATATCTCCTTCATCCGGACTCCGATTCAATTGATCTTTTTTTGAATTCGACTATTTTTGCACAAAGAATCCAGATCTGTAATTATATTTTACAGATCTTGCACCAAAATGTACAGATCTGACCTGCAAAGTCGCCGCCCCCGAAACCCTACAAAAAATTAAAAAAAAAAAAATCTCCACTTTTGTGCCCAAGAAAGTGCTCTGATACCAATTGTTGTAGATCTAACCCAAGAATATTATAGATAATGCAAATAAACCTAGAATAAGATGAAATTATTCTTTATTATCAAAACCCTTGAGGTAGGGCAACACCATACATTCACTCCTTAAGGAAGGAGAACACTCCACAAGCCATATGCTTGTTCATACAAGAATACTTCTCTTCATATCTCTCCATGTGGAGTCTCTAGCCTCTATATAGGCCTCATACATACAATACCATGCATCATTACCATGGTTTCCTCATACCATCAACTAATACCATGGGCCCTTTACATTATTATTAACTACTTGTGGTCCCTTACATGACATGGGTTAACCACCTTATTTATTACTATGACCCATCCCATTATTACATTATTACCTTGGGTACCTCCCTTGGTACCCCATATTATCCCCCCTAGGTATATAACACATACGCTCCTGCAATCTGAGACAGCTTCGTAAGATTTTCCGTTGGATTATTATTGGGGTCTTTCCATAAGACGTCCAAATGTTCAGCTCCTTGAGACAGTGTGTTTTCAAGCTTTCTTTTCTTTCTATGTCTCCTTACAACTTCTTTGTGTTGGGGACTATAGAATACATCCAGTGGGGGGATTTCTTCTACGTTAAGTAGAAGTTCTAAAGCTGGAGCGATAGGAAGGTGTTCAGCTTCTGTGGCACTACTAACCATGGTCGAAACGGCTTCTTGCACCACCTGTGTATTATTCACAGGTGTTTTCGGGACTGGCCCTTCAAGATTGATTAATTCATTGAAGGTTTCCCACTCTTCATCTAGCTCTGTCGTGACAAGTGGTGCTTCGATGACAGGAGGGGGGACATCTCTTGGTGGTGAGGTGATAACTTGCTGCTGAGACATCGCACTTGACTGAGCTGTGTCTTTGGTTGTTTCTTCGTTTTTTCCTTGGTCGCGAACAGACTCTTCAGGATGCTCAGATGCTTCTTGCGCGGCGTTGGACTTAGATTTGGAAGTGCTGGAGTTTTCACTGAGGCTGATGCTTGGAGTTGGTTCTCTGGTAGGTAGACGCAGCCTCTCTAGTGGAATACTGGCAAGCCTTCTTTCTCTATATAACTTGAATTTTTGGAGGTCATCTGGAGATAGCCTCGACTGAGCTTCCCGCAAGATTTCTTTGAGCGAGCTTTTACTCTGAAATAGATCATCAAACGGATCTTTCCTTCCAGAGAACACTCTTATCTTGACGTTCGTTGTGAATTCTTGGGCCACATCATTTGGGTCGAATGGCCTCATTGGGAACTTAAATAATTGAAGACACGTCACATTCTCCACCTCGCCAAAAGCATGTCCTACATCGAACAAAGAGAAGGCCCCACAAGTAACGGGAAATGGAGGCCATATGGCCTTCTTCTTGTCCTTTAGGTCTTTGGTTAGGCTGCCTTCAGAACAAGTTTGATAAGCGATTTCCCGAGCCAAAAGTTTATCAGGGACATATAGGGGTAGGACATGTGGAGGTACAGTGCTTCCAAAAACTCTAATGTAAGTAAACCATTCTTCCCCAAACCATCTCGCGACGGGGATGATGTCAATTTGGGCCTCGGGGGAGCACCTTGGGGGGTCCTTATCATATATCATTCTATATAGGGGCAAAATAACCCCATGGCAAATCTGGTAAAAGTGAGGGGAAAACTGGGAATCCCATAAGGTCTTATGATAAACATGGATGGGCAATGGGTCTTGGGTAGTCCATTTCCACCCCATAATAGGGAATTCAGATACAAGACAAACGGAATCCATAATATAGGCAGAGAGATAAAAAGGAGGATAGACCCTTTGAGAAAAGGATCTCTTAGACCGGTAATTGATAACAGCCGTGTAGAGAGTATCAGAAAGGATTTTGGCCCAATCTAGGATCTCGGCGTTAGTGGCAGCATCAATTAAGGGCAGCCATTCAGATGAAAACTTGTTGATATCCGGCATTCCAAATAACCTACAGAGCATGGCTGCAGCAAAACAATATGGAGAGGTGAGGGAACCAGTGCTGTACATACCGTTTTTATCCTTTTTAAGCGGCTCGTCCCTTCTAGACCATTCTTTAGTGGTGTCTGATAGATCTGGATTCTCCGCCGCGAACTTCTTAACAAATTGTGCATTATAGGTCACTTGCGGTTCAGGGAGATGATACATAAGCTTCAAATCTTGCGCAGCAAACGATCCCACGACTCCATGTCCATGAACTTTGAATTTTCTGTCTTTCAATTCTGCATCATCCAGTATCCACTTGATCATATCTGTGTATGGTAGAATCTTGGGCCTTGCCGCTATTCTGTGAAGGAACGAACATGCTAGGTCTTCCAAGGATGCCTCAGAAGAGCGTGGTGCACCCGCGACAGCAGTCACCTTCATTATTCTAGGATTTTCTTCTTCTAGCAGCCTGTACATGCCTTCCCATGTTGATATCCCAGCGTCCTTGTTACAGGCTGTGTCTGTGTACAGGGGTGCCATCTCCTTGGTCTTCTCCCTCGCTTCGGAGCTTTGAGCTCTATTCTTCTTTCCCATTTCTCTTTGCGTTTCTGTCTGAGACGTCTTAGCATTTTGTTCCTGCAGATTACGAGTGAAATGGAAATGATTGATTCAGAAAGGTGATGGGAGAGTTTTAAATGCAAGAGATAAAGAAAATATGCCACCTTACGTAAAGCAAATCTCCATCAAGGCACGCGTCTTTAATCCATTAAATAACTGACAACTAATTCATTCACTATCATTAAAGGCGCATGATTTCGGGTCAGATTATAGTAAGTGGTTTTTTCTTTGAATGGCGCGCCCGACGGATTCGTACCGAAGTGATTTATGATTTGCTGACGCAACCTCGCATGTCGCAGCGATCGCAATATCGCATCATCGCAAATCGCATGGATGTGGCATCGCAGCGATCGCAATATCGCAGATCGCATGGAATTTGGTGTTCACCAAAACTTGTCTGGCTCGTTTCTGCGATATGCGATCTAGCGATCGGCGCTATCGCAGATCGGCGAATCTTAAAGTTTTTCTTTATGAGCATTACCATTTTGCGATGCGATGTCATTATTAATATGAGGGTGGTGCGCATAAAAAGGGAAATGAAGGTGTTTCCTATCCTTTCTGCAATGCGACCTTAAAGGTTTTCTCTTTAATCATAGGCTTAGGCTTCAAATATCCAAGAGGGTTTTTCTAAGCGTATGATTGTGACTTCAAAAAGAAACTCTTGTTTTACCTAAAATTTAACTAAGGGTCCCCATTCATTCAGTATCATGGTTGATACTTAATTAAATAAGGGGGGGTGTTGTTGGCCACAACACATCCATTTGGAGCACTCCTCAACTTCAACTTCATCTTCAGGAATAGCACTTTCTACATGTGGTTGTTAAGCATCTCAGTCTGGTTATGCACTAAATGTATCTTCTTCTTCTCATTCTCATGAGTGGCTCATTGATTCTAGAGCTTCTTATCACATGGCCAAAAACAAAGCCATGTTTTCTTCTCTAAATGATTGTAACACCAAAAATATATATGTTGGTGATAATAGATCTCTTAGTGTTGTAGGGACTAGAACTGTTCATCTAGACAATGGTCAATTTAATGATGTATTATGTGTTCCAAGCTTATCATGCAACCTTTTATCTGTATATCAGATAACTCATTCACGTGAAGATAAAATCGTTGAATTTTCACCTCACAATGTTGTAAATAAGGACCTAAGAGATCCTAGACAGATTTTAGCTCTTAGCATTGTTGATGATTCTACAAGGTTGTATAAGTTTAACAACTTTGGGTCATCAAATCTTCCCTCAGTATTTGTTGCTCATAATGATGAAGTGATCAAACTTTGGCATGAGCGATTTGGTCACTTAAACTATCGCTCCCTTCATAATCTATGTAAAGAAAATATGGTGACAGGTCTTCCAATGGTATCTTGCAAAGATGGTGTTTGTTCCGGATGTGTACTCAGAAAACATCATCAGGATAGTTTTGAAAAACATGCCTCTTGGCACACCTCAGCCCCTTTACAGCTTGTGCATAGTGATTTATGTGGTCCACTTCCAGTTATTTCATTCTCTGGCTACAAGTATTTCTTAACTTTCATTGATGATTTCTCCAAACGCACTTGCATATACTTCTTAAAACTCAAGAGTGAAGTATTTAACATGTTCTTAGCCTTTAAGGCCTTTGTTGAAAAAAAATCTGGACATCAAATTCTTAAGCTAAGATCTAATAATGGCGGAGAATATGTTAACAACAAATTCATCAACTTTTGCACTGAGAATGGAATTTAAATGCAATATATTGTTCCATATACTCCACAACAAAATGGTGTAGCTGAAAGGAAGAATCGCACCTTAAAGGAAATGGCTAATTGTATGCTTCAATCTAAAGGACTTAGTCTTAATTTTTGGGCAGAAGCAATTAATTGTGCAAATTACATAGTAAATCACACTCCTACTAAGGTTTTAAAGAATATCACTCTGGAAGAAGCATGGAGCTCAATTAAACCAGATGTAAGTCGCTTTCATGTTTTTGGAAGTGAAGCATGGGCCCATATTCTAGATGAGAAACATAAACCTTTATAACCTAAGAGTGAAAAATGTATTTTTGTTGGATATTCTGAAGATGTCAAAGGATATATACTTATTCCATTTAAGTCCAAAAATGTTATCATTAGAAGAGATGTAAAGTTTGTTGAAAATATATCGGCCTACGAGCCTAGTTCGGCGGATGTGCCACCTCTCTCTATCCCTTCTACTTCTGAAAATATTTATTCTTCAGATGATGACAGCGAGGATGACAATCCTACCCAACCTTCTCATGATCCTCCTTCAGCTCCTCAGCTTCCAAAATGGGCCCATGCTACTTGGGATGCAGCAGGTGCTCTTGCTGGTGATCCTACGGATTAGCGATGTACGCGTTCTCAGTTCGATAAAGCTTCTTCTTTACTAGCTCAAGCTTCAGCGAATTATGATCCTGACACCTTTGCAGAAGCTTTAGGCCATTCAGATTGGGACGCAACTATGAATGAAGAATATCATTCATTAATGGTAAATGATACATGGGATCTTGTTCCTCTACGAAATGGACGAAAACTTGTTAGATGCAAATGGGTTTACAGAACCAAGTATGGACCAGATGGAGAAGTGGATAAACATAAAGCTCATCTTGTTGGTAAGGGTTTTTCACAGGTTGAAGGCATTGACTATACTGAAACCTTCTCCCATGTTGCCAAAATGAACTCTATCCACATTGTTCTTTCTGTTGTTGCCTCTTTCAAATGGGAAGTCCATCAGATGGATGTTAAATATGCCTTCTTGCATGAAGAAATCTATATGGAACAACCTAATGGCTTTATACAAATAGGCTCCAGCCTTGTATGTCGGCTTAAGAAATCCATTTATGGTCTCAAGCAAGCCCCTCGGGCTTGGTATGGCAAAATGGATAGCTTTCTTTTAGAAACTGGCTTTTCTAGGTGTCATTCTGACAATACTGTCTACACCAAGAAAGTGGGAAAGTCTCTTATCATTCTTGTTCTTTATGTTGATGATCTTATCCTTACTAGTAGTGATCCCAACCTTATAAACCATGTGAAGTCCAGCCTTAAAAAGAATTTTGAAATGACAGACTTAGGACACTTGCATTATTTTTTTGGTCTCCAAGTCTTGCAATCCAAGGAAGGTATTTCCCTTTCCCAGTCCAAGTATGCCTGTGATCTTCTACGCCATTTTCACATGGAAGACTGTAAGCCAGCCCCTTCTCTTTTTCAGTCTGGAGCCAAACTTTCAGTCACTTTTACTTCCCCTGAAGTTGATGCTACCTTATACCGTCAACTTGTAGGAAAACTTTTGTATCTGACCCATGCTCGTCCTAACATTTCCTTTGTTGTTGGCCTTATTGCTCATTTTATGCAAAAACCACATGAAATTCATTGGAAAGAAGCTAAAAGAATACTTTGTTATGTTCGAGGTACAGTTCAGTTTGGGATTTATTACAGTGCAGAAGCATCTTCTCTATTGGTTGGTTTCACTTATTCCGATTGGGCTGGTGACCCTGATGATCGGAAGTCTACTACAGGTTATGTGTTCACTCTTGGTTCAGGACCTATTACATGGGCTTGCAAGAAACAAAGTGCCAATTCTCATTCTTCAGCAGAAGCAGAGTATCGTGGTGCCTTAGAAGCTAATAAGGAAGCCCTGTGGCTTTGTCAGATCCTGTCAGAGTTTGAATTTCAGCAGCAGCATCTAACTACACTTTGGTGTGATAATCAAAGTGCCATTCAACTATGCAAAGATCCAGTCTAACATCAGTGCAGCAAACACATTGAACTGCGCATGCACTTCATCAAAAAGCTCATTCATGACCATGTTCTTGAAGTGCAATATTGTTCAACAGATGATTAAGTTGCAGACATCTTTACAAAGTCTCTCACAGAGGCAAAGTTTACTAAACTTCTATTTATGGTTGGAGTTTAGGGAGTTGTCACTAAGGGGGGATAGACTTTAATGCCTCCTTCCTTCTCCTATTGTGTCATATGTGTACATCCTTCAATCCTATCCCAAGTTGTTCTTAAGAGGGGATGTTAGGATATTCTGACACATAGGAAATAGTTAAGTATAACTTGGTCTAGTGTAGAGTTAGGTAAATTGTGTTTCTTTACTATGTATTTTTGTAACTTACAATTCGACGGTCACGATATGTAGTGATCCAACGGTTCATTCTCTCCTCCGTATTACCGACACTTAATCTATGGCTTAACACCCAATTGGTCCATGATCTCTATTTACAGAGCATGGAGGGTCATTTGTAGGGTAACCGTTCATGAGAGAAGCTTATGTAAATTTTCATTCTTTTATTAATAAATTTCCTGAAGTGGCCGCGTTGGCTCAGGCTGTGGATTGTTTCCCTCTTTGAGGATTTTAACCACGTCAAGAATGCTGGTGCATTGATCTGTGATCTGTTTGTCAGCGGTGTCCTTTGGTGTTCTTTCTGAGGAACTTACCCTGTAAATTCCTACACTTTTCTCCAAAGTGAATAGATATGTGGACATTGATAATAGAAAATAACTTACTGGAAGGAAGAATCTGAAAGGAGGTAGCAAGCCAATGAGGCAAAGAGAAGGAGTTCAACAATTGGAGTTGTTGAGGATTCCATAACGTACATAAGCTGCATAAACACCTCGAGAGATGACAAAAATAATCCCACTTCCATTCCATAGCTTGTGATGCCTTAAGAGGATCTCTCGATCCTCCATTTTGGTCTCCTGGAATCAGGCCACTGAAGGCCTTTCTTTATTTATTAAATATTTTACTTTCACCATTATTTTTTTAGACCTTAGTCCCCTACAATTCCAAGAGATGACTATCATTACTTACTTCTGGTGTGAGGTGGCCCTTTAGACTTGGTGGCGCTGGAGCCTTTTTTATTACCTTTGCTGCCAACTTCTGTTTTTTTGTTAAAACAGGGTGGTTTTATGACCAAGTTCTTTATCTTTTTATGTATTTTCTAGTCTAACTTCCCTATTAGTTTTTCTTCCTAATAGTATAAAGTGGCACTCATATTCTTTTTTCTTTTCTACTTCTGACTTTTTGTTTGCAAAGCTTATAAAAATGGAGCCAGCAATTACCTCTCTTAGTGAGAGAAAATCCCCTTTAGTTTCAGAGAGTTTAGGTTGGTTCATTACTTGGTCGATGTTGGTTCTAACCTCATTAATTGGCTTAGCTACGGAGTCTTGAAGAGGAGACTGTTTAGGTTGTTGATTCAAGGTTCGGGGATAGTGCTACGAGATTTCCCCTTCCTCTTCTACTATACTTAGAGCTTCATATATTTCCCCTCTTCATTATCATTCATTGATTTTCTCATCCCTTCACCACTGCCATTGGTTTGTCTTTTTAGGGATGAGATCCTTTTCCTTTTAAACTTTCTTGATCTAGATACTTGTTATTTATGGTATGTTGTCTATTAAGTCCTCTTCTTCTTTTAGCTTATTGCTACTATTCACCAGAATCTCCCTATTTTTCTTGTTCCTCTTGTGTTTTTGTGAAATTTCTCACAAAGTAGCCATATTCATGACACACTTTTCACTTAAAGAGGTGTTGGTCGTAGTCACTTCCTAGATCTCAAACCAATTATCAAGGCTAAGATTGATAGTTGTAGGGAGGCCCTTATCCAAGTCTAATTCCACACAGATCTTGGCACATGAAAATAAACCATCATGAGGCTTTTCTCGATATATATATTTCCCAAGGGTGTTTCCAATGCTCTTGAAGGTGGCATCATTCCAACGTTGGAGAGGAAGGAAGGGGAGTTTCACCCAGATAGGAACAATAGAAGGAACATCACATTTAGGATTAAATTTAGGGCTCCAGTGGTCCAAATATAAGCCTTGGGCCCCAATAAAATATGAGCCACTCCTAAAGATCAAGTCTCGATCACATTTATTTTCAAAAAAGAAGGTGAAGAAACATTTCTCGCATAAGGAGGAGATCGCCCCTAGGATTAAGGGTTTATAGTTATTTTCAACCCATATTCGAACTTAGCGAGGGGAGGGCTCTCAGTTTGGCTTGAGGGGAAAAAACTTCAACCTTTGGGATCTTGTCTAGCTTCTTGACAATGCGAGAGGGATGAGATTTTTCAAACTTAGGGTCATTAGTCACCAAGGAGTTAAAGGCCTAAATCTCCTTTCATAGAGGGAGGTTGGAGGTCGGAATAGTCATCTTTGACCACCCGACCAATTAAATTTGAAGAAAGCATAGAAGATAATAGTACTAGAGAAAAAAATACAAAAAAGCATAGCTTACCGAGACAAGGCAAGGACTGCAGATATGATCACTAAACAAGATAATATATTTGCAGGAGGATTAGATCACTAGGAGTGGATAGAAAGAAAAGGTAAGAGGTTAGAAGTCAGTCATCAATGGTCAAATTGGCGATCCATTGAAGGAGTCAGGGTCTTATGCCCACAGAAGCAAGCAGCAATGACAAAGCCATTCTCCCAGAATTAGTAGGAACCATAATCTTAAGAGGTCCTTTAATTCTTTAAAACTAGGCACTCTCTTACCTTTCATCCAAGGAGTTTTGAAAATTATATTATTAATAATGAAATGTGTTAAAAATATCGAAAATTCCTCTAGAAAAAAGTTTAAAAGGGGAGGGGGTGTGGCGGAGGGGGGGCAAGCGATTTTGTTTTCAAAAATCTATTATTAATGATAAAATGTTAAAAGATACTATCATTTCCACTTGCATCAATATTATTGATTGAAAATATCACAGTGCTCTATGAGACATTTTAAAATAGAAATAGTAATCTTTGGATTATTTAAAATAAAACATCTCCATTGTATTTTAAAGGTGGATAACACAAACCAAACAAAGATTTTGAATTTTGCACTCAATTATTCATCTATTTACCTTATTAAAAAAATCAATAAACATCTCTTTAATATTTGGAAGTATTTTTGCTAAAGAATGGTAGGAATAGTAATAGACAAATTAAGAGTAAAACAAGATATATAAACATGCATAACATACTTGATTTTTTATTTGGAGGCACCTTCAAAGGCCATAATCATGGTAGTTTGAAAATCCAAGGCCTTATTTGTCACTACTTATTCTTAATTTGCTTCCTTTTTCACTTCCACCCTGTTTAGATTTCAAGGCTTTCATATGGAAACAAATTGAGATAAGGAAAAAAGCTCTACTAACATTCCTAGTTGGAGTTGAAGATCGAATTTTGTTTACATGATATTATATCATTACTAGTTCTTGACTTGGATAGTCCCTTGGCTAATTATTGAAGGAAACATCTTGCAACTTTTGATCTATGTTTTGGCCTCCTTTTGTTTGAGCCAATACAATTTTCCATCCCTAAATTACAGTTCCTTTTCATGTTGTTGTTCCTTAAACAACTTTATTTCCTCATTGATATTTCCCTTTCATTCATTCATTTAAGAAAAGGTTGGGATTTATTTTTCTTCTTGGAGGATGCCTTTATGAGTTTGAATATAATACTTTCAAATATGTTTTCACTTGGGGTAAACATCAATCCTTGTCAGTGAATCAGGGAATTACAAAAGTGAAGAACAATGAATTCCAAGAAGAGGTGTTATCGATAGACATTGTTACAACATTGAAGAAAAGTAAGCATAGCTCAATATATGGAATAATACAAAATATATATATATATATATAACCCAAAACATAATTAACTCCCATATAATAAGGAAGGCATAGTCCAATTTGATCACCTTAAGCATGTTTACATCTTCGTCTTTTGTGCCTCAACCTCTGCACCAATCCATTGAGTTAACACCATCTTTAATCAACCCAATCAAGTTGCCAATTGTTTAGTTGACCTCTATAGTCAACCTCTGATTGTTGACTGATTTTTTGCAAAATATTCGGGGATGTGATAAACATATCATGCCAACACCTCCCTCTAATCACGACTCTCTAAATATTAGAGAGGTGAACTTATGTCTTTACGCCTTCCCCTTTATAGTTACATATTCATGAAGCCCAATCATATCAAAAAGTTTCATCTTTCATTCTTTGCTTTGTAAAATTGGCAATTTGATAATTTGCCCTAAAATAAACAAGAGACATGACATTTCTTAAACAAATTGTCTTTTGTAATGAGCATGAAGCTCCACATGCTTCATCTCACTATGATCAACATGGTCTGCATCTAAATATATTTCACTTTGTTAAGATAGTAGACCATATTTGATTCCTCAAAGGGGAAATTAAGCTCACCCATTAGATCATGAATCCACATTACCATGGTGCTAGCATTAGTTGAACCTCAACAGTGGATAGGGTAACCACTTTATGATTTTAACAAGACAAGACTATGGATCTAGATTCAAGAACAAACACATATTGAAGTCAACTTCCTACCATCTCCATCTCTAGGCCAATAATTAATGTAACTAGCCAATTGGTTCATATTCTTTTTGCAACGCTTTATACCAAGTTGATAATCACTCTTGATATAATAAACAATACTCTTTGTGCCTTCAAGTGGCTCATTTTTCAATCTTGCATGAACCTAGATACCACCCTAACAATAAAGGATATATTAGGTCTATTATGAGTTAAATAAATACAACTACCAACAATATGTTGGTGAAGAGTAGCATTGATTCTCATAAAATTGCACTATTTAGTTACCTTCACTCCTGATTTATATGGTGTGACACACATGTTACAATATTTCATTCTGAACCTCCATAATAGATATAGCACATATTTAGGTTGAGAAATAAGGATATTGTCATCCATTTGCAAAACATGGGTGCCCATAAAGAAATGCAACAATTCAAGTTCAATCATTTCAAAAATATATGGGAATTATAACTTCAAATCCAAATTTAAGTGGACAATGCCTCTAGTAATGACTAAATTATCAACATATAATCCAACAATTGAAGTGTTAGCATTCACATGCAAAACATAAATGTTGTGATCATATTAACGACATTGGAAACCAAGATCGAGAAATAGCATGTTGATATTTTCATACCACATCTCAGGGATTTGTTTCAAATCATACAAGGTTTTATGTAACTCACACACAATATTTGCATCCTTATCAAGCCTAGGGTTTGCTCCATATAAATATCATTAGTGAGATCACCATGTAAGAAAATAATTTCACATCCATTTGATGTACCTCCCATCCAAAATGAGCATAATAATAAGCCAAATATAATTCATCTTTGCTACTAGTTGGGACTTATTCTTCTTAGAAACACCTTTACATGTGAATTTAATTAAGTCCTACTAGTTGGGACTTATTCTTCTTAGAAACACCTTTATATGTGAATTTAATCTTGTATACTCATTGGCATTTCATCACATCACAGGCAGAGGAGGTCACCAGATCGATAAACTAGGTACATGGCTCTGATGAGTGAACTAATTGAGACAAAACCATCCCCATTCGATGAAGCAGTGCAGAAGCTAGTATGGGTTGATACCATGGTAGAGGAATATGATTCCACAGTGAGAAATAGTGTTTGGTAAGTTGTCCCAGGACCAGAGAACAAGTCAGTGGTAGGTTCGAGGTGGATCTACAAGGTGAACCAAGCAACAAACGGAAGCATCGAGAAACAACGAGCCATATTTGTGGCCAAGGGGTTCTCTCAGGTGGAGGGAATTGATTACGAGGATACCTTTGCTCTAGTAGCAAGGTACTCTTCTATCAGACCAATTCTAGCATTTGCAACGCAAATGGGATGGAAGATCCATCAGAGGGATGTGAAGACAATATTCCTCAATGGAGTAATTGAGGAAGAGGTGTACATTGAACAACCTAAAGGATTTGAGACCTTCAATAGAGAGTCACATGTGTGCAGACTCAAGCAAGCGTTGTGTGGATTGAAACAAGCACCCTGTGCTTGGTACACTAGGACCAATATCTATTTCACCAGGTCGGGCTTCACCAAAAGTGAAGCAGATGAAAACATTTACCATATTGTTGTTGAAGGTAAATTATTGATTATAGTATTATATGTTGATGATTTAATCCTAACCAGTGATGAGAAGTTGATCAAGTCTTGCAAAGAGGATCTTGCAAGAGAATTCAAGATGAAGGACGTTGGACTCATGCATTATTTCCTCGGCTTGGAAGTATGGAAAGGAGATGGGGAACTGTTTGTCTCTCAGGGAAAGTATGTCAACGGGATACTGAAGAAGTTTTGCATGGAGAGTAGCAAACCCATGAACACTCATCTAGCAGACAGTTAGAGGAAAGAGGATTCCACTTCAGGTGAGGAGGTGGAGGCCACTATTTACAAGAAGCTTGTGGGTTCACTTATGTATTTGGTGAACACACGACCAGACATGTGTTATGCAGTTAACCAACTTAGTCAAGCAATGGTTAAGCCAACCAAACTGTATTGGAAGGCATCCAAACATGTGTTGAGATACCTCAAAGGCACTACTCAGTACGGTCTTTGGTACATATGGATAGAGGGAGTGAAGCTTCAAGGCTTCACAGATGCAGATTGGGTAGTATTCCATCAGATCAGAAGAGCACTTTAGGAGGAATCTTAAGTATTGTGTCAGCAATAGTTTCTTGGTACATCAAGAAGCAGAGATCAGTTGCACTCAGTTCAGTAGAAGCAGGGTACATGGTTGCTAGTCCAGCAACTTGTGAAGTTATCTGGATGAGGAAGGTTCTTGTTGGGTTATTTGGTCAGATGATGGATCCCACTATGATTTACTGTGACAACCATAGTTGTATCAAACTTTTTTAAAATGCAATTTTTCATGACCGAACCAAGCATATCGACATCTGGTATCACCATCTACTAGATTGTGTGCAGAGGTGGATCATGTTGTTAGAATACATTCCTACAGAGGAACAAGATGCATATATTTTAACAAAGGCATTGTCCAAAAGAAAATTCGAGTTCCATAGAGACAAGATTGGGGTATCTGATAATCCCTTTCTTATTGAGAGGGGGTGTTGAAAACAACAACAAGAAAATCCTGATTTTATTTTCCATTGAATTAAATTAGGAGAAAATTGTAATTCCACATCACAAGACAACAAGAATGAGTTAACTAAGTTAATTTCACGTAGTTGGCTCAGTTGATTCGAGTTGAGGGCCTAATTTGAGTCATGTAGAGCGATTCCTAAATTTTAGGAGCCTAGGTTGAGTTTAATTTGAGTTGTAATAATGTAATTCAATTAAACTGAGTTAATTCCAACTATTGGAGGAACTAGTAGGAGGTCTAACAGTGGGGTGTAGATTCAGTGTTCAACCATTTAACTGATAAATCAACCATAATTAACTCATCCATGCATGAAATTTGAATTACCTAGTTGAGATTGGAGTTCAAGGACAATGTACTATCAGTTGTATAATTTTACGAGTTGTACAGGTGGTGCATGCAATTAGAGAAGGGCCTACAAGGAGTGCAAAATTATAATTGGGATTTTCCCTAATTAATAGGGGGTTCATTCCCAAGGAAACAACACAAGGAAATAGGAGCTTGGTAGGCAGCAGAATTGGCTAAGTACTAGCCAAAGTCAGCTTGTGAGGCAGAGAGATAGACTATACTTGTGCAGAGATTGTTTAGGCTTGAACAAGCATTGTATTTCTTCTCTATTTTCTGATCTAATGCAATACATATAGGAATGGGTTTTGAGCAGCAAGCTTTCCCCTTAGATAAATCTCTGAGCATATGTGATTGAATCTTGTCTCATGTTTATGTTGTGATTTCTCGATCAATTAATTGTTTCTGCTGATGAGTAGAGTAGATTCAAGTCTTTTGTTTTAGCATATTACATAAGTATTTTGAATCTACAAGGAATTTCTACATATTTAGTCATCTTATATTATATAAAATTCTTTCCAATTTTTGTAGATAAATTCTTCACCCTTCCAAATACCATCCTCTACTTCATCCTTTCTAAAAGCTCGATTAAAGATGCTACTAGAAGCTCCATTCTTTCCAAGACACGGATATTTATCTATATATCTCTAACTATATAGTAAGAAGAGAAAAATTGGATGATTTCTCTTATTCCCTTTTGAAATTGATAGGTGGGGAGGGATTGTTTACACGAGAAAAATCATGAGAGGGGGAGGCGAAGGGAAGCATGGCTTGATAGATATTCATTCTTTCATTAAGAGAAGGGAGAGATAGCCCAAGAATGAGAGGGATGGCCCAAATATGCATTCATCAAGTCATAAGGGAGGACTGTCAAGCCACTAATTAGGTAGGTAGGAGTTCAACTCTTACTCATTCTCATTCCTTCATCTAGGCAATAACCCCTCTTTGGTAAGCAAGGGATGTGGATGTAAAGCATTCTAGATTGGATTTCCTTTCACCTAGTTGGCACAAACCTCAACTCTTTCTTGTCCAAATTCAATACTTGGTTTGATAGTAAGCTAGCTTATTATTTTCATTCATTTCTTGGTTTCATGTACAACTTTAACAAAGTGAACAACATAGTTTCTACTAATAAAAGAGAATGAAATATACTTATATCTAAATCTTTGAGTTGGGGGGGGAGGGATATAAGAGAAGAACTTGACCTTATCTTAATTTTCCATCCAAGATTGAGTATGACCTTCATGAGATGGGTCTTGGCATTACTTGCTTCAATAGAATAGTTCTCTTATTCTTACTTTTGTAGTATACCTAGGGGGGATAATATGGGGTACATAGGGAGATACCCAAGGGAATAATGTGATGTAATAATGTGAGGATGATAAATAAATGATTATCACATTATTCCCTAACTACTTGTGGTCCTGTTGTACCGGCTATGACCAACCTCCAAAATTTTGCCTATGCTTTGATTTTGGAGCCTTCCCTTCTGTTTACACGAGCTTATTTTTTACTGTTGTCTGGTATTCATGAATTTATCAAGACTTATTCTTTTCATTTGTGCTTTTGTTTGCTCTTTTTCATACTTAGCATATCTTTTTGAGTCATAAGCAGCCTTCTGACTTAACCTTGTAGCAATGTTGGGCTTGCCTCCATAAACTGCGCAATCATGGAAGGCAAGCTAGCCTTGATGAAAAAAATTGTGCAATCTTAACTGGAAGCTCAGCCTTAAGCTTGAAAATTGTGCATTCATGGATGTCAACCCAACACTAAGCTCAGAAACTGCACAATCCATTCCTTGAGCTCAGAAACTATGAAATGCACTGAGCCAAAAAGTTGCCCAGTTCCCTGGAATTGCGCAATCTTCCTTAGCAATGTGCATGGTAAGTTTCCAAAAAAAGAAAAAGAATAAAAGCAAAAAGTGAAGAAAAAAATCCCTAGAAAATAGGGATTCATCAGTAGTTTCCTGAAGGTGACACGGTCCCTATTTTTAGAAATTTCCACCAAGTGTCATTTTTTCTTTGATTTTAGGCATGCACATCATAAACCCTGTCATGCCCCTAATTCGGTCACATCGTTCGTGACGACGTGCAGCACCGTGATCTAAATCATAAAGTTAGTGTTTGTTGTGCTAAATTCCATTTCATAATAGTAAACAAAGTGCTTGAGGATTATAAGGCAAATTGCAAGTTTTACATGAGTTTTTTTTTTATGTTTTTATGTAAATTTCATGAGAAAATTAACATATGTAAAACACTAAAAAATAGCATAACAGTGATACACTCAGCAAGTGATAAAGGAGTTCACCCCTCCTAGGCTACGTCTCCTTGGTCCAGCCACCAATGGCTTGACCCAATCTCATTATGCTCAAAATACTTCAGTGATAAAGAGTACATAAAGTGTGCTCACCAAAAGAGTGGCTAGTTTCCCCTTCAAGGAAACATTCTTCTGCAAAGAACTCTCACTCTAAAGACATGAAAACCTACAGTTATTCATGAAACAATCAGCAAGAAAAGGGTTCTCAAATCAAGACCCCATACTCCATATGAAAATGAGCATAACAATTACAACAATTCCCTTGAAGTACTAAAAGAGAGCTTTCCTCAAAGACATAATGAGAAAAGAGAAACATGAGCTACACCATAGATGTCTCAGCTGTTGTAGAAAACATATGAAGGCTAGAAAACCCCTACAAGGTCCTCTCCATTCTCAAAAGCCTTCAAAAACTGATTCAACCTCCTGGTTGATCCTAGCACCCATAGACTTAAACAAAAAAAAAAAAAAAGTCTCTTCAGAAGTGCTCCAATGGCTCTGAAACACGTTCCATTAGCTTTAGAAGACCCAAAAATGCCTAAGCAACCTCTTTCTAAGCTCAATTTGGATAAAAAATGAAGAAGTTATGAGTTTGCCTAGCTCTTGCACTATTCTCTCTACAAACTCCCCCAAATCTGACACTAGTCCTACAATTTCACTCCAAATTATGCTAAGAGGGTGCCATTTTGCCCAAAATTTGACACATTTTGTGGGCGCCTTAATTCGGCCTCTAAGGCCTTAACTCCGAAAAACGTGGTCGTGTGGAGGCCACGTGCCCGAGGGCCAGGGCTAACCGCTCGCCCCCGTCAACCGAGCCCCCAATCCTCTGCCCACCCCCATCAGTCGGGCCCCTAATCCTCCGCCTGTGGTCGTGTTGAGTGCATGCACCCAAGGGTTGGCCCCCATGGCTGGCCCCTTTTCCAAATAGTGCACTAGACATTGTTTAAGTGGGGTTTTCAACCAATATGTTAATAAGAACATAGTATGGTGTGTTGGTTAGACTTGGTGCTTGGAGTTTGGAGGTCGCAGGTTCAACCCCTGCCGCTATTTCCTAAACCTTAACTCAATTTTTGGTGGCCCTTGGGCTGCCACGTGGTGGCCCCTAGCTGTGCCACGTGGAAAACTATGATTGTCCACCTACCAACAAATCAAAAACGTGCCACATAGGCACCTGCCACATGTCAACACACAATTCGTCGGAGGTCAAACCATATGCATAGTCGCCTTGCCACATCAGCCTACCACGTAGGAAGCCCAGTTAGCCTGCCACGTTAGTAGTACGGACTGATGATTGTGCAGTGTTGCACATTTTTGCAAAATTTGCCTGTTTAGGAAAATGAACATAACTCGTTTCTAGAAGCATGTGATGTTTGTTTCACACAAAACGAGTTGCGTCAGATTCAGGATGACGAGCACTATGCAGTCATTTGGGTTCCACACCGATCCGACAACTTTGAATTTTGAGAAAATTTTGAGCTCTGGATCACTCTTCCCCACTGGAAGCTTTTGGACCCCAAAAGCTCACTTTCAGTTTTTCAGTAGTTGAGGGTATAGTTCCCTCACCTTTCCAATCTCGATCCATTTGACCTTGGAACTTTTCAAGCTGATCTTGAACTGTTTGATGTACCAATTGGATTTTCTCAATGAACTTCTTGGCTTTGTCTATGTCACTATGGCCATCAATAGCAACATCCTTCCCAAGAATGAAATCCAATGGCGATCTTCTACAAAATATTTACCAAGGATAAAATCCAAAAAGACTTTGGAAAATAACCCAAACAAGCTTCACATGGAAATACTTGTGTAAATGAGTGCTTGACACATTTGTAACATACTGAATGTGCTGCAACTACTCATCTCAAAGTTTAGGATGCTTACTAAAATATCCACAAATGGAAATGCATCTTACAATATGGAATAAATTTGACTCCCAAATTCCCATACAAATTGACTCATCATGAAGCCAAAATAGCATAACAATGCCAAAGAAAACACTGTTGCATATAAGTGATTTATTCACAAACATCACTTTTACAAAATGCCCAACTGTGGGGACATGCAACAAGTGAAATACAAAATAAATGTAGTCTTTAATTAGACAAATAGTCCAACCATTTCTTACCCAACCATGCTAGGGAATTTTCTTTTTGCACTTCACTTCCTTCTGGAACTGCTTCTGGAATGGTTATGGAATGCCTTGCACATTCCTCTACCTTCTCCTTCTCAGGTGATTCCATTACATGTTTTTCCTTCTTTGGATGGAGATGTGGATGCAACTTCCAACACTTTTCAATCCAATGCCCACTTATGTTGCAATGAGTGCAAAAAATTTTGTGAGTTTTTCTTGGCACAAATGTATTTAAACTTGGATGAGAATTTCCGTTCTTGGTCTCATTTCCAATTGACATATTCATATTCTTGACTAATTCTTTCCTTTTGTGGCACTTAGCTACACAATGGTTAGGTGCATGACAAAAAGTGCACGGAAAAACATTCCACAACATGTTATTCAAATCATCATGTTGTTTGTAATCATCAAAAGCCTTTGAATAATCAAGACGTGTATACCTCTTATGGTTGTCCTTTGGCTTATGAGCCTAACGAGGAGAACTTGAATGGTGAGAACTTGTCTTAGTCTCTTCTTCAACTTGCTCGTCTCTCTTTGGAGAAGTCTTTCATTTCATGTCCTCCTTTTACTTTAGAAACTTATATGGTACCAATTCTGGATGCAAATGCCAACAATTTTCCTCCTTATTTCTTCTCTTATGACAAAAAGAACAAGATACCCAAGATCTATCGTTGGAAGACCATTCTTCCCTTTCAACATAGCCCAAACCTTCATATCGAGGTCTCTCGTTTTCCTCAATTGGATGGATAATACCCTAATTGTTCACTCTAAGGCCTCCTGCCTTGTAACCCATCTGGGACAAGAATTTTGTTCTTGTGCCTTTGTTATGCTTCTCAAAGGTTGCAAAAGAGCTTAAATTGACATTTTCATGTAAAGAAACTACATGTAATTGCTTACCATTTTCCTCATCTTTCGATTGAGGGACAAAGATTCTCTTAAACTCTTTCCTAATTCTTGAGGTGTCTTCTTAGACTCTTGGTCTTTCTTCTTTCAACTCCTTGGACTTTGGCACTGATAAAACCTCAACCTCAACATCATGTGGACAAAAGGTGCAGATTTGGCCATCTTCCTTCTCTGAGGGACTTTCTGCACTAGCCTCTTGTGGGTACTCATCCAACAATTCCTCCTTCTTCTTTGCTTTAGATGAAGTGGTGGAGGATGCTTCAAGGAAACCTCCTTGTGTCCCTGGTACATAGGAGGTGTCCTCCATTTGACAAGATCCATAGGTTGCATTCTTGCCATGTCCACAAGATTTCTTAGTATTGGAGGGACTCTTTGCTGCTTTGGTAGAACAACTTTCATCAGTTTGTTCCTCCACAACATTCTACAACATGAGGCACATATTTTGCTTCTCTTCCTCAACAGCTTCAAGTATTCTTTTGAGCTTCATGTTCTCTTATTGGATAAATGCAATAATTCCCTCTGAATCTTGGAGGCTATCATGGTTTGAACTCATGCCCATGATTACTGAAGCTTCAACTGCAATTTGAGGTAGAACTGGTGGTGGCGATTGTGGCAATTTTGCTCTCCTGTCCAAACCTTCTCCTCTCTTGAGCTTCAAACTTGTAAGCTTCACATTCACTTGCAAACAGTTAAATACTCCTTGCACAAAGAAAACCAATACCTCTGATACCAACTTGATATGAATGGGAAAGTTAGTGTTTGTTGTTCTAAATTTCAATTTAGAATAGTAAACAAAGTGCTTGAGGATTATAAGGTAAATTGCAAGTTTTACATGAGTTTTTTTTTATGTTTTTATGTAAATTTCATGAGAAAATTAACATAAGTAAAACACTAAACAATAGCATAGCAGTAATACACTCAACAATTGATAAAGGAGTTCACCCCTCCCGGGCTACTTCTCCTTGGTCCAACCACCATTGGCTTGACCCAATCTCATTATGCTCAAAATACTTCTATGGTAAAGAGTACATAAAGTGTGTTCACCAAAACAATGGCTAGTTACCCCTTCAAGGAAACATTCTTCTGCAAAGAACTCTCACTCTAAAGACATGACAACCTATAGTTAGTCATGAAACAATCAACAAGAAAATGTTTCTCAAATCAAGACCCCATACTCCATCTGACAATGAGCATAACAAGTACAACAATTCACTTGAAGTACTAAAAGAGAGATTTCCTCAAAGACATAATGAGAAAAGAGAAACATGAGCTACACCATAGATGTCTCAACTGCTGCAGAAAACATATGAAGGCTAGAAAACCCCTACAAGGTCCTCTCCATTCTCAAAAGCCTTCAAAAACTGATTCAACCTCTTGGTTGATCCTAGCACCCATAGACTTAAACCTACAAAAAGTATCTTCAGAAGTGCTCCAATGGATCTAAAACCTATTCCATTAGCTTCAAAAGACCCAAAAATTCCTAAGCAGCCTCTTTCTGAGCTCAATTTGGATAAAAACTGGAGAACTTATGAGCTTCTCTAGCTCTTGCACTATTCGTTCTACAAATTCCCCCAAATCCAGCACCGGCCCTACAAGTTCACCCAAAATTGTGCTAACAGAGCGCCATTTTGCCCAAAATTGTCACATTTTGTTGGCACCTTAATTCGGCCTCTAAGGCCTTAACTCAAAAAATGTGGTCATGTGGAGGACACGTGCCCGGGGGCCCGGGATAACTGCCTGCCCCCACTGGTCGGGCCCCCAATCCTCCGCCTGCGGTTGTGTTGAGTACATGCACCCAGGGGTTGGCCCCTTTTCCAAATAGTGCACTAGACATTGTTTAAATGGGGTTTTCAACAAATATATTAATCAGAACATATTATGGTTTGTTGGTTATACTTGGTGCTTAGAGTTTGGAGGTCACGATTCAACCCCCATTGCTGCTACACGAACCTTAACCCAATTTTTGGTGGCCCTCAAGCTACCACATGGCAGCCCCTGGTCGTGCCACAGGATAGGCTATGATTGGCCACCTAACAACCAATCAAAACATGCCACCTAGGCACCTACCATGTGTCAACACGCAATTCGTTGGAGATCAAATCATGTGCATAGTCACCTTGCCACATCAACAATACAAACTGCTGACTATGCAGTGTTGCACATTTTTGTAAAATTCGCATATTTAGGAAAATGAACAAAACTCGTTTCTGGAAGCATACATTGTTTGTTTTGCACGAAATGGGTTGCGTCGGATTCAGGATGACAAGCATTATGAGGTCATTCAAGTTCCACACTGATCCAACAACTTTGAATTTTGAGAAAATTTTGAGCTCCGGATCACACTGAAAAGAGGCATTATACTTAGTATATTTTTATTCTAAACTATGCCTTACACTTATTATTTTCTTCTTTCTTATGTTTAGTTATGTGCGGAATTTATAACCATAAACCAAATATATGATGATGATGGTTAACATCCACTGAGACCAAATTGGTCTATCGGACCTATAATTTTCTTAGTTTTTAATTATCTGGCTCCTCGTCTTTCTTGGTGAGATTGGTGCTGTAGCTACCTTTTTTTTCTCTACGGTCTTCCAACTTCCTTTATCTTGCATCTCTTTCATCTCTTCTGGTTCTTGGGACATTGGTGTTTTAGCTTCGCGATCTATTGTGTTTGTCCTTTTGAGGATAGTCGGAGAAGAAGTTTGGTCTAGGAGATCTGCTTTGCTGTTAAATGAAGATTTATTTTGTGCGGTATTCGAATCTTCATAACTGTTGATCTGTTGGGCGGGACTTTCTCCCCGCTTGTGTTGAGAGTTGTTTCTTTCTTGCCCGATTTCTAGTGATTCAGAGTTTTCTCTAGAGTATTCTTCTTTGATGACAGTGTAGTGTTCTTTTTCTGCTCCTTCCCACCATGTAGATCTGTGGTGGTTTTTTCTAGCAGAATTTTTCTGGGAGGCTTTTGGGCAACTTTTGGCTAGATGCCCTGTCTCAAAGCAAGATCGACATCTGAAGGACACTTTCATAATCGAGTTTCTGGTTCCACACATAGTCTTTACTTGTTAGGTTTATTTCAGTTGGGAATCCGGCGTTGAAGTCCATTTCCACATAGATGCGTGCATAAGTGGTTCTAGCATATTCCTCTATTTCTGGGCACCTGCAGTAAAATTTCCCAATTGCATTTCCAATGGCTTTTAGCGAGGAGAGATTCCAGAGATGCAAGGGTAGGCTTGGCAATCTCACCCAAACTGGTGCTGAGGTTATGATTGTTGTAGAGGGATCAAATGATGGGTTCCATGGCTTCATGAATAGCCCTGATTTTTCCCAAAACCAAGGGCCGGAATCTAGAATACATTGTCTGCTTTCAGGATTTTCAAAATCTACTATAAAGAAACCCCTAGCACAGGGGTAGATATTAATTTCATCAGAAATAATAGGCTTCCATACCTCCGAGATCCAATTGTGGAGAGCTGTCAGCCGCGGCCAAAAACCATTGAACCGGCAGATTAGGGCACTTTCGGAAAACTTCAAAGCCTCATCGAGTGAGGCCTGGACCACTTGGACAGTGGGAGCTGGGGCTTCACTAACGATATGGGCAGGAGCTTGCCCTCCAGAAGCGGATGAGCCAGCAGCTATTTTCGCGAAGCTAGAAGCCATATTTTACTTGCCCGTAAAACCCAGCCGCAGAGAAATAAGACAGAGGATAAAATTAGATCTAGATCTAGCCGCAGAAAATTAGATCTAGAACCTAGCCGCCTAGATCTAGATCTAGAACTATTTAGGTTTAAAAAGAAGAAATGGATGCTGGTCACCAGTTCTCCAATGTAACCCTAACAACATTGTTTTGTTCTTTATAACATTATTATAAAAATATCCTCTTACCAGGACCTTTATGCGCACGGCTGAACAACATATGCTACATGTTTCAATTCAGAATACGATTCCCCCGATCAGATGCCGGCTATAAAAGAAATCCTCAAAAGAGAGCCGGACTCTAAGCACTGGTGATAACCGGACTCAGACACGGAGTGCTTGGCGAGCTCCCCTGGAAGAACGAGTCTTACTGCTGTCTGGATCTCCCGGTAAATAATAGTTGGCTTCTTGTTGTAGCGAGAGAGTCTCGATGCCTAAAACTGTTTATGATTCCCATGGCATTGCTGGAAGTACGCTAATATGCCAATAATAGACCAAAAATAACAATTCATTGAATATCAATCTTTCATTATAATTTCAGAAATTTTATAAAATTTTATAATGGAGAGGTTGCCCCACCCAAGCGCAACACTCTTCCTAAATTTCCAACACGGTCGTTCAATCCAAACGGGACACGGTTACAATACCTTACCTCCCTGTCGGGGCGTGCGCATTTGTGCCACACTGGGGCCTGCCGCTTAGCTATCTGCTACCCGTTGTGTTATCTCGACTTGACCTACCTTACTCATTTACAGACCTGACCTCCTACCTGCGACCCTCGATGTCAAACTCTTTTCTGTGGTTCTGTTTTGTTTTATGATGGTTGGGTGATGTCTCCACAATGACTCACCCTTTTGTTTACTTATACGTGCCCACTCGTTCACTTTTTTCGAATTTTCATGACTCTTGGTGAGTCGGCCATGCCAGTCAACCTATACGCCATGTTTAACACGCCCTCTCACTATCCCATGAATGAGTTAACCTGTCAGTTTCCCATCGCTACACTTCGCTCATCCGCCCACGCCCGAGTGTGGGCGTGATGCCCGGGTGTGCTGCCTTGGTCGTGCGTTCCACCCAACATGTTTAACCGAACTCTCGTGTCGCCTTTAACCGATCGTTATTCCACTCCTTTTTCCACGCGCCTTTAACTGATCGCTATGCCATGCACCTTTAACCGAACGCTATCCACACGCCTTTCCACCGATCATTACCTACAAGCGTTTAACCGAACAAGAGTCAAGCAGGTGCCCGTCGCTATGGAGAAAGGGTTTTGAGATCTCAACTATTCTTTCCATGATTGAGAGGTATTGTGTTTCCTACTCCACATTTTCCTACATAATTCCTAACCACCTTGGATCTGCCTCCACCATAATTTCCCCCCAAATTGTTATTTATAATTTATGGATCATGAAAACTAAGACCTCCCACCAGTTAGGGAAGACATAATATAACCCAGGTTACAAGGGCCCATTTTCTTTCCCGAATAGCCCCTCCCAAATAAAGGATCTATAGATAATCTTGATGGATCTAAGGATTCCTTTGGGTGCCACCAACACAAAGAGAAGATACATTGGAAGGGCTTGCAAGACTAGTTTTAACAAGTCTAATCTGTTGACAATATTTAGAGATATGAAGGTCCAACAATCCATTTTTTTGGATATTTTCTAGACTAATTCCTTCCAATGAATAGTTCTAAGGGAGTTGTCTACCAAAGGTAGCCCTAGATATTTAGCAAGGAAAGAAGTACATTGAAAATTCAACAATAGGGTTAAGTGCCCCTACACTAGTAAATTAGTATTCACGAAATAAATTTGAGATTTACTTGTGTTAATGAATGTACATGATGCCTCCATGAAGTCTTCCAAGATCTGTTTTAAAGCTATACTTTCTTTTCTTACTATAGGAACTCCCATTAGCATCATATCATCAACGAACTGCTAATGGAATATGGGAATATTATCACCATAAAGTATTAATCATTTTATTTTTCCTTGTGCTATTGTCGCCTTTATGGTGTGTCCCAAACCTCATGCAACAAGAATAAATAAGAGTGGCAAGAGAGGGTCTCCTTGTTGAATTCCATGTGAAGACTTGAATGTTGGGGAAGAAGATCCATTGATCATAACCAAAAAGAAAGAGGTTTCTACCAAATCTCCTTCCCAATTAACCCAACTACTTGAAAATCCAAAGGTTGTGAAAACATTGAAGAGGTAAGCCCAACTAAGTCTATCGAAGGCCTTAGACATTGTTAGCATTCTTGTGTTTTTATATTTTTTCAACGAGTGGAGGACCTCATATGCTACTACTATTACGCCCAATTTCTTTCTACCCTCCACATAACTGGTCTACTCCATTGAAATTAGATTTGACAAGAGCGGTTGTAGATGATTTGTAATGACTTTCAAAATAATCTTATATATTACATTGTGTAAGACTATTGGTCTGAGGGCCTTATCAGACTTGGGTGCTAGTGTTAATAGTGTGGAATTCAAGACTATAAATAAAGAACATGTACTGTGAGATTCCTCCTCTAGGTCATGGATTTCTTCACCAATGAAGTGCCAACAAGCCTAGAAAAAAATTGTGGTGGGACTTGACGCTTTGTTTTTTGGCATGGACGTTACCACTTCTTCAACTTCAGCATAGGATACCTCTTACATTAAGGCATCATTATGATCTAGTTAAACCAGTAGTGGGATGTTTTTTGTGATCTTTTGAATTAGTCCCCATCAATTTTGATTTGGTTTAGCTAAAAGAAATCCATAATATCTAACCAATTCTTGCTCCATCTCTTTGTGATTTGTGAGTTTTTCCCTGCTTCATCTTTTAGAAAAAAGATAATGTTATGATGTTGGTGTTTGATCATCGATTTATGAAAGAAAATTTGTGTTCTTCTCCCCTTCTCGAAGCAAGTGGATTCTTGACTTTTTCCTCCATAATATTTCCTCTTGTTGCCTTTTGTCCTCTATTTTTGTGAATAGTTCTCCTTCTTTTGCATCCATATCAATAGTTATTCTCTCCAAAATTATTTGGTGTTTAGCCTCTTGCATCTATACCTCTAGTTCTTGTTTTTCCTGGAAAATACTTCCAAATTCCTCTTTGTTCCATTTTTCAATTTTTGACTTAAGAATCTTGAGCTTTTGTTGAAACTTGGCCATATTGGAAGGACCCTAGACTTGAAAATTGTCCACCATGCCTTTTCCTTTGCAAATAAGAATGGACCTTTAAGCTAGAAACTTTCAAATCTTAAAGGTCTACATAATAGACACACCTATCAACGTAATTAGAGTAACCATATAAATTAAATAGTGATAGACATCAAAACCCTTACCTTATGATACATCTCACATTGCCAAGGTTAAACAATCATAAAAAATAACTAATCATCACTTTATTATTATTATTATTTAGTAGAGGAATTAACAACTGGGAAATATTGTACTCGCGTGACACAAGATCTACGATTATAACCCTGAGGTGAACTACACTGCCTCCAGCACACAACCATGGGTTAGACATTCTAGGAGATTTGAACATGGGACCTTGTACTCACATTTAGTTTACATTTTCACAGGGTTTCCAAGTGAGCTCCCCTGGGGGACTTAAATTATTATTATTATTAATTATAGAAAGAGTTAATATACGAATTAATATATACCATTATAACAACATTCTTAACCATGGAGATTCACCCCCACTTACCTATTGAGATTCTTAAATTTTAAATAGGTTTTCTTAAAATTCTATGAGCCAATACCAAGACTTACTAATATTACAAACCCCAAAAACCCTAATTTTGTTCATATGACATTTTTTTAACTAGCATTTGCACCAGATGTTGCAAATGAAATGTTGTAAGTCGGTAGCATATATGAAAGAAGAGCATAGATGAAAAAAAATAAAATGCACAATAATTCAAACACAGCTCATCATGATAAAATGCACACAAATCCAAACATCAATCTGTCACAAGGAACATAACCATCAATTTCAAAGATAATGCATTCGAAATTAACATATAAATTTCCACCATCCATGACCTCATTAAATCTTCCCTACAAGACAAACTACCTCAGCATAAAGTACCACTCTCCAAGCTCTACTAAGAAACCAGTCTTCTTTTGAGTTTTGTCTCGGCGTATCCACAGTAGAAACCATATTTGTCAATGTTTCAAATCCCAACAGGGATCCATCATCAGGACCAATCTGAATGATGATATAAGAAGAGCTATGTGATAGGATAAATAGTTTAAAGAGATAGTTTTAAAGGTCGACTGATAACTTCTAATTTATATTTTTTAATTTTTAATTTTATCATACTCATTAATAATGGCTTCTTTTTTATTTTAATTTATGCTTTAACATATTTTTATTAGTTGAATAATTAATTAATTGGAGTTTTTTTTTTGGATTTAATATTCGCTGATTTGTTTAATTAGTTACTTAATTCTTTTAAAAAACTAATTTTATTCTAAAAATCATTACCATAACATAAATAAATAAATTAAAACTTTCTTTCTAATATTTCATGTTATAACGCGCGCGCGATAGGGAATGCGTTCTGCTAGGTTTTCGACCAGCTGCCGCCGCCATGGCTGCTCCAGGGGGTGCGGAGCCCTCTCCCACCCCTCCGATTTCGCCTGCAGAAGCCTTCAAGAAGATCCTTACGCAGAGAGGGAAAAAACGAATGCAGCCTGAAGCTCGAAGTTTATCAAAAAATTAGAAGAAATCCCAGAAATTGCTCTGCCAGAAGACCAGACAATCAAAATCGCCCTTGCCCTGGCTGACAGAGGTTTAGTAGGGCAGTTTATGGGACGATGGCCTACAACCAAATCGACTGATGAATGGGTGCAAAGAAACTGGAGACCCCTGCTCCCAAACAATGTAATCAGCTACCCGATTGGAAGGGGCTACTTCATCTTTGAATTCACTACCAAGGAAGACCGAGATTTGGTGTTCAGAAATGGCCCATATTTCATGGGAAACCAAGGTCTCTTTCTGAATAAATGGACACCCGACTTTGACCCCTCAGTCGATGTCCCAAAGGAGGTCCCTGTTTGGGTTCGGCTCCCCAATCTTCCAATACACTGCTGGAGCTACCAAGCACTGCAAAAGATAGGAAATGGACTGGGAAGATTCATCGACAAAGCTGATAACAAGGGCCAATACACCTGCGCCAGAATATGCGTGGAAGTGGATCTCGAAGCTGGGCTACCGGAAGCTATCAAGTTGACAGTGGGAGATTGGCATCACTACCAGAAGCTAGACTACGAGCAACTCCCATTTAAATGCAGGATCTGCCATGAACATGGCCATTTTCAACGAAACTGCCCTAAAGCACCATCAGGGGATAAAGAGGAAGAAGAAGGATGGAAGGAAATAAAAAAAGGAAAGGTAGTCTCAAAGCCAAACGAGAAGAAGCAGACAGAATCAAAGGGAAATCCCCAGCCCAACGACAAAACCAAACCAGTCTCAAATGAAGGCCCATCCACAGCTGAAAAGGGGGAGGCCTCAGAGAAACATGAAGAAACTGAAGGTCAGCCGAAGGAAAGGAAAGAATCCGAAGAAGAATCAAATCCCCAACTAACCAAGGCAGATCAAGGGGGAAAAGCAGGCGATGACGAACACATTAGTCTTGCCTCCGAATCAGGAGAAGAATCAGAAGAAAGAGAATCTGAATCAGACAGTTCTCAAATCTCTCCTATCAAAACATCCAGGGGCCGAAAATCCAAGAAGAAACAAAGAGAGGAGAAAACCTACATGGATGTTCTCCAAGGTTCCCAGAAAACCCTCAAGGGAATGATGAATACCAGATCCGGGCGCAAGAATAACAAGGCTCCAAAAGGAGCCACTCCCCCCCTCTCCAGTAAATAATGAAATACGTCTCCTGGAATTGCAGAGGATTAGGTAGCAGGCTGAAAGAAGAGGCCCTGAAAGACATTGTAAGGTTGCATATGCCTGAAATCCTTCTCATCCAGGAGACAAAGATGGAGGACTCTCTTCTCCTCCAATCCAGCAAAACATTCTGGCGCAAAGGCCCTGGAAGAGCTGTCAGTGCTAGAGGTGCCTCTGGTGGGATCGCCTCCTTCTGGGACAGCTCCAAATACGACTTGATTCAAGAAGAAAGTGGCCAGCACTGGAGTTTCACTCAACTCCTTCACAAAGATTCTGGTCAACAAGTAAGTTTATTTAACCTTTATGCTCCAATCTTGCCATCGGAGAAAAAAATTGCTGGGACTCGCTCCAGTCCTTTCTTGTTTTGCACAATCCAGGAAATATCATTATTGCAGGGGATCTGAACGTTACTCTAGCTGCTGAAGAGAAAAAAGGTGGTTCACCTGTAAGGGACCCTGCCAGAGAATGGGTAGAAGACATCATGAACGATTGGGATTTAGAGGACATCAAACCTTCAGCCGGGAAATATACTTGGTCTAATAAAAGACTAGGTCCCAGCCATATAGCAGCTCGCTTGGACAGATTCCTTGTCCAATCCTCCTTCCTCACTAGTGGCCTAATGACCTCATCCAAAATTCTGCCCAACTGCACCTCTGACCACAAACCCATAAGTCTGGAACTCTCCGTGGATAGATTTCTTGGACCCATTCCATTTAGATTTAGCCCGTTATGGATTCAGCAAGAGGGGTTCAATGAGGTGGTTGCTGAAGTCTGAAACCGGAAAATTCAGGGTTCCCCTTTCTTCGTGTGGGAAGAAAAATTGCGGGCTCTTAAGAGAAAGCTCAAGGAATGGGCAAAAGCTTTGAAAACTCCTGCTGCCAATCGAAAAGAGTCTATAGAAAATCTTGCTGCCCTCCAATCCTCAATGGAGAATTTAGATATTACCCAAAGTCTGCTCCAAAAAGAAGTTGAGTTACAAAAAGCCTTTCATAAAGCCAGTAGGGACGAAGAGGAGTATTGGAGACAGAAATCTAGAAACTTATGGTTACAAGCCGGCGACAAAAATACTAGTTTCTTCCACAAACATGCCGAAGCCCGAAAGCAATACAAAAATGTTTCAGAAATCCGATTCCAAGATACAGTGGTTAATGATTTTGAGGGCATAAAGAGAGCAGCATTCTCCTTTTTTAAAGATCTCTATTCAGCTCCTGATTACCAGCCTATAGATCCCCAAGCATATCCGTACAATCTGATCCCCTTCTGTGTGCAAGACCCGTCAATAATATGCTGACTGCCCCGATCAGCATGGATGAGCTCAAGAAAGCTTTGGATTGCATGGACCCGGATAAAGCGCCAGGGCCTGATGGGTTCACTGCCAGGTTCTTTCAGTCTTGCTGGTCAATTATCAACAAAGACCTTCTGAGAATGGTAAGGAAATCCCAATTTTGTACTAAGATAGGAGGCAGCACCAATTCAGCCTTCCTGGCTTTGCTTCCGAAAGAAAAAGGAGCTTCTGAGTTCAGTAGATTCCGCCCCATTTCGTTGTGTAATACTAGCTACAAACTTATTACCAAAATAATATCCATGCGCCTCAAGAATATATTGCCGGACATCATACCGGAGAACCAAGGAGGCTTCATCAAAGGGAGAAAGATACTGGATAATATCGTACTGGTTCAAGAGGCAGTACATTCAAGTGTCCAGAGAAAAGAGAAAGGAATGGTAATAAAACTAGATCTGGCTAATGCCTTTGACAGGGTGAGGCATGACTTCCTGTTTGCAGTTATGACAAAAATGGGCTTTTCAACAAAATTCACAAATTGGGTGAAAGCCTGCATCGCCTCTCCTTGGATTGCTCCGCTGGTAAATGGAAGATCAACTGAATTTTTTACAGCTTCAAGGGGATTAAGGCAAGGCTGTCCGCTGTCCCCGCTTCTCTATGCCATTCAAGCCTCAGTGTTGAGTTTCCAGCTCGACTACTGTCGGCAAATCCAAATTCTGCCAGGTCTCAGAATGGTGCAAAATGTCAAAG
Source organism: Pinus tabuliformis (assembly GCA_031772625.1). Lineage (NCBI taxonomy): Eukaryota > Viridiplantae > Streptophyta > Pinopsida > Pinales > Pinaceae > Pinus > Pinus tabuliformis. Next base: position 480,778,003 of record CM062811.1, on the reverse strand, counting down.
AAATAAACCATGCTCAATTTGCCGACGATACTCTGCTACTAGGTGGAGCGAGTATTATTTCGGCCAATTCTTTCAAAAAGGAACTGGACATCTATAAGGAAGCATCCGGCAGCAAGATTAACTACTCAAAAAGTACAATCTATGGCTGGAATTGCTCAGCTAAAAACCTTGCTGATATAGCTAGGCTTCTTGAAATAAAAATCTGTCAAGACTGGGATTCTTTCAAATATCTTGGGATCCCAATTTTCAGATCCATCCCCAAAGTTTCCCATTGGATGCCCCTTTTGGACAAGCTCAAACTCAGAATTAATGCCTGGGGAGCCTCCTGGCTGAACACTGCTGGGAAAATTATCCTTATAAAATCTGTCTTAACAAGCATGCCTCTGTTTCAGCATTCCATTCTCCTCGCCCCCAAAACCTTTCTCAGTAAAATGGATGGTATGCTGAGAAGATTTCTGTGGGAAGGGGGAAAAAACAACGAAAGAAGGCTTCATTTAGTAAATTGGGATACCATTAAGAAACCTTTCATAGAAGGAGGTCTGCAAATTAGAGACTCGGCTGCCCAAAATCTCGCTCTTGGCTCAAAAATATTGTGGAATATTGTGGCAGGAAAAATAAGCTGGAGCAAGAAAGTGCTGTGGAAGAAATACTTTCAAGGTCAACGATTGAGATGTCTTGATCTTCCTCCAAAAAATTCCAAAGGCTCCCCAATATCCAAACTTTGTATCGCTGCTCTGGACAACTTCAGCCTCAACCTCTATTGGATCCCAGGTAATGGGAAAAAAATAAGAATTTGGAATGATCAGATTCTTGGAGACCAGCCTCTTCATCATATAAAAGGCCTGGCAAATATTAAGCTATGGTTGCATTCCAACAACAAGGAAACTCTATGGGACATAACCAACTGGACGGAGGATGCTGAAAGAAGATGGGACAGCTGGAATATCGGGGAGGTACCACACCATTTGCAATCTGAAGCTTCTTTACTGTTAGACAATCTGCAAGGGAAATCACCATTATCAGCAACAGCCAAGGATAAAAGAGGGTGGGGCTCCCATACTGGCTCCTACTCGGTAGCTGAAGGATACAAAAGTTTAATTGCTGTCCCGAATGTCCCTCCAGACCCAACGCAATGGAAATTCATATGGAACTTTCCTTCTCTCCCTAAAATAGACTTTTTCTGCTGGACACTTGTTCATAATAGTATTCTCACAGGAGACAATCTGAGAAAACGGGGAATGGAAGGGCCCTCCAGATGTCCACTATGTATATCAGAGGAAGAAACAGCTGATCACCTGTTGCTGCTGTGCCCCTTTGCCAAGGCAGTCTGGAAAGGGGTCCTGAGTTCAAGGGCGGACAAGATTGAGCTACCAAGAAGTGTGCCATCCATGTTCTACGAGTGGGCCAAGCTTCCTCCAATCTGCACCAACAATAAAAACCTCCTTAGGACTGCTTGGATGTGGACCCCTAAATACATATGTTGGAAATTATGGCTGGAAAGGAACAACAGAATCTTCAGAGGAGAAATCTGCACTGTAAACAATGTTATATCCAAAATTAAAGCTTTATTGGGAGAGACTTTGGAAGCTAAGCCAACCCTAAGGAATGAAGTAAAGCTGGACAATGAGGAGGTGCTGTGGCTAAAAGAAATCGTTCCAAATAATCAACCCATCCCTACTATTCCAACCACTTGCCATGCTAAGTGGGAAATCCGTATGGAAGAACAGGAATTTCTAAAGTGGAGATCGGCACTAGATGACCATTGTCTTTTCTTCGACGGGGCCTCTAAAGGCAATCCAGGAGCTGCGGGTGGAGGTGGAGTGCTGCTGAAACCCGATGGGTCTACTTTACTCAAGTACCATTGGGGTCTGGGAATCGAATCAAATAATAGAGCTGAGGCTCTAGCTTTGTGGCAGGGGCTGACTCTGGCTCTAAAACGGAACATTCAAACATTGACGGTCTTCGGAGACTCTCGGCTCATCATTCAAGCAATGAATTCTCCTTCGAATCAGTGGCAGATTCATTTAGGCCGAATTCTAAAGAAAATAAGACCCATGCTGGCTAAGTTTCAGAAAATCTCCTTCTACCACATTATGAGGCAGCTTAATTCTCAAGTTGATTTTGAAGCCAACCTTGGAGCTGCCAGAAGCCAAAGAACCCTATCAGTCAATTTGGAAGATTCTCTCTGCATCATCCCATAATCGGATTAACCAGTAATTCTGTTTTAACACAGAAAACCCAGAAATTTGCTTGCTGGAAATGGTGTTTCAGCAACACAGTTATTTTATCAGTTGCTAAAACTGGTGTTTCAGCAACGCCGCTCGTGGTGTTTCAGCAACGCAAAATTTTGACGTCAGGCTCTGTACATTCAATCGGACAGCTGCCCATTTCGCTCGGCTCTTTCTGCTCCAGGGGAAATTGCTTTGACAAAATACTCAAGCTGATTTTGAAGCCAACCTTGGAGCTGCCAGAAGCCAAAGAACCCTATCAGTCAATTTGGAAGATTCTCTCTGCATCATCCCATAATCGGATTAACCAGTAATTCTGTTTTAACACAGAAAACCCAGAAATTTGCTTGCTGGAAATGGTGTTTCAGCAACACAGTTATTTTATCAGTTGCTGAAACTGGTGTTTCAGCAACGCCGATCGTGGTGTTTCAGCAATGCAAAATTTTGACGTCAGGCTCTGTACATTCAATCGGACAGCTGCCCATTTCGCACGGCTCTTTCTACTCCAGGGGAAATTGCTTTGACAAAAATCAAGGCGTTGGAAGGTTAGAATGAAGACTAGAGATGGAAAACGATTTTCATACTCCCAAGTGGAAATAGCTCATATCCGATTCGCTCCTCTGGCAACAGAGTTAGAGGAAGGCTCCAGAAAGGCATACTCAGGTTGTCAGAATCAGCTGGTAACATCAAGGTAAAGAACCATCCGGCAGAGATACAACGTTGCTTCTCCAAAAGACGACCCTGAATCAAAGATTGATCATGGAATCGTGGACTTCATGAACTCAGAGAGAAATGAAATTGAGAAACTCAATCCAATGTAAATGCAAGCGGCAGCTGTTTTGCCGCCTTTTAAATAAAAATCTAACCGTTAAAGTCAAAAAAAAAACATAAATAAATAAATTATTATTATTAATTTTTTAATAATAGTTAATTAATTGAATATAGTTTAATTTTATTTTTATATAAAGTAATTTTTTTTATAATTAGTTGGTAATAATTATTAATATCATAAAAAAAATTTAAACTTTATTTTAATATTTTTATGATAATTATTATTATAAAAATTCAATAATAATTATTATTAGGAATTACAATTTCTTTTCAAATTATATTAAAAAATGTTTAGGTAAAAATAATTATTAATATCATAAATTAATATCATAAATATCTTTTTAATCTTTATTTTAATGTTTTTATGATAATTAATATTATAAATTTTCTTAATAATTATTATTAAGAATTACAATTTCTTTTCAATTTATATTAAAAATAAGGTAAGATAGATAGTTTGTTTTGTTTTATAAACAATATTAGATACGATACTTCATTATTATATTTTAATATATAATGATATAAATTAGATATTTATTAGTGGTTAAATAATAGTTTTATTATAAATAATATTACTATATTATTTTATTATAAACAAATTAATATTATTATTATTATTAAAATAATCTTTATGATAATGATCATTATTATAAAACCTAATAGTCATATCTATTTTAATTTTATCTTTGTGTATTAATAATATTGTTATAAGATTAGGTAATAATAAGGTTAGGAGAGGAAAAACAACTACCTGATTACCTAAGTATCTAATCAGGGAGTTGTTTTTCCTCTCCTAACCTTATAAATACCTAATCTTATAACGATATTATTAATACACAAAGATAAAATTAAAATAGATATGACTATTAGGTTTTTATCATGATCATAAAGATTATTTTAATAATAATATTATTAATTTGTTTATAATAAAATAATATAGTAATATTATTTTTAATAAAACTATTATTTAACCACTAATAAATATCTAATTTATATCATTATATATTAAAATATAATAATAAAATATCTAATCTAATATTGTTTATAAAACAAAACAAACTAACTATCTTACCTTTGATATAAATTGAAAAGAAATTGTAATTCTTAATAATAATTAGGAGGAAAATTTATAATATTAATTATCATAAAAACATTAAAATAAAGATTGGAAAGAAATTTATGAAATTAATAATTATTATTGCCTAAAAAATAATATAATTTGAAAAGAAATTGTAATTCCCAATAATAATTATTATTAAATTTTTATAATAATAATTATCATAAAAATATTAAAATAAAGTTTAAAAAAAAATATGATATTAATAAGTATTACTAACTAATTATAAAAAGAATTACTTTATATAAAAATAAAATTAAACTATATTCAATTAATTAACTATTATTAAAATATTAATATTAAAATTATTAAAATATTAATATATTTATTTATGTTATGATAATGATTTTTAGAATAAAATTAGTTTTTTTAAAGAATTAAGTAACTAATTAATCAAATCAACTAATATTAAATCCAAAAAAAAAAATCTAATTAATTAATTATTCAACTAATAAAAATCTGTTAAAACATAAATTAAAATAAAAAAGAAGCAATTTATTAACGAGTATGATAAAATTAAAAAATATAAAATATAAATTAGAAGTTATCAACGGACCTTTAAAACTATTTCTTTAAACTATTTATCCTATCACATAGCTCTTCTTATATCATCATTCAGATTGGTCCTGATGATGGATCCCTGTTGGGATTCAAAACGTTGACAAATATGGTTTCTACTATGGAAACTCTGAGACAAAACTCAAAAGAAATGAACCAAAGATGCCTAAAATCCAAAACCAGTCTTCTATTTTCATTTTCTTCCTCCTAGCCTTGTGTTAGCAAAGAGGGGTCTCCTCAATATAAGGCTCCTCCTAGGATCCATCATGGGATTACACAGTCAAGCTCCACCAACCACAGGCACTCTCCTAATGACCCTCTCAGACAATGCATCAGATCCTTCACAGTGATTGAGGGCCGCATGAGGAGACTTCTCCCCTCCCCTCTCTTTCAGCCTCAACTTCTAGTTCCATAACCACTTGACATGTTCTTATGGAGATTTCACTATATATTCATTGGAATGAGAAAATTATCCATCTTATATTATCATGGCACCATAGAAATGTTGGAAAAAGGATAAAGTAATCAGAACCCTACCATACCAGTATGCAGATAATTATTCTTTAAAAGTTTATTTTTCTTTTTGTGGGAGCCTATTATGGTGCCTAAAGTTTGAATAAAGGAAAATTTATTTGCAATTACAATGTGCACACATGTATATAAAAGTGCAGTGCATTCTAAAGCCTTACCGAATATGCAGGTGCACACGTGTATATAAAAGTGGGGTGCATTCTAAAGCCTTACTGAATATGCAAGTGATTGATAACTTTGTATGTATGACCATGTGCATAATAGTGCATTGGGTGCAAAATTAAATATATTTATAGAGAGAGGAAGAGTGTTTTCAATTCATATCCTACTTGTATATCCACGAGACCTTTTTCAGTGTCATCTCAAGTTAGGATTGATTTGGGTTCAGATTAAAGAAATGCTAAAATTAAGTATAGATAAATTATCCTATGTAAGATCTGATATATATGGAAGCATTTAGTTTATTTTAACCCATGCTCTCATACATGATTAATCTTTTATTTTAATCCATGCAATTAGATTATCTTGTGTCTAATTTAATTGTTCTCATGGTGTATCGTGGTTACCTGTGCATTTATGTTGAATCTCTTTCACTTTAAGATGCACATTCTTTCATGCATATCCATTTATTTTCAGCATTACACATCTCTAAAATCTAGTCCCAAAGACTAAAAATTATTATTTGCACTCACCCTCGCTCAATTGTTTACAAACAGGTCAAAAGGGAGTCTTTCATGTGCTTATCATCTTGGAATACATGCAAATTTGTCAATTAGGTGGCAACATACAACCATTAAGGACACCCCCTTCAGAATGGAAAAACACCAGTCTGAACAGAGAGGTCTTCTAACTATGACAGGGGTTGATTTTCCTACAGTTGTTGGACAAATTTATATGTGTAGATTAGCATGATAACAACATCCAATGACCTCATGTAGTCAAGAGAGACAATGAGACCATCATACAAGCTGCAACAACATGATGTTCATAATAAAATGCCATCTTAGGACCAAGAGACCTGGGGGAGATCCAAGTCCTCTAAATGTACATCCAACAGATATCATCCCCAACTACCTAGTTGATCTATAATTTTGTGGGAAGGAAATGACTAAAAGGAGGGAGAAACTCTATCAAAATGCCAACGGAATGGAGGAATGAAGTGGCCTCTGAGAACCAGCCCTGTTTATGACTGGAAAGATATATGTAAGCAATATCCTAAGATAACCAAAGAGTGAGATACATATATCTTTGTCATCCAAAAACAAAGCCCCCTAGAGTGCAGACCCTATGAAGGAAAACAAATTTGAAAATGTTCTCCAAACATAAGTCACTTGGTTCGTCAACAGCTCCAAAGCATTCAGAAAAATCTATGATTTCGAAATTTATGACTCAAACAATTCATTTAGAGGGAATGCAATTGTTTAGGCATGCCACCTATGCTTGAACTTATCTAGCTCCTTGTCAGAGGCATAATGCCTTTCAGCAAGAAGCCTTGTTTGTGCCCCTCTCTAAGACCTTATGGCCTTAAAACTGCATGGCATCCATGTACAACTCCACATATTATAGCACAATGATTGTTTCTCCATATTCATCGATGACTAACAACAAACCAGGGCCATGTGAGCACAAGGGCTTCACGGACAAAGCAATATCATATCATGTGCATTCATATTGGGGCATAAAAAATGAGGAAAAAATGAAATAGTATATTGAGCATATAATAGGGGGTAAAGGGTTTTTATATGTTGTATAGAAATATGTGTATTATAAGGTATTGTTTATATAATACATTGGCCACGCGGAGGCAAAAAACAAGTGGGTTGGATAAATAGAGGTTCAGGAGTATTGTGGGAGTAAGAGTGGGAGGGAGAAAGAAAAAAATATGGTAATATTAGGTTCATGGTAGCCTAATATTCAAACCTATGGCCCTATTATTGACATGCAACATGGTAATGTTAAATTCTTAAAGTAAAAGTGACATCCTCCTTTATCTTTCATTTTCTTCCTTTACTTAAATTTTTAACATTACCATGTAATGACTCGGGATGTTTGAGAGTGGTTCTGACCTCATTAGATTCCATATGGAGAAAGTGGAATTTTAGATTTCACTCAAAATCCAGCAGACTTATTGGTTTTTCAGGATTTCTGGACTGGGGGGATTGCAATGTTTCCATTGGATTTTTTCATGTATTGGGGTATGGAACTCGTGCTTAATCAAGAGAACCAAGCCCTCCATGTACCTTGATGTTAGTGACATTGGTTGTAAAACTCCTCTGTCATGACCCTACTAAAAATGTACCTTTCAATCAAAAAAATTCTTGACTTGACATGCTACGCTTTTTCTATCTTATGTTAATGCTTAGAGGGTGATATTAATGACAAAGATCCCAATATAGGCAATGATTTTGATGATATGTAGGTATTTGTTGTATCATGATATTTTTGGATGTTAGAGGCCATCCAAAGCCTATTTTTTGATGTACTTCTGGTTCAGGGATGGATTTCACTCGATGTTATTTTAGATATGTGCACCCTTACATGCTATAGAAATGAGAACTTTTAATTTGTGGACCTCTAGATCATGAAGATTATAACTTCTAGATGAATGATGTTATATGGTTTAATCCATGTTTTTATGTTTTTTTTATTATTACAAAGTCATCTTTATACAAGCTTTTGTTGACATATATGCATCAAAATATATAAAAATATATATTATATAAAATTCACTCCCAAAATTGCTCCCAACGTGGGAGCTTTTGAAAATGTCACTCCTTTCTCTTGCTTCAACTCCCACTTCCCACTCCCAAGTAGCCTTTCTCTAGAACAGACATGCATCACAGTACTAATATCTCTATGATCTATGTCTATTGTGTGTGTTAATATTTTTTACCTTTTGCTCAGCTAGTGATCCTCCCAATGATGGGGCAATAGAGAAGACAATAGATATGACACCTGCCCCCTTTCCTTATATTAGTGATGAACATTTTGAATGAAATTGAAGGATATAATGGTACTAGCTATTGCTTGGTAGAGGGAACATGCATGCCACAATATATAGTGAAATAGACTATTGTTTAGAAGAGATTGCATGCATGCTAAGGGCACGCAAGTCAAACCTTCAGTTAATTCCGGTTTAGATGTTGTTTCAAATTTAGAAATTTTTGTTTTAGATAGACTTTTCTATTATTAGATCTTTTCTTTTGTTATTTTTAGCATGCATGATATATTCTTACTAAGAAGGTGTGGATCTTTAGTAAATTAGAATACTTATGCATGAGAAATTCCCATCTTAGGTAGGGGACATAGATCTTAAGGAAGGCATGCATGCTCCAATTCATCTTTTTATGGAGACACACTTGCTTGGAACTCTTACCATGCAACTATGGTGCACTAGGTGATTAGGTTAGGGCTATGATTTTACAAAGTCCAACCAGATCAAATTTTGCATGTGTCCATATTCATTGTACTTTCTCTCCTCTTCCTATTCTATAAGCTAGATTTGTCATTGTGTTGGTTATCGAGGTTTTGTTTTGAACTATTGTAGTGTATCTTTTTCAGTATTCAATAGAAGATAGATGCAATTGAGAGTTCAAATCTATGTATTTTCCATTCAAATTTTCCATAGTATGTATTTGTAAATCAACCAACTTATATCTGCCTCTTTTTTATTGAAACTTTCAAGTTTTTAGCTACCTAGTATTTAGGTTATTCTTTCTAGGTGTAGAATTTGCTTACCATTGTTAATGAAAATAAAGGGATATAAATATAAAGGGGTATAAAAAATGTTAATGAAAAAATGGATACCTACAATATCTAGTGAAAGTAGGGGCTTTTTAAATTGGGAAGGTGTATTGGGTTTGTATTGGTAGGGGGTTAAATAAAGTGATTTTTAGAGGTATTTTCCAATATGTAGTCAAATTAAGGGTATTTTTTAGTATGCCACGAATGCACGTGCTATGTTATAGGTTCATTGAGTGTGTTAGGGTCCCACCCTAACCCCCTTATTTATGTAATGGGATCACGTCATAGTCAAGAGTCAATAAAGCCCATATTAATAATTGTAAGTGGTAAATCCGCAATTAATGACGGGACCACAGTTAGTTGCAAATGGGCCGTAGTATTAGATAGATGGTATTAATAAAACCCACGGTATTGGCCCATGGTGATCTAGCCCATCAAAATCAGGACGACGAGCTGAGCACGTTGGTACCATTCACTTCTTAGTGAAAACTTTTTTAGGTGGTCCCAATTTTCAAAAAAAAAATCAGGTTGGTGTATGGTAGAAACTAGAGCTCAAGCAATGGCCAATGAAAGGATGGAAAAACTTGAAGAATCAGTGCAAAACCTCCACATTCAGCTTAGCGGACTATGTAGCATGGTCGAGAAAAGAGTCCCGAAGGGCAAGGAGCAAGCCCACGAGGAGGCGTATAATGGCAATGAACACAATGAGGGTGAGTCTAGCCACTCTCCTCACGTCTGGCACACCCACCAACAACCCAGTCAGCGAACTCCCAAGTTGGATATGCATAAATTTGATGGTTCTCACCCGTCGGCATGGATAGCACAAATGGAGCAGTATTTCAAACTAAATCACATCTTCGATGATGAGACTCAGCTTATGTTGGGGAGCATGTACTTGGACAATGAAAGGTGGCAATGGTGGGAATGGCATCAACGTTGCACTGGACCTTTTAGGACTTGGACCAAATTCACCAAAGCTCTTCAAGACCGCTTTGACCAGGAATCATCTTTCTTGGGTCGTCTTACTAAGCTCCGACAGACGGGTACAGTGGATGAATATATTACAGCTTTTGAAGCCTTAGCCTTCCGCACTTGGGGTCTCTCAGATGTGTTCTACACGGAATGTTTTATCAGCGGTCTTAAAGAAGCTATCAAAGCCCAAGTCCTACTACACCACCCTCCCACATGGACGGAGGCTTGCAAGGTAGCTCGTAACGTGGAACGTGCATTAGCAGCACAATACAGTCGCCCAAATTTCTCAGCTAAAGGTCGCCCCCCACAAGCTCACAACACAACTCAAACACTTTAGGTCCAAAAGGTGTCACCTGCGGAAATGGCTGAAAGAAGAAAGCAAGGCCTATGTTACTACTGTGATGAAAAATACTCCCCAGGCCATAAATGCAAGGAGCCCAATTTTTTTCAAATTGATGCCACTGACTACAGCTCAACAGAGGAAGATCCACCACTTGAGGAACATGAGCCGCTAGAAGAAGACAACCAAAAGGAGAATGTCTCTGACAAACCAATTATTTCGTTGCATGCTTTGGCAGGGATTTCTTCCCCTCAAACTCTCAAAATCAGAGGTTTTATTAAACATCGCCCAGTAGTAGTCTTGATTGATAGTGGAAGTACACATAATTTCATCCATCAAAAAGTTGCAGAAGCAGTGCATTGTTTTGTACGAGCAGTTTCTAACTTCCAAGTTCAAATTGCGGATGGAGGCACAATGAAATGTGAAGGCCGCTGTGAAAATGTCAAACTTCAAATGGGGGATTATCAGTTGAAAACCCACATGTTTGCCATACACATGGGGGGTTGCAACATTGTCCTCGGCGCTAAATGGCTCTGCACTCTTGGGCCAATCACAATGGATTTCCAGGAGTTATATATGAGTTTTAAGCAGAACAACTACACACATACCCTCCGTGGACTCCAAGCGGGATCCCCCTCTATCATCAGCTCGCATAGGATGGAAAAATTGTTAAAAAAGGGCAATCATGGAGTTTTAGCTCAATTTAATGCCATCCAGGCAGTCAAAACCAAGCCTCTGCCAATTCATCCTGAGATGCAACAGATTTTAAATAACCATATGTCGGTCTTTGACAAGCCTCATGAGCTTCCACCCTCATGAGGGGAACATGATCATAGCATCACCTTGGTTCCAGGGGCCCAACCCCCAAATGTGCGCCCATACAGATATCCGTTCACCCAAAAGAATGAAATAGAAAAAATAATCAAGGAACTTTTGGAAGTAGGTGTCATTTGTCCCAGCATTAGTCCTTATTCATCCCCAGTGGTCATGGTGCTCAAGAAAGACGGGGAGTGGCAGATGTGTCTCGACTTCAGGGCCCTCAATAAGTTGACAGTCAAAGATAAATTTCCCATCCCGGTGGTTGATGATTTGCTGGATGAACTCAATGGGGCTCAATTCTTCACTAAGCTGGATCTTCGCTCAGGCTACCACCAAATTCGCATGAAGGAAGTCGACATTCCCAAGACTGCTTTCAGAACTCATGAAGGCCATTATGAATTCCTGGTCATGCCATTTGGTCTTTGTAATGCCCCATCTACTTTTCAGAGCCTTATGAACCACATTCTCAAACCATATCTCAGGAAATTTGTCCTTGTCTTCTTCGATGACATCCTCATCTATAGTTGCACTTGGGCCGCACATCTTCAGCACGTAGATCTACTCTTGCACCTGCTCCGCAAGCATAAATTATTTGTCAAGATGTCCAAGTGTTTGTTTGGCATGGCAAAAGTAGAGTATTTGGGCCACATTGTGGGGCGTGAAGGTGTCAAGGTGGACCCCAAAAAGATCCAGGCAATGCAGGAATGGCCTCAACCTAAGACCTTGAAGAGCTTGAGAGGATTTTTGGGTCTCACAGGCTATTATTGTAAATTTGTCCGCAACTATGGTCGCATCGCGAAACCCCTCACCCAACTCCTAAAGAAAAATTCATTCTTCTGGAATGAGGAAGCACAACAGGCCTTTACAGCTCTAAAAAATGCCATGTGTTCCACTCCAGTCTTAGCACTACCTGACTTCACCAAATCTTTTGTCATTGAATGTGATGCTTCGAGTACAGGTATTGGGGCGGACTTAATGCAGGAAGGGCGACCTTTGGCCTTCACAAGCCAACAACTAAGTGGGAGGAATCTAGGCCAATCTACCTACGAGAAGGAAATGATGGCCATCTTACATGCAGTCGAGACCTGGCGACCTTACTTATTGGGGTGACGTTTTCAAATCCGCACAGATCATCACAGTCTTAAATATTTTTTGGAGCAACGCCTATCCTCCCCATAACAAAATAAATGGCTCGCCAAAATGCTGGGATATGATTATGAGATCATTTACAAGAAAGGGAAAGATAATAGTGTAGCAGATGCATTATCTCGCCAATTTGAGGAGGAAAATACTCTGCTAGCAATTTCCCTACCCATTCCAGAATGGATTGAAGAGGCTCGCAGGGAATGGTTTTCACACCCCGGGCTCTCCCAACTCATTTCTCAATTGCAGGTAGATCCAAATTCCACCAAGGGCTACTCGTGGCAGGATGATATTCTTCGCTATAAGGACAGAGTCATAATATCACTAACATCCACCCTCAAAAGTCGCATTTTGGCAGAATTGCACTCATCTCCCATTGCAGGACATTCGGGCTTTCAGAAGACGTATGCTTGCACCAGAAGATCATTTTTTTGGACAGGCATGAAAAAGGACATCCTTACTTTCGTAGTAGAATGCGATGTTTGTCAACGCCACAAAGGGGAAACCGTCAACACACCAGGCACATTACAACCATTGCCCATTCCGGCATCAATTTGGATGGAGGTTTCTATGGATTTCAGTACAGGTCTTCCAAAGTCAGGGAACAAGTCAGTCATCATGGTGGTTGTGGACAGACTATCGAAGTATGCTCATTTCTGCGCCCTACCACACCAGTTTACACCAACTTTGGTCGCTCAATATTTCATGGATCAGATCTTCAAATTGCATGGCATGCCCACTTCTATTGTGTCCGACCGTGACCCGATCTTCACCAGTAATTTTTGGCAGGAACTCTTCAGGATACAAGGCACTCAACTAAAACTCAGTACTTCCTATCATCCGCAAACAGATGGTCAAACCGAAGCCGTTAACAAATGTCTAGAAACCTACCTTAGGTGTTTCACTTCAGAAAAGCAACACCTTTGGGTACAGTGGTTACCTCTGGCTGAATGGTGGTATAACACCAACTATCATGCCACCACCAAAATGACTCCCTATGAAGCAGTATATGGTCAACTCCCACCTTCACCTACTTCGTATCTCAAGGGGTGCTCAAAAGTACAAGCAGTGGATCAACTCCTACAACACCGCGCAACCATGCTCACCCGTCTTCAAGAGAATCTTCATCAAGCTCAAAACCGCATGAAGCAACAGGTAGACCAGCATCACTCAGAGCGCCAATTTCAAGAAGGGGATCAGGTATTTTTACGGCTACAACCATATAAGCAAACATCACTCAAAGACAAGGGGTGTCAGAAACTATCTCCCAAATTCTACGGACCATATCAAGTACTTCAGCGCATTGGAGAAGTGGCTTACAAGTTGGCCTTGCCACCTACTGCAAAAATCCATCCAGTTTTCCATGTCTCATGCCTCAAGAAAGTGATTGGGAACAATTGCAGAATTCAGACCAGTCTACCTGAATTAGACGAAGAAGGGTCCATTTGGCTTCAACCCGAACAGGTCCTAGACACACGAGACAAGAAACTGTGTGGCCGCATGATTAAGGAAGTCCTCGTCCAATGGAAAGACACGTCTCCGGAAGATGCAACTTGGGAACCAGCCACTATTCTTCAGCAGTTTCCGCAGCTTCAGCCTTGAGGCAAGGCTAGTCTTAAGGGGGAGGGCATGTTATGGTCCCACCCTAACCCCCTTATTTATGTAATGGGATCACGTCATAGTCAAGAGTCAATAAATCCCATATTAATAATTGTAAGTGGTTAATCCGCAATTAATGACGGGACCACAGTTAGTTGCAAATGGGCCGTAGTATTAGATAGATGGTATTAATAAAACCCACGGTATTGGCCTGTGGTATTGCATGTATGAGTCATATATAAAGGATAGAGACCCCCTGCGAGGAGCATCGTGTTTTATTTTGTAATCGAGCTCTGCTCTATTGGAGGTTGCCCCCTCGAAGAGGCAAGTGAACATTACTCTCTGAATAATAAAATCATTGCTATTCTGTGTTCTGGGTATCTTTTCTTCATATATTCTGTATTTGGGTATCATTTTGCAGGTTAAGAGCATAACAGAGTGAAGCCCCCGTGCATGTGAGTAGATCTGAAGTGTAACAGTGAGGGAAAAATAGGGATGTGTAGTGAAGGCCAATGGGTGTCATCGGGGTTGGAAAAACTGCAACAATTAATATATCATATGTAATAACATGAGATCATGAATTATTGCCTAGTTTTTCCAGTTCCACGAGACCTGATTGATTTAAAACTACATTCGTTCCTGTAAAACCCCACTGGACAGAGCATGATGACTAGTTCTCCATATTCATCTCCACAAGTTGTATAGTGCATAGCATTAGGAAGGGATGTATGGTGAAGGAAATAGGAATGGGAGTTCGAAAGACTGATGATATGAAGTAGAAAAACATTATCCTATGTTCCCATTGTTCAAGACTTTAATCCATAGAACACATCCCTTGCCTTCTCACAACCAACCAAGCAACAAGGCCTTGTCTTGTGAATACACTTCTTTTGGAATAGACAGAAAAGAAGAAATAACTCCACTATCAAATATAGAATCATAACATTCATCTTTGGACAAACCTCACAAGTATATGTACAAGGTACTGAAAGAAGGCTAGTGATTTTCACTTCCAGCTTGCATAACGTGGTTCTGCTAAGGTCTTTTCTATTCCATTCTTTAAAATATTTTATAGAAAATATTGGCATTGATGTTCGGCTAAATATTGGACTCCAGGGGAACCTAGACGCCCTTAAAACTAAGAGTTGCTATGAATTCACTACAGCTTCTAGTGCAGATATTACGTTTGGTGACACGTTCAATGTATGCTACAAAACGAGGGGTCTTATTAGACCAAAATAGGGGGCTTGCTAGAGTTGTAAATCGTGACAAGTGGTTGAATATTCTTCAATTATCATCAGAGGTGTTACCCGACCCATTACTCCATCTCAAACTACTCTTTTAGTGCCACTGACTTAATATTTGTGATCATTCATTGGAGAATGAGAAAATTATCCATCTTATATTATCATGACATCATAGAAATGTTGGAAAAAGGATAAAGTAATCAAAACCCTACCATACCAGTATGCAAATAATTATTCTTTAAAAGTTTAATTTTCTTTTTGGGGGAGCCTATTATGGTGCCTAAATATTGAATAAAGGATAAGTTATTTGCAATTACAGTCTGCACACATGTATATAAAAGTGTGGGCTCATTCTAAAGCCTCATCCAATAAGCAGGTGCACACATGTATATAAAAGTGGGGTGCATTCTAAAGCCTGACTAAATATGCAGGTGATTGATAACTTTGTTTGTATGGCTATGTGAATAATAGTGCATTCGGTGAAAAATTAAATATATTTATAGGGAGAGGAAGAGTGTTTTCAATTCATATCCTACTTGTATATCCACGAGACCTTCAGTGTCATCTCAAGTCAGGATTGATTTGGGTTCAAATTAAAGAAATGCTAAAATTAAGTATCGACATATTATCTTGTATAAGATCTTATATATATGGAAGCATTTAGTTTATTTTAATCCATGCTCTCATACATGATTAATCTTTTATTTTAATCCATGCATTTAGATTATCCTGTGTCTTATTTATTTGCTCTCATGATGTATCGTGGTTACCCGTGCATTTATGTTGGATCTCTTTACAAACAATTCAAGAGGGAGTCTTTCGTGTGCTCATGATCTTGGAATAAATGCATATTGTCAATTAGGTGGCAGCATACAACCATTACAGACACCCCCTTGAGACTGGAAAAGCACCAGTCTGAACAGAGAGGTCTTCTAACTGTGACAGGGGTTGATTTGCCTGTAGTTGTTGGACAAATTTCTCTATGTAGATTAGCATGATAACAACATCAAATGATATCAAATGTAGTCAAGAGAGACAATGAGACCACCGTGCAAGCTACCACAACGTGATGCTCATAATAAAATGTCATCTTAGGGCTAAGATACCTGGGGGAGATGTAAGCCCTCTAAATTTACATCCAATAGATATCAACCCCAACTACCCGATTGATCTATAATTTTGTGGGAAGGAAATGACTAAAAGGAGGGAGAAACTCTATCAAAATTCCAACGGAATGGAGGAATCAAGTGGCCTATGAGAACCAGCCTTGTCTATGACTGGAAATATATATGGAAGCAATATCCTCAAACAATGAAAGAGTGAGATACAGATATCTCTGTCATCCATAAACGGAGCCCCCTAGAGTGCAAATCATATGAAGGAAAACAAATCTGAAAATGTTTTCCAAACATAAGTCACCTAGTTCTTCAACAACTCCAAAGCATTCAGAAAAAAATCTATGATTTAGAAATTTACGGCTCAAACAATTCATTTAGAGGGAATGCAATTGTTTATCCATGCCACCTATGTTCCAACTCCTCTAGATCATTGTCAGAGGTATGATGTGTTGCAACAAGAAGCCTCATTTTCGCCCCTCTCTGAGACCTTATGGCCTTAAAACTACATGTCATCCCTATACAACCCCACAAGTCATAGCACGATGACTGGTTCTCCATATTCACTGATGACTAACAACAAACCAGGGTCATGTGAGTAGATCTGGAGTGTAACACTGAGGGAGAAATAGGGATGTGTAGTGAAGGCCAATGGGTGTCATCGGGGTTGGAAAAATTGCAACAATTAATATATCATATGTAATAACACAAGATCATGAATTATTGCCTATTTTTTCAGTTCCCCGAGACCTGGTTGATTTAAAACTACATGCCATTTCTGTAAAAACCCCACGAAACAAAGCATGATGACTAGTTATCCATATTCATATTCACAAATTGTATATTGCATAGAATTAGGAAGGGATGCATGGTGAAGGAAATAGGAATGGGAGTATGAAAGACTGATGATATGAAGCAGAAACAACGTTATCCTATGATCCCACTCTTCAAGACTTCAATCCATAGAACACATCCCTTGCCTTCTGACAACCAACCAAGAAACAAGGCCTTGTCCGGTGAATACACTTCTTTTGCAACAGACAGAAAAGAAGAAATAACTCCATTATCAAATATACAATCATAACATTCATCTCTGGACAAACCTCACAAGTATATGTACAAGGCGCTGAAAGAAGGCTGATGATTTTCGCCTCCAACTTGCATAATGTGGTTCTGCTAAGGTCTTGTCTATTCCTTTCTTTAAAAGCTTTCATGTAAAAGATTGACATTGATGTTTGACTAAATATTGGACTCCGGGGGAACCTGGATGCCCTTAAAACTAAGAGTTGCTATGAATTCACTACAGCTTCTAGTGGAGATAATACCTTTGGTGACACGTTCAATGTATGCTACAAAATGAGGGGTCTTGTTAGACCAAAATAAGGGGCTTGTTAAAGTTGTAAATCGTGACAGGTGGTTGAATATTCTTTAATTATCATCAGAGGTGTTACCTGACCCATTACTCCATCTCAAACTACTCTTTTAGTGCCACTAACTTAATATTTGTGAACATTCATTGGAGAATGAGAAAATTATCCATCTTATATTATCATGGCATCATAGAAATGTTGGAAAAAGGATAAAGTAATAAGAACCCTACCATACCAATATGCAAATAATTATTCTTTAAAAGTTTATTTTTCTTTTTGGGGGAGCCTATTATGGTGCCTAAAGATTGAATAAAGGAAAAGTTATTTGCAATTATAGTGTGCACACATGTATACAAAAGTTGGGTGCATTCTAAAGCCTCACCGAATATGCAAGTGCACACATGTATATAAAAGTGGGGTGCATTCTAAAGCCTGACTGAATATGTAGGTGATTGATAACTCTATCTATAAGACCATGTGCATAATAGGGCATTGGGTGCAAAATTAAATATATTTATAGAGAGAGGAAGAGTGTTTTCAATTCATATCCTACTTGAATATCCACGAGACCTTTTTCAGTGTCATCTCAAGTCAGGATTGATTTGGTTTTAGATTAAAGAAATGTTGAAATTAAGTACCGATAGATTATCCTATGTAAGATCTGATATATATGGAAGCATTTAGTTTATTTTAATCCATGCTCTCATACATGATTAATCTTTTATTTTAATCGATGCATTTAGATTATCCTATGTCTTATGTAATTGCTCTCATGGTGTATCATGGGTACCTATGCATTCATGTTGAATCTCTTTCATTTTAAGATGCACATTATTTTGTGCATATCCATTTATTTGTAGTATTACACATCTCTAAAATCTAGTCCCAATTACTAAATATTATTATTTGCACTCACCCTCACTTGATTGTTTACAAACAGGTCAAGAGGGAGTCTTTCGTGTGCTCATCATCTTGGAATACATGCAGATTTGTCAATTAGGTGGAAACATACAACCATTAGGGACACCCCCTTGAGACTAGAAAAGCACCAGTTAGAACAGAGAGGTCTTCTAACTGTGACAGGGGTTGATTTGACTGCAGTTGTTAGACAATTTTCTCTCTGTAGATTAGCATGATAACAACATCCAATGACTTCAAATGTAGTCAAGAGAAACAATGATACCACCATGCAGGTTGCAACAACATGATGCTCATAATAAAATGCCATCTTAGGGCCAAGAGACCTGGGGGAGATCCAAGGCCTTTAAATGTACATCCAATAGATATCATGCCCAACTACCTAGTTGATCTATAATTTTATGGGAAGGAAATGACTAAAAGGTTGGAGATACTCTATCAAAATGCCAACGGAACAGAGGAATCAACTAACCTCTGAGAACCAACCATGTCTACAAATAGAAAGATATATGGAAGAAATCTCCTAATACAAGCAAAGAGTGAGATACAGATATCTCTTTCATCCAGAAACAAAGTCCCCTAGAGTGTAGATCTTTTGAAGGAAAACAAATCTGAAAATTCTCTCCAAACATAAGTCACCTGGTTCGTCAAAAGCTCCAAAGAATACATAAAAATATATGATTTATAAATTTACAACTCAAACAATTCATTTCGAGGGAATGCAACTATTTAGCCATGCCACCTACGTTTGAACTCCTCTAGATCTCTATCAGAGGCATAATTCCTTGCAACATGAAGCCTTGTTTTCACCCCTCTCTGAGACCTTGTGGCCTTAATACTACATGACACCCCTGTATAACCCCTTAGATCATAGCACGGTGACTAGTTCTTCATATTTACTGATGACTAACAATAAACTAGGGCCATGTGAGTAGATATGAAGTGTAACATTAAGGGAAAAATAGGGATGTGTAGTGAAGACCAATGGGTGTCGTCAGGGTTGGAAAAACTATAACAATTAATATATCATATGTAACAACATGAGATCATGAATTATCGCTTAGTTTTTCTAGTTACCCGAGAGCTAATTGTTTTAAAACTACATGCCATTCCTGTAAAACCCCACCAAACAGAACATGGTGACTAGTTCTCCATATTGATATTCACAAGTTATATATTGCATAGCGTTAGGAAGGGATCTATGGTGAAGGAAATGGGAATGGGAGTATGAAAGACTAATGATATGAAGCAGAAACAACCTTATCCTATGTTCCCACTCTTCAAGACTTCAACCCATAAAACACATCCCTTGCCTTCTTTTGCAACAGACAGAAAAGAAGAAATAATTCCATTATCAAATATACAATCATAACATTCATATCTGGACAAACCTCACAAGTATATGTACAAGGTGTTGAAAGGAGGCTAATGGTTTTCACTTCCAACTTGCATAACGTGGTTCTACTAAGGTCTTGTCTATTCCTTTCTTTAAAATATTTCATAGAAAATATTGGCATTGATGTTCGACTAAATATCGAATTCTAGGGGAACCTGGATGGCCTTAAAACTAAGAGTTGTTATGAATTCATTACAGCTTCTAGTGCAGATAATACCTTTGGTGACACGTTCAATGTATTCTACCAAAAGAGGGGTCTTGTTAGACCAAAATAGGGGGCTTGTTAGAGTTGCAAAGTGTGACAGGTGTTAGAATATTCTTCAATTATCATCAGAGGTGTTACCCAACCCATTACTCCATCTCAAACTACTCTTTTAGTGTCACTGACTTAATAAATGTGATCATTCATTGGAGAATGAGAAAATTATCCATCTTATATTATCATGGAATCATAGAAATGTTGGAAAAAGGATAAAGTAATCATAACCCTACCATACCAGTATGCAAATAATTATTCTTTAAAAGTTTATTTTTCTTTTTGGGGGAGCCCGTTATGCTGCATAAATATTGAATAAAGGAAAAGGTATTTGCAATTACAACGTGCACACATGTATATAAAAGTGGGGTGCATTCGAAATCCTTGCCGAATATGCAGGTGCATTCTAAAGCCTAACTGAATATGCAGGTGATTGATATCTTTGTCTGTATGACCATGTGCATAATAGGGCATTCGGTGCAAAATTAAATATATTTATAGAGAGAGGAAGATTTTTTCCAATTCATATCCTACTTGTATATACACGAGACCTTTTTTAGTGTCATCTCAAGCCAGGATTGATTTGGGTTCATATTAAAGAAACGATAAAATTAAGTATCGACAAATTATCTTATATATATGGAAGAATTTAGTTTATTTTAATCCATGCTCTCATACATGATTTTTATTTTATTTTAATCCATGCATTTGGATTATCTTGTGTCTGATTTAATTTCTCTCATGGTGTATCATGGTTACTTGTGCATTTATGTTGAATCTCTTTCACTTTAAGATGCACATTCTTTCGTGCATATCCATTTATTTTTAGCATTACACATCTCTAAAATCTGGTCCCAAAGACTAAAAGTTATTATTTTCACTCACCCTCACTCGATTGTTTACAAACAGGTCAAGAGGAAGTCTTTCATGTGCTCATCATCTTGGAATACATGCAGATTTGTCAATTAGGTGGCAACATACAACCATTAGGGACATTCCCTTGAAATTGGAAAAGCATCATTCTGAACAGAGAGGTCTTCTAATGTGACAGAGGTTGATTTGCTTACAGTTGTTGAACAAATTTCTTTGTGTAGATTAGCATGATAACAACATCCAATGACATCAAATGTATTCAAGAGAGACAATGATACCACCATGCAAGCTGCAACAACATGATGCTCATAATAAAATGTCATCTTAGGTCCAAGAGACCTGGGGGAGATCCAAGCCCTCTAAATGTACATCCAACAGATATCATCACCAACTACTCGGTTGATCTATAATTTTGTCGGAAGGAAATGACTAAAAGGAGGGAGAAACTCTATCAAAATGTCAATGGAATGGAGGAGTCAAGTGGCCTCTGAGAACTAGCCCTGTCTACGACTAGAAAGATATATGGAAGAAATCTCCTTAGAAAAGCAAAGAGTGAGATACAGATATCTCTGTCATCCAGAAACAGAGCCCCTTAAAGTGCAGATCTTGTGAAGGAGAAAAAATCTGAAAATGTTCTCCAAACATAAGTCACCTGGTTCATGAACAGCTCCAAAGCAATCAGAAAAATCTATGATTTAGAAATTTATGACTCAAACAATTCATTTAGAGGGAATTCTATTGTTTATCCATGCCATCTATGTTTGAACTCCTCTAGATCCTTATCAGAGGCATAATTCCTTGCAGCAAGAAGCCTCGTTTTCGCCCCTCTTTGAGACCTTATGGCCT
Source organism: Pinus tabuliformis (assembly GCA_031772625.1). Taxonomy (NCBI): domain Eukaryota; kingdom Viridiplantae; phylum Streptophyta; class Pinopsida; order Pinales; family Pinaceae; genus Pinus; species Pinus tabuliformis. The sequence continues at coordinate 480,756,100 of CM062811.1, read as the reverse complement.
TAAAACTACATGACATCCCTATACAATCTTACGGATCATAGCACGATGACTGGTTCTCCATATTCACTGATGAATAACAACGAACCAGGGCCATGTGAGTAGATCTGAAGTGTAAAAGTGAGGGAAAAATAAGGATGTGTAGTGAACGCCAATGGGTGTCGTCGGGGTTGGGAAAACTGCAACAATTAATATATCATATGTAATAACATGAGATCATGAATTGTTACCTAGTTTTTCCAGTTCCCCGAGACCTGATTGATTTAAAAATACATGTCATTCATGTAGAAACCCACCGAACAGAGCATGATGACTATTTCTCTGTATTCATGTTCACAAGTTGTATATTGCATAGTGTTAGGAAGGGATGTATAGTGAAGGAAAAGGGAATGGGAATGTGAAATACTGATGATATGAAGAAGAAATAACCTTATCCTATGCTCCCACTCTTCAAGACTTCAATCCATAGAACACATCCCTTGCCTTCTCACAACCAACCAAGAAACGAGGCCTTTTCCTGTGAATACACTTCTTTTGCGACAAACAAAAAAGAAGAAATAACTCCATTATCAAATATACAATCATAACATTCATCTCTAGACAAACCTCACAATTATATGTACAAGGTGTTGAAAGAAGGCTGATGATTTTCACTTCCATCTTGCATAACATGGTTCTGCTAAGATCTTGTCTATTCCTTTATTTAAAAGATTTCATAGAAAAGATTGGCATTGATGTTTGGCTAAATATCGGACTCTAGGTGATCCAGGAGGATCCATCGATCCAATTGTACAAATGTTCAAAGTGTCGTCATCAGTGTTTATGGGTGTCATTCAATGTCGTCGTCACTTCAGTTCAACTTCGATAGATCGGCAGTGTTGGTTGTGGATCAGGTTGTTCAGGTAATGTTTGTAGGTTCATGGCATTTAGTTGATGTGGTTTAGCACCTAGTTGTCGACTTGAGTTTGTCGACAGTTCCCCAGGGTTTGGTCGACGACATGTGTTTTGTCGTTCAACAAATAGGGTTGGTATCGACATGGTTGTGTCATCAGTGGCAGAGGTTGATATGTCGACAAAGGTGTCATCCGAGGCATAAGTTCGTTGTCAAGGTTGTCGTTGCAAAGATAGTTGGAGTCGACAATGTGTGCAAGATTTTGTCGTCACTTGTGGTTCTATGAAGAAATATTGTAAAGGGATTTTTATATTCTAGACCTAAAATCCTAATCCTACATCTAAGACCTAAAACCTATGCTAAAACACCATTAACCTATGCCTAAATTCTAACCATGTTCTACATTAAACCTAAGTGCAACTTATAAATCCTAAATCCCTAAACCTATCACATTCAAACCTAACTATAAACCCTTTCATTAGCTCTCAGGTTATGTGTATTAATGTAATATTAATAAACAAATCAAAATAAACATAAAACTGTCTTGACTGCGCAGAAAACCATATCAGAACCACGGGACATGTGATAGGTATGTTAACATGACCACCATGGTTACGGGTTAAAGTTTGCAGCGTAGAGTTTCTTAACTGTCAGCGCTAACCGTATCGGGAAGGACTGACATGTGAACGGAGCCTGGAGGAAACCGTCGAGGTTGAAGTCTGGCAGTCACCGTGTTGTTACCGAAGTCGCCGGGGAATGCGCTATCACATGACAACCGTCACCGCAGACCGGAACCGCCGGGACCCAAAACCGCCGATATAACCGTAATTATGACCTATTCACATACACAGTTACAAACCTCTGCTCGATTAGCTACCTGTTAGTGGGTTTGGGGCTCCACTATGGTTATTTTGGGTTTTAAGTGTTATTTTATTTGAAAATTAATTCGACCACCATGACCATGAACCAAGGTGTCCCTTAAGGTGGCAAAACTCAACCTATTCAACCCTTCAAGTCAGATGATTCATTCTAAAGGTCGATAGCAGGAGGTTATTATGCATTTGCAGGCCTATAAAGGCAAAATGGTCCATTAGAGATCAGGAGGAGAGTTTTTAGTTTTCATGTGCAGGTTCTGAAGGTTAGAGGCGAATTTTGTTTTTTGAGTTTCAGGAGCATTGGGAGTCGGATTTGGAAACCGTAAGCAGTGTTGGAAAGCTGGTTCAGAGAGCTATCTGATGAAAGTGGTCAGAATTTCCTGTGTGTAAGTTCAATTTCACTAAATCACTGTGTAATCCACTTCTTCTTCTCATTCTTAATAAAACGGTCGCCCATCTTGAAAGCGGACCCAGAGACATAGTCCATCAAGGACGAACTCCGTAATCAATATCATTGTCTGGTATATCTATTTTTTTGTTGTTTACACTTCGGTTTTGCATCTTTCTTATGGTTCATTAGCTGTCGTAAAGTGTTCTGCTCCAGCAGTTTTCCTCATTTTCCGTGCTTTCGGTTTTCATTCAATTCACTAATGGCTAATCAACTCTACATCAATATTTAATATATGATCATATCAGATCACCAGGGGAACCTGGATGCCCTTAAAACTAAGACATGATATGAATTCACTACAACTTCTAGTGCAGATAATACCTTTGGTGACACGTTCGATGTATGCTACCAAAAGAGGGGTCTTGTTAGACCAAAATAGGGGGCTTGTTAGATTTGTAAAGCCTAACAGGTGGTTGAACATTCCTCAATTATCATCAGAGGTGTTACCCGACCCATTACTCCATCTCAAACTATGATTTTAGTGCCATTGACTTAATATTTGTGATCATTCATTGGAGAATGAGAAAATTACCCATCTTGTATTATCATGGCATCATAGAAATGTTGGAAAAAGGATAAAGTAATCAAAACCCTACAATACCAGTATGCAAATAATTAATCTTTAGAAAATTATTTTTCTTTTTGGGGGAGCCTATTATGGTGCCTAAAGATTGAATAAAGGAAAAGCTATTTGCAAATACAGTGTGCACACATGTATATAAAAGTGGGGTGAAAGCCTCACTGAATATGCAAGTGCACACATGTATATAAAAGTGGGGTGCATTCTAAAGCCTGACTGAATATGCAGGTGATTGATAACACTATCTGTATGACCACATGCATAATAGGGCATTGGGTGCAAAATTAAATATATTTATAGATATAGGAAGAGTATTTTCAATTCATATCCTGCTTGTATATCCACTAGACCTTTTTCAGTGTCATCTCAAGTCAAGATTGATTTGGGTTCAGATTAAAGAAATGCTAAAATTAAGTATCGACAGATTATCCAGTGTAAGATCTGATATATATGGAAGCATTTATTTTATTTTAATCCATGGTGGCATACATGATTAATCTTTTATTTTAATCCATGCATTTAGATTATCGTGTGTCTGATTTAATTTCTCTCATGGTGTATCGTGGTTACCTATGCATTTATGTTGAATCTCTTTCACTTTAAGATGTGCATTCTTTCATGCATATCCATTTATTTTCAGTATTACACATCTCTAAAATCTGGTCCCAAAGACTAAATATTATTATTTTCAGTCACCCTCACTTGATTGTTTACAAACAGGTCAAGAGGGAGTCTTTCTTGTGCTCGTCATCTTGGAATACATGCAGATTTGTCAATTAGGTGACAACATACAACACTTAGAGACACCCCCTTAAGACTGGAAAAGCACCAGCCCAAAGAGAGAGGTCATCTATTTGTGACAGGGGTTGATTTTCCTATAGTTGTAGGACAAATTTCTTTGTGTATATTAACATGATAACAACATCCAATGACATCAAATGTAGTCAAGAGAGACAATGAGACCACCATGCAAGCTGCAACAACATGATGCTCATAACAAAATTCCATCTTAGGGCAAGAGATGTGGGGGAGATCCAAGCCCTTTAAATGTACATCCAATAGATATCATCCCCAACTACCCGGTCGATCTATCATTTTGTGGGAAGTAAATGACTAAAAGGAGGGATAAACTCTATCAAAATGCCAACGGAATGGAGGAATCAAGTGGCCTCTGAGAACTAGCCCTATCTACGACTGGAAAGATATATGGAAGCAATCTCCTCAGACAAGAAAAGAGTGAAATAAATATATCTTTGTCATCTAGAAACAGAGCTCCCTAGAGTGTAGATCCTGTGAAGGCAAACAAATATGAAAATATTCTCCAAACATAAGTCACTTGGTTTGTCAGCAACTCCAAAGCATTCATAAAAATCTATGATTTAGAAATTTATGACTCAAACAATTCATGTAGAGGGAACATAATTGTTTAGCCATGCCACCTACGTTTGAACTCCTCTAGATCCCTGTCAGAGGCATAATGCCTTGCAGCAAGAAGCCTCGTTTTCGCCCCTCTCTATGACCTTATGGCCTTAAAACTACATGACATCCCTGTACAACCCCACAGATACACGATGAACGATTCTCCGTATTCACCAACGATTAACAACAAACCAAGGCCATGTGAGTAGATCTGAAGTGTAACAGTGAGGGAAAAATAGGGATGTGTAGTGAAGGCCAGTGGGTGTCATCGAGATTGGAAAATCTGCAACAATTAATATATCATATGTAATAACATGAAATCATGAATTATTGCCTAGTTTTTCTAGTTCCCCGAGACTTGATTGATTTAAAACTACATTCCATTCATGTAAAACCCCACTGAATAGAGCATGAAATGAAGCAGAAACAACCTTATCCTATGTTCCCACTCTTCAAGACTTCAATCCATAGAACACGTCCCTTGCCTTATCACAACCAACCAGGCAACGAGGCCTTGTCCGGTGAATACACTTCTTTTGCGACAGACAGAAAAGAAGAAATAAGTCCATTATCAAATATATAATCATAACATTCATCTTTGGACAAACCTTACAAGTATATGTACAAGGTGCTGAAAGAAGGCTGGTGATTTTCACTTCCAACTTGCATAATGTGGTTCTGCTATGGTCTTATATATTCCTTTCTTTAAAAGCTTTCATAGAAAAGATTGGCATTGATGTTCAGATAAATGTCAGACTCTAGGGGAACCTGGACACCCTTAAAACTAAGAGTTTTTATGAATTCGCTACAGCTTCTAGTGTAGATAATACCTTTGGTGACATGTTCAATGTATGCTACCAAAAGAGGGTTCTTGTTAGACAAAAATTGGGGGCTTGTTAGAGTTGTAAAGCTTGATAGGTGGTTGAATATTCTTCAATTATCATCAGAAGTGTTACTCGACCCATTACTCCATCTCAAACTGTTCGGTCGAATATTCTTGAATCCTCATCAAAGACACCCATTACTACATCTCACACTAACATTGTTTGGCAACATTACTAGCACTAAAATTTCATTTTAGGAAAAAAAAAAAAAAAAACTTAAACTTCACAAAACACCCAAAAGCCTATCATGACGAATTTTAACCATTGATGTATGAATTTGAATGCTTGGGTGGCAAATAAATACAATTAGGTAACATCATGGATCTGTGTGTGCTATGTTAAATAAACATGCTTATGCCTCCTCAAACCAAGCTTATAAGGAGGACAAATTTCCTCCTATGAAATAAACATACGCATGCCTCCTTAAAACAAGCTTGAGAAGGGCATAAATTTACATGGTCTTCCTTGATCCTAGACATGCACTTCGCCAACACTTCTCCAGTATACGTCAGTATGGGGGCAAAATGTTTCTACAAGCTTTTGGATATCTCTGGAATATACAAAGCAGGTCACTCCAACTAATATGTGGGACTATTGGTTTCATTGGTTATTTCTGAAAATCATGGATGTTGTTCAGACATAGTAGATCATATCAACTTCAATTAGGGAAATGTGGGGAATATTGAGCATTGCACTGGGACGTCTATAGTTTTTTCTTAAGAAACTATATGCGTACCACACATATGTTCGCTCTCCTTCTGTATAAATTATACAAACACGACTGTTGTCACAACAAGACCCGTAAATCAAGCAAAATAATCAGTTTGATCACAACACATCTCGGCAACAATAATGAAAAGAAAAGAGGATTGAGGAAAATACCATAGGCATGACCAATAATATTTTATCTCTAAAGTCGATGGTCAGTGTTATGCAGAGGCACATGAGACTGAAAACATTCCTTTAACTTTTTAAAGATTTTGTAAGACATATTAATAAGTTGGACTTGCTTGGATCCTTTTCTCGTAGGCGATTTCTAGAAAGATTTAAAAAAAAAAGGAAAACCTGTAATGCAAAGGACTATGCCTCTGAGAGACTCCCAGACATCTACTATGTTCTTATAAAGGAAATTAAACATGTAGTAGGGTGACATGGCTTTGAAAACCTTAGCCACAAATTTAACAAAGGGCATTATACCTGCAGAATGGGTAAGCTTTCTCCTTTATAACTCTCATCTTGAAATAACACTAGTGCACAAACAGTGGAGCAAGGGTTAATTAACCTCAATTGAAGGTCAAAAAATCGACAACCTTAAATATGTAAAAAAAATAAAAATAAAAAAGTTAAAGCAAATAGGAGGCATAGAGACACAACGAATCGCATGGATTTTCACGACAGAATGTGAAGAATGGGTTTGCCTCGAGAACCTTGTTTAACCAATATAACTATGAAAGTGTTTTTTTTCAGTCATGGAACCAAAGACATTTGCTCACCTTGATTGACAATTGTGAGAAGTGTGCCAAATTAGCAAACATAGCCTCGACACTTGTCAATCATTACTAATATTCTTCAATATGATAACAGGAAATAAAGTTTCTTATGTAATTAACAACTAAAGATTTTTTGGATTCAGCTATAGTGTCATCCATTTGTTCACAAAAAAAAAAAAGGCAAACCTGCAATGCAAAGGACAATGCCTCCAAGAGACTCTCAGCCATCTACTTTGTTCTCCTTCCGAAGGAAACTAAAGATGTAGTAGGTTGAGATGGCTCTGAAAACCTTAAAGAGACAAACCTGTAATGCAAAGGACTATGCCTCTCAGAGACTCTGAGCCATCTATTATGTTTTTTCGAAGGAAACTAAACATGTAGTAGGGTGAGATAGCTCTGAAAATTTCTGATGACCTTAAACGAAAATTAAAAAACTTGAGATGGCTCTGAAAATTTCTACAACCTTAAAAAAAAAGCAAACAAACAAACAAAAATAAAACTTACCAGTTAAACTTGCAGATAGGAGGCATAGAGAAGCAACGCATGCCATGGGTTTTCATAGTACAATGGTTTCGAATTGGTTTGCCTCTAGAACCTTGTTTAACCAGTATAACTATGAAAGCACGATGGGTATGGGAAAATTTCTACAACCTTAATGAAAAAAAAAACCAACAACAACACAACTTACCAATTAAACTTGCAGATAGGAGGCATAGAGAAGCAACGCATGGCATGGGTTTTCACAATAGAATGGGTTCAAATGGGTTTGCCTCCATAACCTTGTTTAACCATTATAACTATGAAAGCGCGAGGGGTATGGGAATAACTGTCTCAGAAGCCCTTCCAACTACCTTCAATCCAACAATTGAACATTCTCCAACCGTCTAACATATAATCCAATGGCCCAGAATGATGACAGGTGGCTCAGAGGAAAGTTTTTCTCAAAGGGAACGCCTTACGACATAATTAATCAATTTGATTAAAAAGGCATAAAGAATATAACTACTTTACATAACTACTTTTGAAATAAATCGCAACAATTGATTTGTCAATACTATTAAGAATATTCTACAATATTTTGTGGAAGTTAAAACTCCATATTCCACCTAATAATAATTGATAATTAAATATAAAAAAATTGTAAATCCTATTTCAAAATAAACAAACTTCCATATAATTAACATAATAATTCTCGTCAAAATTACTAAACAAAATTTCACAAATTCAAAATATTATTAAATAATATTTCATAAGTTTTCAAATTAAAAATGTCTCAACCTAATATATTTATAATTTGAGATTTTATATAAAAAAATTTGAATTTATATAATTAATATGATTATACATATTAAAACCATTAAACCATCTTTTATTCTTAATGATGAGTAAAATATACACTCCAAACATCCCACTTTTCATGCATTTGACACAATTTTTTTAAAAACAACTAAATATAACATTAAACAACATTTCCCAAAATATTAAATTAAAAAATATTTTATAAAAGTGTGAGTTTAATTAATTAATTTTTATTTATTTATTATTGGAAAAAAATAGTTTTCAAAACAATAATGACACGGGCAAAACTTCAAATTCTCAAGAGTATGGTTATATTGAGACTGTGTTCGTCTACAAAGTCTTCTTGGTGACATGGTAAAGTATGTATGAATGTCAACCTGCTGTAACAAAATTAATAGTAATGAGTGCGAGGTAGTTTTTCTTAAATAAATAATTTTATGGGTTGAAATGGGTATTTTAAGAAAAACATTATTTGATTAATCAAAGCTTTTTGTTTGTTTGCTTTTCTTAAATAAATAATTTTATGGGTTGAAATGGGTATTTTAAGAAAAACATTATTTGATTAATCAAAGCTTTTTGTTTGTTTGCTTTTTTTAAATGTTTTTTTCTTTTTTTCTTTTTTTTCTTTTCTAAATTTGATAGAGATTTTTTGGAATTATAAGTGTGAATTGTGTAATGTAAAGTTTGAGTGTTTTACAATTTTTTCAAAATACAAATCTATTTTTATATTCAAAAATATATTTTTAAAAAAATCACAAGCCAAAACATATATCACTTACAAAAAGAAGAAGCTAAAAAGTCTATTAATTAGACTAAAGTTTTTAGAAAAGTGGTTAAATTGCAAAAGCAAGTTTAGAAGACCATTTCTTTGTTATTGTGAATAAGTTTCATTTATGAGTCGATGATCATATTATAATGACAAACTCCTTTTGTCATGCTCTGCTAGTTTGGAAACCAAACCAATGACAAAAGTTTAATTGTCTTGAGCTAGGCATAATAAATATAACAGAGAAAACTACCACTATAACAAAGTACTTGGCATCCCATAATTGTTTATGCCATAAAGTCTCAAAATAAGCTAGTTTCCTAACTAAATAAACTGACAAGGATTGCATGATAAAATAGAAGCAAAATTTGGCCATAATCATCAAGATGAAGTAGAAACATCAATACGTTTTGTTTTAACTGTACTGCCAGGAGGAGCTTATTGACTTCCCTTGCTAAGCCACCTTTCCATGCCATGTGAGCCATGTGAAAGTCCATGCTTCCCAATAGAGCTATGATAGTTGCATGCTCCATTTAAATGCCATTTAGTTGTTAGATGATTTCATTTCGGTCTATAAGGACCTTTCCCAAAATACCTTTAACCTTCCAATGTAGGTCTATCGTTTGGAGGTCTTGGTTTTGTCATCCTTTGGTATAACCATGGTTTGGAATCCAGTCTACCAGTTTAGTCTACTCTTTTGAAGGGGTTTGAGAGTGATAAAGCTAGGTAGAAGCACTGGCTTTGGAAAAGGCTCAAGAGCCACCAAGGGCTTCAAAACCATTGGCACCTCATCTAGAGTGCATATGTTGACATGGCATGTCTCTTGCGAAGTAAACACAGACAATGCAAGAGGGGGGCTTGGAGGTCAAAAAGCATGCACAGGAAGAAGAGCAAACGAGGTATAAACAAAACAAGGTTAACCCAAGAATAGAGGGAAAGAAAGGGGATGCTCAATGCAAGAAGAAGGTGAGATTCTACCAAAGGAAACGAGCCTACACCAAGCAAAACCTTGGAGCCCACTAGCGAGAGAGATATACCAAACTAAAAGAAAAATGAAGGCCACAACTCTCAAGACGTCATAATAAACATGTCAACCAAAAGCAATATTTTAGAAGTGAGAATAGGAAATAAGATAAAACTCAAAAACTGAATTCCGACCATCCCTGCATACTTGAGCTTTGTGTCAAATTTTCACCAAGCAAGTGTACAAGCACAACATGCACCCGAGCCAATAAAATGTCTTTTCATTGCTAACATTGGCTTGAGATGAGAGAATGGTCGAACATAAATATGTAAGGAAAAGGAAATTAAGATTGCTTCACAGACTGCTACTTGACCTCGACATCCATTAGGGCAAATGGAAGTCTTCGACCAAAGATGATATAAAGCATAGATGAAAACAAGCAAACACAAGACAAGAAACTTGGGAGGCCAGGCCAAGAGGGCCTAGACCTTCCCCTAGCAAAGCGACAAGAGGCAACATACCTACCTACTTTATAGTTTGGATAAAATCGAAAGGTTAAGCACCTTCCTTCCACCACTTGACTAGGAGGCCAATGCACCTATTCACCATCGAATAAACTATAACTATCCCAAAATCTGATGAAATTAATGATTTAAGTCTCCTGAAAACTAGCATAATCAAATCTTGTTTAATACTATAGGTTTCATCATGATGTGAAGGCATGTGGTGGAGGGTGGCTACCACGCCACCCTTCTAAATTATGTGGGTTGGCAGTGGAACGATTGTCCCATCTTCCTTGGTTCCATCCATCAACACCCATGTCAAGGTTTAGAAGGCCATTTCTTAAGATTTACTTAAATTTAGAATTTCAAAGCAAACAAATTATTAAGAGTTAAAATTTCAAAACAAAACAACTTGTTAAATTTCTTGATTTAATATTTTTTTAACAATTTCATGATTTTTTTTTTTAATAATGAGTACTATATTAGATAAAATTTGTGTCTAGTCACATAAGGTACACTAGGATTACATCTTATTTCATGGGATTGTGACTTCTTATGAGAGCTATTTGATTCAATATCTTGGTGTGTCATAGAGTTTTACAAAATTGACTACATATTGAAATGTATACAACCGAGAAAAGGTGCCTAATATAAAGCAAAATTTACAGTAGTGCATTGATCATTTTGTGGTTTCCTTCATAATTTGATTAAGGTCCAGGCATTGGTTTACCTATTGTCCACTCCCTGAATTAGGTTCATTTAGATTGGTTTGCAGAATTTGAAGTTGCTCCTGTAAGTTCACAGTCTATTTTCTTAATGCTTCTATCTCATCCATTTGTATTGCTACCATTCCTTGAAGCCTTAGAAGTTTATCTAACAGGTTCAATTTAGCCTCCATTTGTTTTAGTTGTCTCAATGCCATGGTCATCATGTCCAATTGTAGAGTGCCAATTTGCGTTATTAGTTGGTTGATTTGCTCCCTGTAGGTGCACCTGTGTGACCTTTCTCTGTCATTGACAGTCTCATCAATTTCCTTACTGCTCCTCATGTTCCCTTGACTTTTTTTGGAAATTCCCCACATGTCATTTTCCTCAACCTTTTTCCCCATCTCCTTTAGCTAGTCCCCTCTGAAAAGGTCGTATGGTCAATAAAAGCTTTGATAACCGTCATCAATCTTATTATTCTCCAAGTTCCAAATGCTTCGAGTTAGCACCATTGAACCACTATGCCCACCCAGGGAACTATGTTGCAAGCACGATTTACTATGTGAAAGGCACGAAAGGGTTGATAGATGAGAATTCGAGAGTTCAGACACAGTGATGGGAGAGTCCCAACCAACCTAGGCTCCAGTTAACCCAAAGTCCCCAGTGTGGTATAGGTATTCATCAGCGAAGACCCCACAATTCCCCCCTAAGCTATAATTATCCCATAAATTCACACTAAATGAACTGAACCATAAGACTCAAGTCCCCAAGTAGCATCAACCAGCCACTAGGGAAGACAATGGGGAATATACCATTATTTCCTACCATATGAGCCAGAAGAACAAAAATCCAAAACTAAGTAGAGAAACTTACTTAATTGGACTTTCCACCATGAATCCAGCCTATGTATAGAGCATTCCCTTGTGCTTGATGACCCATTAGCCTCTCCTTCCATCGACTTGTAGATGCTCTGCATTTCCTGAGATATGGAAAACTTTCTAGAGTTTCCATATGCGTGAGTCGTAATGGTTACTCGTGGGATCACAATGGTAGCCATGGTTTTGATGATCATCAGAGAGACTGGGAGCGTCACTTCAAAATTGTGAGTTATGTCCTAAAGAAGTGGATTGTATTGGCTCTGGTTGGGTTCTAATTGTGGATCATACCAGGCGCCATGGTAGTGACTGACGCTCCTTTTCTTAATTGCCTCCTACCTTTTGTATTAATCAAAGACATAATATATTGTAAAGAATTGAGATGGACCATCGACTCTATGGTAGAGGTTGGTGGCCTACAACCCCATTGATTTCTATTTGCACTTATTGTTATTGACAAGCTTCGTTGGCAAGTTTATTTTCTTCTACGTTATCAGTTTGGAAGACATGAAAGTATTCTCTCTTTGGGGCATTTTCCAAGAGTCTTTTGATCATGTTCAATAAGTTCACCAGGTGCTTGTCTTTGGGCGAATAATTTTTGGTTAGATGTTGTATAATGATGAGGGAGTCACCCAAGATTCTTATGTTGGAAACTTGAAGGGCTCTAGATATAATTAATCCTTGAAGAGAACCATGCAACTCTACTTGGTTGTTTGTCATTAATCCTAGACACCAAGTGTATGAATTTTCCAAATTTCCTCTGAGGCTATACAAGACCCCACCTACTCATGCCACCCATATTTCATGATTTTAACATTATATTATTATTCTTTTTTATTTTTATAATTTTAATGAAGAATATTGATGATCATACAAACATTTCCATTATATTTAATGAAAAAATCACCTTTTAGCAAGCAATCCTCTCATTCATCCATAAACCTACCAATTTCATTAAATAATTAATGTCTTGTGGGATAGGAAATACAACAATTCTTCCTCTCAAGCAAACCAACTGCAAGCAAGGATATTTACCTAGCGGATCATCAATTTAGAATTTAGATCAAGAAAATAAAAATTTAATATAAGACTATGCTTTTTAGGAAGTCAATAATGACCAAAAACCTTTTATTTCGAAAGAAGCTTAGTAACAACACCCTCGTCTAGGAAGTTGAAGGAATTCACTAAGGATCAAGGGGGTACAACTATTGCAAATTTGTTATGAAACCAGCTCACAAAAAGATAGAAAAGATCAACGCCCTCCAAATAAGACTCTTCCAGGGGGAAACCTCCTTTACATTACACAAATGAATAATTCTTGGATGATACAAATGACAAGACCTCCTTTCTATATATAGGAGTCTAAGCGGTCATAATGTAATCAGAGCCGACATAACAATAATAATGTAAGGGCACAACAATAACAATAGTGGGCTTCTATGGGGCACAATAATAACAATATGGGGACTACATGGGCACAACAATATAATAAGGGGGTTGCACTAATACCAATAAGGGGTTACACTAGTAGTATAGGGACCTAACATGCCCCTCTCCTTCAAAAAGTGTTGTCCTCAACGCTTGAGTAGTTCTGGATGCTTCTGTATAAAATTCTCGTCCTCCCATGTGGAATCTTCAGCGGGTAAGTTCTTCCACTTAATGATATACTCTGAAATCGATCGATTTCGTGGTTGTCGGGTTCTTGTTTCCATGACTGTTTCAGGTTCCAATATGATTTTTCCTTCCTCGTCAAGTTCCGACAATATTATTTGAACTGGGAGCTTGTCACTTATAAACTTCTTTAAGCATGAAACATGGAGAACTGGGGGCACTCGGGAAGATGTAGGAAGCTCCAATTTGTATGCCATAGTACTAATCTTTTGTAGCGCCTTGTAAGGACCATAATACTTTTGTGATAATTTATTATCCTTCTTAGCTTGCTTGAGGGACATTTGTTTGTATGGTTGTATTCGTAAAAATACCTAGTCGCCTATGTCAAAACTTCTTTCATTGCGATGTTGATTTTCCTGTTGTTTCATTCGATTATGTGCCAAAGTGAGGTTATCCTTTAAGAGTTGGAGAACTTTTTGTTGTTGAGGGTCTACCTTAACACCTTCATGAGATACAATATGACCCAAGTATTCCACCTCTTGTACTCCAAAGAAACATTTGGAGGTTTTTGCATGTAATTGTTTCTTGTCCAATAGTTTGAGCACTCTATCAACATGTTGAATATGATCCTTCCAAGACTTGTTGTAGATTAGTCTATCATCAAAAAATACTAACACACATTTTCTAAGGAAGGGTTTGAAAATGGAATTCATCAAACGTTGGAATGTAGAAGGTGCATTGGTAAGGCCAAAAGGCATGACCAAAGATTCATAATGACCCTCATGAGTCATAAATGTTGTTTTTGGAATGTCTTCAGTCTTCATTCTGATTTGATGATATCCTGCATGAAGGTCCAACTTGTTGAAGTAAATTTCTCCATGCAATTCATCCAATAATTCATCAATGAAAGGAATGGGAAATTTATCTTTAATAGTGAGCTTTTTTATCTCTCTATAATCTAGACACATGCGCCGTGATCCATCCTTCTTGTGCACCAATACTACTGGAGCAAAGAAAGAACTTTGACTAGGTTGAATTATACCAGCCTCTAGCATTTCTACAACCATACGTTCAATTTCACTCTTTTGTGCAAAGGGATATCTGTAAGGCCTGATGTTTGGAGGAACGTAGCCTGGAAAATGAATAGCATGATCGTGATCACAAATAGGTGGGAGGCCTTTGGGAGTCTCAAATAGCTTGGAATGATTGTCCAAGGCTTTTTGGAGATTTGGAGAAATATATGATTTCGATGTGGGAACCTTTAGCGAACATAATTGTGAAATTACGCCACATTTTTCTTCATTTAGAAGCTTTTTCATGCCGTTAGAGCCGATTATGGTTCCTGGTTTCCCTGTGATACCCCTTAATTCAACTTCCTTTCCTTCTGAAAAAAAAATTCAAGAAGAGTTCTTGAAAATTAAAAGTTATCGTACCCAAAGATTGTAGCCATTTGGACTCCTAGTACAACATCAGCACCACCCATTGGAATGGAAAGCATTGGACTATTCAAAACATATTCTCCCATGGATAGCTTGATATTATGGCACTTTCCAAAGAAATTTATGGTTCTTCCATTTTCAACCATCACTTGACACTCTTGTGCTGGATATAGGAAGGAATTCAATTCCTTTGCTATCTTACAATGAATAAAATTATGGGTACTGCCTGAATCAATCAACGCTATTACCTTTTTCTTCTTGATATGTCCTTTTATCTTGATAGTTTGAGGAGTGGTAATTCTTGCCAATGCATTAAAATACATGGTCCGATTCATTTCTTGATGCTCAATGTGATCTTTCACTTCTTGAACTTTTTTCTTCTTGATATGTCTTTCTATCTTGAGAGTTTGAGGAGTGGTAATTCTTGTCAATGCTTTACAAGATATGATCGGATTCATTTCTTCTTTCTCCAGGGTTGGTTCTTGGTGTATATCCTGTTCTTTTGATGTTTCTTGATCCTTTTCTTCCTCCTCTTCACAATCTATGTAAAATAATTTCTTCTCAACGCACTTATGACCTTTAGTGTATTTGTTATCACAAATGTAACAAATCCCTTTTTCTCTTTTTCTTCCAATTGTTGTGGTGTAAAACTTGTAGGTTGTGGAAGGCTAGGAGAAAAAACACTTCCATATTTATAGTTGTGAGTGGTATGATTCCTTGTCTCCATAATTCCGCATTCAATTTTTCTTGCCAACCTTAATGCCTTCTCTAATGAATCAGGTTCCCAAAGATGAACCTCATGTTGAATGTTATCCTTTAAAGTCTCTATGAAAGACATCAATCATTTGCTTCTCTGGAATATCATTTACCCTTATATTAAATTTTTTGAAGTCCTCAATGTGCTCTGCAATTGAACCCTTTTGTTTGAGATTTATCAATTGGCTAAATAAGGTGTTTCTCTTTGTATCCTCATAATGTGTTATCATTTCCTCCATGAAAATTGACTAAGTGACAAGTGGTTTAGGAGAACAAAGGCCTTTATACCATAAAAATTGTTTCGATTCTAAATATAAAGATGCAAAATGTACCTTTTGTAACAGTTTTACATCATGTAGATCAAACTATTGTTCCATATATAGTATCCAATTTACCGGATCCTTGCCATCAACCTTCCTCATATCGCCTTTTCTTGATTTTAGGAGCTCGATCTTGAAATAACTATGTAATTTCGGATCTCTAAGGTCTGAAATTGCGAACTGCAGTAGCCCTCTACGTCCTCTTTCCAATGCCACTAGTCTGATCGAAATTGGATTCTCCAAGAGAGAGTTATGCCCAATCTCCCAAGATGACCTGCTTATATACTTTTTCAATAAAGCAAACTTGCACGAAGTTCCACGTGTTACTTTTTATACCTTCAGACTTGCAAACAATACACAAAAAAGTACAGTCTCTCCTCTTTCTATAGCTTCTTACGAAATTTCAATATGATGCTTAAAGAGAAAATTATGATGAGTTTCCCTAGGTCACCTGTTTGGGATGTAATTTGGGATCTTGCAAAAACCATAAATGTCTTGGACTGTATATCTAAAAATATAGTGAAACAAGATCTGAAATTAGGACCTGAGGTTTAGAAAAAATAAATAAAAATAAAATAAATAAAAAAATAAAATAAAATAAATAATAATAATAATAATAATAAATAAATTATAGCAAAAATGCCACGATGACATGTTTAGAGCATCGAAACCCTAGAATCCAAAGCTCTGATACCAAATGTTATGAAATCAGCTCACAAAAAGATAGAAAAGATCAACACCTTCAAAATAAGCCTCTTCGAGGGGGAAACCTCCTTTACATTACACAAATGAATAATTCTTGGATATACAAATGACAATACCTCCTTTCTATATATAGGAGTCTAAGGGGTCATAATGTAATCAGAGTAGACATAACAATAGTAATGTAAGGGCACAACAATAACAATAGTGGGCTTCTATGGGGCACAATAATAACAATATGGGGACTGCATGGGCACAACAATATAATAAGGGGGTTGCACTGATAACAATAAGGGGTTACACAGGTAGTATAGGGACCTAACAAAATTTCTCGAAAAGTAATTAAAAAAAATCCACCCTATGGCATGTGTGGAAATCTAAGGGGGACTAGTCAGACCACCAGGCCTTACTCTCATGGCCTACTTTAGCCAAAGAGTTTAGGAACACAAAATCCATATAGCTCAAGACCATGATAAAATTCGTTGGGGATATCGAGTGAAAAGTATGCTTACTCTTAAAGAAACCTATTCTTTCTTAGGTGGAAACCAAGACTTACTTAGGGCACTATTCTGGATAAAATTCTAGAAACATAATTTTTGGCTCAAGGTTCACACTTCCTTTGGATAGTAGGAAGGAGAAAACTTCTTACGTGGGATCATATCAGAAAAAAAGGATTTCAAGGTCCTTCCTTTCGCTATCTCTGTAAGGAACAAGAAGAAACAATGGAACATCTCTTGAACTCATGTCCCTTTGTAGATTCCATTTGGTCTCGGTTCGTTTTTATCTTCGATCATTTGGATCGCACCCTAAACTGTCTAGAAGAATCATTGGAGTAATGGTGATTTAACTTATTCAATAACCCAGTGGTTAACAGAGCCTAGATTTTGGTTGGGAGCTTTGTTTTATGGGCACTATGGAAAAAATGCAATAGAGTAATATTTTGCAACAAGCAAGCATCTATAGATATTATATGGTAGATCATCAAACAAAAGATTAGAGAGACAATACATTCATAATCATGGTCCCTAGATGATTGGAAAGTTAACCATCAGGACATTGAATTCTGAATAACCTAGAAATTTCTCAGATCATGCTTTCTTCGATGAAGTCCACCCCCCCCTTCTCATCATTCCTCACCCTTTTGTTTCACCCCTCCACCTCTAGGCTTCATTAAATTGAACTTTGATGGTGCTTCTAAAGAAAGTCTTGGCATAGCATGATGTAGAGGAATATTTAGATATTAGAATAATAATCTCTGAGAGTGTATGCTGCTAACTATGGCACAACTCGGTATTGTAATAAAGTCTATTTACAAATTAATAATATCCATGGTAAAAGGGGGGTGAATATTCATGGTTAAGAATCTTGTTATATTGTAAGTATTAATTTTTTATGTGCTTATTAATTAAAATTGTTATTTTGTTTATGTGTGGCAAGTTGTCTCAGTTCTCCCAAGTTTACTTTAGGCTTGACCTATGGCTTGAGAAACCGCCACGCAGGGGCATCTAAGCCATCGAAATCTCACCTGGGGATTGACCCAGCTTGGGCCACACCAACCCTTAATATGGTTGGATTTTTTCCCACGGAGTTTCAAACCAGTGACCTTCACATCACAAAGTGACTTAACACACTCCAGCACTGTCTATTCTATGCCCACTGGGCATTAAAATCGTCATTTAAATTTATATGGTAAAATGGATCTTAATTTATAACTACTATTTATATGGTATATATTTATTTTTTTTCCAAAGAAAAAACGAACTTTTTATAATTATGATAAAAAGTTACATATCATATGCCGAAGCATTCCTTTGGCTCTATGATGGATCATCATAAAGATCTGCAGGAAGACTATTCTACCTTCCTTCATCAAAGAGAGGTGGAGCATACTGAGCATAACAAGAGCCTCCTCTAAAGAGGAAAAAAGATCCCTTCCTCAGCACCATCAAAACGTATCAACAATTTTCCATATAATTTGCATCCATGGTAATAAAAACAGCAGCAAGCATCTTTCCCCCGGGTCTCCTCTCTCGAGGAAAACAACCCAAGATGAAAGAGGATGTCCAAGTCTAGCATAAAACAATAAAAAGATTTACAAAAATAGAACTTCTAAGCTGTATACAAAAAGAGCTATATAAACTAGTCTGCTAAGTCTTCAGAAGCATGCAATCTATACATAGGGAGGTTGGGCTGAGAGATGGATTTCTCTATTGTTTTCCTCCACTATTCTCCAACTGCCCAAAGCTTGTTGTAGACCTTCTTTAGAAAGCCTGTCTGCTGAATCGTTGTGCTCCCCATCGTGTCTTCAAGGAGGCCTGCATTTGCTTCTTTTGTGACTTCCGCGACAGCATTCCCAGATTCGACAGGAGTTCCTTCTTCAATTTCCGAGTGCGGGATCTATTGAGCCTGCATCGGATTCTTCTCCTTCTCGCTCCTATCCACCTCCATGGCGTCCTCCTCTTGGACCGCTTCATGCCTGGAGTCTAAATTCTTTTATGATGTTACCCCCTCCGCTTCGGCCTTCTTTTGTTTCCTTCTGCGACGAAAACCCAACGGACAGTCCCTTGCTAGATGTCCATACACATGGCATCTATGACATCTGAATGGCAGGTGTTTGTAATCCAATGGCTGATCGAAAATGAGATCTCTATATTGAATTTTTATATTTTCCGCTAGGCCTTCTCTGGGGTTAAGATTGACCAATATCCGAGCCATGGCTTTATTCCTTGTTTCAATGAAGGACATATCCGTTTCCAAATATGTGCCAAGCATATTTCCAATGGACCTGAAAACTAAATCCACCCAAAGAAAAGGAGGCAGACCAGGAACTCGAACCCATACCAGGAATGATTCGACCTTTTCTCGCTGCGCATCAAACAATGGAGTCCATCGCCTGAAGAGAACGGGATGGTTTCCGAAAGCCCAATTTTTTCCCATAACCCAGTCCGCCATTTCCTTCTTTTCGAATTGCATCATGAACCATCCTTTTGCCAGAACTGATACTTTGAAGGATTTATCTGGGGCCGCTTGCCATTGCTGATCTGCCCAATTTTGGATAAATTGGGCTGAATATTTTTTCCTCGCGCTCGTCCTACCAAAGTGCATTCGGCCACCTCCATAGCTTCCTCTATTTGGACGTCCATCCCCAGCACTAGATTTGCTTCTGTCTCCTTTTTCTTGATAAGCTTTTGTTTCTTCCTTTTCTCCCCAATCTGCCTATTGCCAGAGATCTCTCCCCTACCTTGTGCGACAGCAACACCATTTACCGCTTCTGTTTGCTGCGAAAAATCCTTCTTTTCTACTGGCTGATTTCCTGAGGGGGTCTCTGAATCAGTAATTTCCACAATACCCCTGTTTCCAGCTCCATAATCATCTCCTTCTTCTAAGCCCACCTCTGCTGACTGTTTATCTTTTTCGTACACCGGGCCCTCCTCTCTTAGACCCGATTCCTCTCCAAATCCTGCCGCTGCCGACTCGGGAATCACACTAGGGTTTACCAAAACCCTTGCAATAGAAGATCTGGTTACGACCGACGTTCTTCCTACTTTAACCGGCCCTAGGTCAGATTTTAGCCCTTCTACCGGACTATGCCAAGACCAATTTTTTGGGCCATGGCCAAAAACCCATCTTCTAGACCTCCGGTATAAGAACGATCAGGAAGGAGGGATTTGGAATTACTTACTTGTACAGAGTTGAGTACATTCGCCTGAGGGGAACCCTCCTTCTGAGAACTCGTTTCCTGGGATTCGAATTGGTAAAGAGCCTCCTGATTGCTCTGCGCTACCAACCCCAAACTTTCTTCCAACAATCCGATCGAGGTCCTGTTCCTCCATGACTCTTGCAGGTCTGGACTCGGCTTCAAAAACCCATGGTGACCGCTTGACCCAAAGAACTGCTCAATATTTTGTGTTGTTAGATCCTTCCCCCACACCGATAGTATGTCTTCCGATTCAGGGTCGAACTCAACGGCCTCATTAGGGTTAACCATGATTAATGCAACAGCTTAAACGCTAAAACTGCCAAACGGACCGTTCCGGTCTTCAGTAACAGGGTAAAACCTCAGGTAAGATGGCAAGAGCGACAACTATGGCGACCAGAAGACAATGTCTCTGGCGTTTTTCTATTGCCGAGATCATAAAACCTCCAGATGCGTCCACGTTCCACAACTATCCGTCCACATACCAAAACGCTCCTTCTGATCCCTGCCATGTGTCTTCAACTGATGCCCTGGTCCACTACCTGTCCTCCGGATCCAACTGCTGACTTTCACTATTTTCGTCTGCCAAACCCTATCCATTACTGATGAGCCCTAGGCCCTCGACCCTGTTGGCCGCGGCCCCCGCTTCAGCACCTGCGACCATGACCTATGACCTGCGGCCCCCGCTTCAGCACCTGCGACCATGACCTATGACCTGCGGCCCCCTGCATCCTTCTAATTTTGCCTTAATGTTTCTAAAGTTTATTCCTTTGGTATATATTTTAATGTGATATGTATATTATATTTTCTTTTATCTAAGAAAAATGCTCTTAATTTTATTAATAAAAACACTTTTTTTACAAATAAGAAAAGTTTGCTATTAAGGGAAGGTAGGAGCGAGAGGCGTTTTGTATTGCATTGATGGAGAAATAGAGATGAAATTTGCATGGGAGTTAGGAATTGCATCAAACAATCAATTTGAGGCCTTAGCTCTTTGGCAAGGAATGAAGATAGTCTCCTCAGGGGGACTCTGTAAAATAACCCTGATTAGAGGCTCAATGATTGTCATTAAAAGATTTCACAAAATTAAAGATCAGAAGGAAGTGGTTTTGCTTCCCATCTTCCACCGTATCTCGCTACTCATGAAGAAATTTGACGTCATTGACATCTTCCATGTTAAGAGGGAAAACGACTAGCATGTTGATGAACAAGCTAACAAAGGTGCCAATTTAGAACAAGGGATGATGAATATGGACCAAGGGGAGCCAATTTTATGTCATATTCCATGAGCAATATAAAACATCTGATTAGGCCTCATAAGGATCCGAACGATCTAGAATTAGCACCTGATAAGCAAATAATGGATCATATTAATTACAACGCATGGTAAGATTACCTCGGGTGGTGATTTAAGATGAAGGAATGTCATGGAAAACCCACCAGCTAGAAATGGTAGGAGGATGATGCCATGACAGGCGACAAGTGGAATCAGATGTGTCAACATTTAACTTTTGCCTCAAGGGAAGAAGGGACGGTACTGCTCTTGAGCTGAAGTAGTTAAATCTAAGCAACTTTATGGGTGGAGTGATGGTAATTGGAATGGAGCTTCGACCCGAGTCTGATAAGAGACGAGACATTCACATTCAATGTGAAAGGATGTATACATCAGGCAACAAAGATTAAGACAAGTATATTAAGGGATATATACATGATTTGAGAATGCTAGTGATTCGAATTGAAGGTTGGGCAGTCTGTAAAATGGCATCATCCAACTAAAGCAGTAATGACGCTCTTTCCGAGGAACAAATGGCATCAATTAAGGAGAAGATCACGACTCTAGTAGACAAGGTAGGGGAACAAATTGTTCAAGAGGCTGACTCCCATTTCACATTGGTTTCCAACCAACTTGCAGGAATCCGGGAGGATGTAGACCGACTCTAGTTTCTAATTGACAATTTGGCAACCAAATTAAATAATCTAAGTTTTAAAGTTGACAACATGGAAGTAACGTGGAAACAATTATGATGGCCATTTTGAAAGAAGTTTTTGGGCTTGTTGACACATCTCCTTCCACTGAACAGGTTGCCATGGAGGTTGATGAAGAGCAAGGCGCAGAAGTTGTGCTAGTGATTCGAAAGAAGCTAGTGATTCGAAAGAAGCTTAGTAACAACACCCTCGTCTAGGAAGTTGAAGGAATTCACTAAGGATCAAGGGGGTACAACTATTGCAAATTTGTTATGAAACCAGCTCACAAAAAGATAGAAAAGATCAACGCCTTCCAAATAAGACTCTTCTAGGGGGAAACCTCCTTTACATTACACAAATGAATAATTCTTGGATGATACAAATGACAAGACCTCCTTTCTATATATAGGAGTCTAAGGGGTCATAATGTAATCAGAGCCGACATAACAATAATAATGTAAGGGCACAACAATAACAATAGTGGGCTTCTATGGGGCACAATAATAACAATATGGGGACTACATGGGCACAACAATATAATAAGGGGGTTGCACTAATAACAATAAGGGGTTACACTAGTAGTATAGGGACCTAACATGCCCCTCTCCTTCAAAAAGTGTTGTCCTCAACGCTTGAGTAGTTCTGGATGCTTCTGTATAAAATTCTCGTCCTCCCATGTGGAATCTTCAGCGGGTAAGTTCTTCCACTTAATGATATACTCTGAAATTGATCGATTTCGTGGTTGTCGGGTTCTTGTTTCCATGACTGTTTCAGGTTCCAATATGATTTTTCCTTCCTCGTCAAGTTCCGACAATATTATTTGAACTGGGAGCTTGTCACTTATAAACTTCTTTAAGCATGAAACATGGAGAACTGGGGGCACTCGGGAAGATGTAGGAAGCTCCAATTTGTATGCCATAGTACTAATCTTTTGTAGCGCCTTGTAAGGACCATAGTACTTTTGTGATAATTTATTATCCTTCTTAGCTTGCTTGAGGGACATTTGTTTGTATGGTTGTATTCGTAAAAATACCTAGTCGCCTATGTCAAAACTTCTTTCATTGCGATGTTGATTTTCCTGTTGTTTCATTCGATTATGTGCCAAAGTGAGGTTATCCTTTAAGAGTTGGAGAACTTTTTGTTGTTGAGGGTCTACCTTAACACCTTCATGAGATACAATATGACCCAAGTATTCCACCTCTTGTACTCCAAAGAAACATTTGGAGGTTTTTGCATGTAATTGTTTCTTGTCCAATAGTTTGAGCACTCTATCAACATGTTGAATATGATCCTTCCAAGACTTGTTGTAGATTAGTCTATCATCAAAAAATACTAACACACATTTTCTAAGGAAGGGTTTGAAAATGGAATTCATCAAACGTTGGAATGTAGAAGGTGCATTGGTAAGGCCAAAAGGCATGACCAAAAATTCATAATGACCCTCATGAGTCATAAATGTTGTTTTTGGAATGTCTTCAGTCTTCATTCTGATTTGATGATATCCTGCATGAAGGTCCAACTTGTTGAAGTAAATTTCTCCATGCAATTCATCCAATAATTCATCAATGAAAGGAATGGGAAATTTATCTTTAATAGTGAGCTTTTTGATCTCTCTATAATCTAGACACATGCGCCGTGATCCATCCTTCTTGTGCACCAATACTACTGGAGCAAAGAAAGAACTTTGACTAGGTTGAATTATACCAGCCTCTAGCATTTCTACAACCATACGTTCAATTTCACTCTTTTGTGCAAAGGGATATCTGTAAGGCCTGATGTTTGGAGGAACGTAGCCTGGAAAATGAATAGCATGATCGTGATCACAAATAGGTGGGAGGCCTTTGGGAGTCTCAAATACCTTGGAATGATTGTCCAAGGCTTTTTGGAGATTTGGAGAAATATATGATTTCGATGTGGGAACCTTTAGCGAACATAATTGTGAAATTACGCCACATTTTTCTTCATTTAGAAGCTTTTTCATGCCGTTAGAGCCGATTATGGTTCCTGGTTTCCCTGTGATACCCCTTAATTCAACTTCCTTTCCTTCTGAAAAAAAAAATTCAAGAAGAGTTCTTGAAAATTAAAAGTTATCGTACCCAAAGATTGTAGCCATTGGACTCCTAGTACAACATCAGCACCACCCATTGGAATGGAAAGCATTGAACTATTCAAAACATATTCTCCCATGGATAGCTTGATATTATGGCACTTTCCAAAGAAATTTATGGTTCTTCCATTTTCAACCATCACTTGACACTCTTGTGCTGGATATAGGAAGGAATTCAATTCCTTTGCTATCTTACAATGAATAAAATTATGGGTACTGCCCGAATCAATCAACGCTATTACCTTTTTCTTCTTGATATGTCCTTTTATCTTGATAGTTTGAGGAGTGGTAATTCTTGCCAATGCATTAAAATACATGGTCCGATTCATTTCTTGATGCTCAATGTGATCTTTCACTTCTTGAACTTTTTTCTTCTTGATATGTCTTTCTATCTTGAGAGTTTGAGGAGTGGTAATTCTTGTCAATGCTTTACAAGATATGATCGGATTCATTTCTTCTTTCTCCAGGGTTGGTTCTTGGTGTATATCCTGTTCTTTTGATGTTTCTTGATCCTTTTCTTCCTCCTCTTCACAATCTATGTAAAATAATTTCTTCTCAACGCACTTATGACCTTTAGTGTATTTGTTATCACAAATGTAACAAATCCCTTTTTCTCTTTTTCTTCCAATTGTTGTGGTGTAAAACTTGTAGGTTGTGGAAGGCTAGGAGAAAAAACACTTCCATATTTATAGTTGTGAGTGGTATGATTCCTTGTCTCCATAATTCCGCATTCAATTTTTCTTGCCAACCTTAATGCCTTCTCTAATGAATCAGGTTCCCAAAGATGAACCTCATGTTGAATGTTATCCTTTAAAGTCTCTATGAAAGACATCAATCATTTGCTTCTCTGGAATATCATTTACCCTTATATTAAATTTTTTGAAGTCCTCAATGTGCTCTGCAATTGAACCCTTTTGTTTGAGATTTATCAATTGGCTAAATAAGGTGTTTCTCTTTGTATCCTCATAATGTGTTATCATTTCCTCCATGAAAATTGACTAAGTGACAAGTGGTTTAGGAGAACAAAGGCCTTTATACCATAAAAATTGTTTCGATTCTAAATATAAAGATGCAAAATGTACCTTTTGTAACAGTTTTACATCATGTAGATCAAACTATTGTTCCATATATAGTATCCAATTTACCGGATCCTTGCCATCAACCTTCCTCATATCGCCTTTTCTTGATTTTAGGAGCTCGATCTTGAAATAACTATGTAATTTCGGATCTCTAAGGTCTGAAATTGCGAACTGCAGTAGCCCTCTACGTCCTCTTTCCAATGCCACTAGTCTGATCGAAATTGGATTCTCCAAGAGAGAGTTATGCCCAATCTCCCAAGATGACCTGCTTATATACTTTTTCAATAAAGCAAACTTGTACGAAGTTCCACGTGTTACTTTTTATACCTTCAGACTTGCAAACAATACACAAAAAAGTACAGTCTCTCCTCTTTCTATAGCTTCTTACGAAATTTCAATATGATGCTTAAAGAGAAAATTATGATGAGTTTCCCTAGGTCACCTGTTTGGGATGTAATTTGGGATCTTGCAAAAACCATAAATGTCTTGGACTGTATATCTAAAAATATAGTGAAACAAGATCTGAAATTAGGACCTGAGGTTTAGAAAAAATAAATAAAAATAAAATAAATAAAAAAATAAAATAAAATAAATAATAATAATAATAATAATAAATAAATTATAGCAAAAATGCCACGATGACATGTTTAGAGCATCGAAACCCTAGAATCCAAAGCTCTGATACCAAATGTTATGAAATCAGCTCACAAAAAGATAGAAAAGATCAACACCTTCAAAATAAGCCTCTTCGAGGGGGAAACCTCCTTTACATTACACAAATGAATAATTCTTGGATATACAAATGACAATACCTCCTTTCTATATATAGGAGTCTAAGGGGTCATAATGTAATCAGAGTAGACATAACAATAGTAATGTAAGGGCACAACAATAACAATAGTGGGCTTCTATGGGGCACAATAATAACAATATGGGGACTGCATGGGCACAACAATATAATAAGGGGGTTGCACTGATAACAATAAGGGGTTACACAGGTAGTATAGGGACCTAACAAAATTTCTCGAAAAGTAATTAAAAAAAATCCACCCTATGGCATGTGTGGAAATCTAAGGGGGACTAGTCAGACCACCAGGCCTTACTCTCATGGCCTACTTTAGCCAAAGAGTTTAGGAACACAAAATCCATATAGCTCAAGACCATGATAAAATTCGTTGGGGATATCGAGTGAAAGGTATGCTTACTCTTAAAGAAACCTATTCTTTCTTAGGTGGAAACCAAGACTTACTTAGGGCACTATTCTGGATAAAATTCTAGAAACATAATTTTTGGCTCAAGGTTCACACTTCCTTTGGATAGTAGGAAGGAGAAAACTTCTTACGTGGGATCATATCAGAAAAAAAGGATTTCAAGGTCCTTCCTTTCGCTATCTCTGTAAGGAACAAGAAGAAACAATGGAACATCTCTTGAACTCATGTCCCTTTGTAGATTCCATTTGGTCTCGGTTCGTTTTTATCTTCGATCATTTGGATCGCACCCTAAACTGTCTAGAAGAATCATTGGAGTAATGGTGATTTAACTTATTCAATAACCCAGTGGTTAACAGAGCCTAGATTTTGGTTGGGAGCTTTGTTTTATGGGCACTATGGAAAAAATGCAATAGAGTAATATTTTGCAACAAGCAAGCATCTATAGATATTATATGGTAGATCATCAAACAAAAGATTAGAGAGACAATACATTCATAATCATGGTCCCTAGATGATTGGAAAGTTAACCATCAGGACATTGAGATTCTGAATAACCTAGAAATTTCTCAGATCATGCTTTCTTCGATGAAGTCCACCCCCCCCTTCTCATCATTCCTCACCCTTTTGTTTCACCCCTCCACCTCTAGGCTTCATTAAATTGAACTTTGATGGTGCTTCTAAAGAAAGTCTTGGCATAGCATGATGTAGAGGAATATTTAGATATTGGAATAATAATCTCTGAGAGTGTATGCTGCTAACTATGGCACAACTCGACGCGAGCGGAAGCAGGACTCAAGAAACCCCAATAATCACCCCACGGTCCCCTTTTAATTATAACCCAACCTTTTTCTTTTAAACCAAAATACCTTTGGAAACAAGCCAAAACAATGAATTTTACCTTTTGAGTTGGCATGCTCGTCATACACCAAAAGTCAACGCGTACGATCCTTCATGGCCGTTGATCTGGATCTGTTTAATCTAACTGTTGTTAGAGATTTCAAGTGTTACACGTATGCAGGGAATAACTGCCTGATAAGCGGTTTCCTCTCTCCCTTCTTGTGCTACGTGTCGGACGTTCAATGGGATCGGGTGCCGACTCTTCAAAACAGCTTACAACTCTTGAGCTGCCCGAAATACCATTCACTGTAGCGAGACCACTTCCGCGATCCAACGGTTGTGATTTATTCACAATCTAATTGTCACGATTAAATCTGTCGATCGCAAGTCGCAAGTTCACTTGACCAGGCTCCTTCTGCTTTAGAATTACGATGTGATGGAGACGCACGGTCCCTATGAGGTTTAAAAGCCTCTATCTATAATATTTCATGTCCGGCTTGGATCTAATTTATGTTTTGCGTTGATTCTTAGTGTAAGTTGGGGTTTTCTCTTGCGAGACCAAAACTATGTAATAAACTTCGCCGATCCGATATCGGCGATTCGACGGTTAGAACTAAATCGGCATCAAACAATGATATTAAAAAGGCCTCGAACTTCTATTAATTTCGCGGTTTAGACATGAAACATAGAAAAACAAAGGAATAAACTCTCGCCCGTATACAAAGGAAACAAAGGTACAACGTGGGTTTCTGCAGACTTGAGAATTGATTACACACACAATATTCTTCATTCACAATAAAATAATTACAGAGTCTCGGCATTGGCCTGATTACACAAATAAAGACCTCTGTTTCAAATACAATCCTCACACTATTCTTGCTCTTGCTCCACTCAATCCTCTCTCTCTTTCATTACATTTCTTCCTTCTTTTTATCAATCGAATATTACTCTCACTATGCCCAACAACTCAATCCCTATTTTTAATCAATCTAACAACAAATCTTCTAATTCCTAGCTCTATCACACACCTATGCTAACAACTTATCTTTGAACCTAAAATAAGACAATTTCTAACTATTACAATAATGAAATACAACTCATTTCCTGAGAGATCAAACCCTCTCAGTAAAACTGACTTTTGACCAATCAGGTCAATGAAATTCAACTTGTTTAGCCATAACATGTGAACAAACTTTCACATTGCTGGCTAAGTCTGGATGCTCCTACATCAGACTCCCGGGGAAGAAAAGAATCGTCCTTTGAACTTTCAGGACTTACTCCATACTTCTACAATTCTGTTGTTTTAAACTAGCTAGCATCCTCCACTGGTTGTCCTTTCCATTTGACTAGATATTGGAAATAAGTTTTTCCTCTGGTTCTTTTGGATACTCTTTTCTCCAAAACAACTTCCACTTCTTTCTTAGCTATCTTTAGCATTTGTTCTTCCCAGTTCACAGTTTGACTTCATCTCTTGTAGTTTCCTCCTGTAACTCTGCCTCTGCCTCTTTGTATGGATACAAATGTACAACATTAAAGATAGGTGATATTCCAATCCCTTTTGGCAACTCAATTTCATATGCATTAGCTGAAAACTTTCTTACAATTCTACATGGTCCTATCTTTTTCATTTTCAGTTTATTGTAAGTCGTAGCGGGAAATCTTTCTTTTCTCAAATACACCATCACTAAATCTCCCACTTGGAATTCTTTCTCTCTTCTTTTCATATCTACTCTCTGTTTTTATTTGTCACTGCTTTCCTGCAATCCACCTTTGACATCTTCTTGTAGTCTCTGCATCTGTTTTGCAAACTCTTCAGCTTTTGCACTTCTTGTCTCCTGTTTACCCAAATTTTTGAGCTCATACACACCTCTTGGATTCATTCCAAAGCAATTTGAATTGGACTCATTCCAATACTTTGGTTTGGAGTACCGTTATAAGCAAATTCAGCCTGAGCTAGTGCTAAATCCCATTGCTTAGGATTTTGATACACTAAACTTCTCAATATGTTTCCCAGTTCTTGTTTACTACTTTGGCCTATCCATCTGTTTGAGGATGGTATGTTGAACTAAAACTAATGCTCCCAATTTCTTCCAAAGAGTTCTCCAAAAATGCCCTACAAACGTTGTCTCTCTATCAGACACAATACTTACAGGCAATCCATGTAATCTTACAATTTCTGAAAAAAAATAGATTAGCTATATGTGTTGCATCACTAGTCTTCTTACAAGCAATGAAATGTGCCATCTTAGAAAATCTATCTACCACAACATAAATAGAATCATTCCCCCTTTGAGTTTTAGGTAAGCCCAAAACAAAATCCATGCTAACTACATCCCACGGTCGGTCTGGTATTGGCAATGGTTGATATAATCCTGTATTCTGGCTTCTCCCTTTAGCATGCTGACATATCCTGCACTTCTCAACAAATCTCTTAATATCAAACTGCATATTTGGCCAATAATAAAAAGCATTCACCTGAGCAATGGTTTTATCTTGTCCAAAGTGACCAGATAATCCTCCACTATGTTTCTCCTTTATTATGTTTTCCCTCGTAGAACATTTGGGAACACACAACTTGTTGCTTTTAAACAATAAGCCTCCTTGAATGAGATAGTCCATCCACTGACTTCTGTTATGAACTATTGGATTCTAAAATGTTGTATAGATATCTTTGAAATCTGCATCATCCTTTTACATTTCAACCATTTCTTCAAATCCTACAACACCCACTTTGAATTCTTGCACAATAAAACTTACCCTGCTCAATGCATCAACGACTTTATTTGACTTACCACTCTTGTGTTTTATCACAAAAGTAAAGCTTTGCAAAAATTCTACCCACTTGGCATGTTTCTGGTTCAATTTCGGTTGGTTATTGATGAATTGTAAGGCATGATTGTCTGAATACAATATGAATTCTTTTGGCAGCAAATAATGTCTCCATTTCTTTAAGGCTTGTACAATAGCATAAAATTATTTATCATAAGAAGAATACTTCTTCTTAGCTTCATTCAATTTCTCACTAAAGTATGTTATTGGTCTTTGTTCCTAACTCAGAACTACGCCAACTGCAACTCCACTAGCATCTGTTTCAACTTGAAATACTTTTTCAAAATCAGGCAAAGCTAAAATTGGTTCCTCTATGATTTTCTTCTTAAGCAATTTAAAATTTTTGTCTGCTGCTTCTATCCACTTGAATGGCTGATTGATCTCCTTAATTGTTTCAAGAATTGGTGCACAAATCTGACTAAAGCCTTTGATAAACTTTCTGTAAAAACTTGCAAGACCATGGAAGCTCCTTACCTCAAATATATTTATGGGAATAGGCCAGTTCCAAATTGCTTGGAGTTTCTCTGGATCCATCTTCAATCCTTCTTTAGAAACTACAAATCCCAAGTAAATCAATTCTTCCTTCATGAAACTACATTTCTTCAGGTTTATCAGCAGTTTCTCTTTCTGCAGAGTTCTTAGAACCAACTTAAGATGCTCTAGATGTTCTTCTTTACTTTTACTAAAAACTAGAATATCATCAAGATAAACAATAACAAACTTGCCTGCATATTCCTTCAAGACTTCATTCATTAATCGCATGAGCGTGCTAGGTGCATTAGTGAGTCCAAAAGGCATCACTAACCACTCATACAACCCACTGTTTGTTTTAAATGCAGTCTTCCATTCACGCCTTCTCGAATTCTTATTTGATGATATCCACTCTTCAAATCTATTTTAGTAAAATACTTTGATCCACTCAAACAATCCATTAAATAATCCATGTGTGGCAAAGGAAATCTATACCTGATAGTGATCTTGTTGATGGCCTTGGAATCTGTGCACATACGCCATTCACCTCCTTTCTTTGGACTGAGTACCGTTGGTACAACACATGGACTAAGACTTTCTCTGATTAGCCCCTTATCCATCAATTCTTGCACTTGTCTTCCAACTTTTGCATTCCCTTGAGGAGTTAATCTGTATGCTGCTTTGTTTGGCAAACTTGCTCCTGGTATTAGATCAATATGATGACTAATACTCTTGATCGGTGGCAATGTATTTGGCAACTCGTCCACAACGATATCAACAAAATCATTCAACAAAGTTTTTATTTCTTCAGGTAAATCATCTAATTTTGTGGAAATCAAAATTACCTTAGGTCTCCCTATGACAGCAAAATGCATTTCTTCACCTTTTTCAACCTCTTGTAACAGCTCCTTCCCACTCATCAGCATAACATTGTTTTCAAGTGCTCCTTTGTTAGCTTCATCCTTCAACGGCAGCAGTGTATGTTTAGTTCCATCCTTCCCAGAGTATAAGTGTTTCTCCTCCCATCATGAATAACTTTTCGATCAAATTGCCACGGTCTTCCTAGTAATACATGGCATACATCCATGGGCATTACATCACATAATATCACATCTTTATACGTACCAATTTGTATCTCAACCTTGCATTGTTTTGTCACAATAATCTAATGTCCCTTCTGTAACCATGACACTCTGTAAGGAGTAGGGTGTATTGTCTTTACCAACCCTAGCTTGTCCACCATCTCTGTAGAAACAAGGTTATCAGTGCTTCCATTGTCAATTATCACTTTACAACATTTACCTTTATATTTGCATGTAGTTCTGAACAAACTCTTCCTCTGAGTTGGTTCTTCAATCTCCTTCTCTGTCTTAAGCAAGGTCCTTCTCAATAACATGGATTCTCCTACTTCAGGGGGTTCTTCCTTTTCCATAAGTAGAGGTGGTTTTGGCTTTGCCTCAGCCACATTCGCATTCCTCTGACTTGTTGGTTTATTATGAGGACAGTCCCATGACACATGTCCCCATTCTCCACATGTGTAACACCGAACATCTCTTCCTCGGCCTCTTCCTCTGGGCGCAAATCTTCCTCTGTTAAAATCTCCCCTCTATGGTGGTCTGCTACTTGAGCTGCTTGCTTCATGCTGATGTTGTTGTCCCCTTGGTCTAGTAGTTCCTCTACCTCTTACTGAGCTTCTTCCTCTATTCCTCTGAGTCTGTTTTCTCAACATCTTCTCTTCTGCCTTCAAACCTGCTTGATAGGCATCTTCAATAGTCTTCAGACTCAACAAGCTGATCTCATCCTGGATGTCATACCTTAAGCCATTGATATATCTAGCTACCTTCTCCATGTCATCTTCTGCATGTCCTGCTCTAATACTCAATCTATAAAACTCTTATATGTATTCCTTAACAGACATTCCTTTTTGCCTTAAATTTTGCAATTGTTTAAAAATATTTAACTGATAGTCTTTAGGCATAAATTTGGTTTTCATTTTACTTACCATTTTGTCCCATTGCATGATCTTGGACTTTCCTTTCCTCGTTCTAGATGTCTGTAGTTCATCCCACCAAATAGCTACATGACCCTTCAATCTGGTAACTGCAAATTTCACCTTCTTTTTGTCATTGGTTTCCTCTTCATAGTCAAAATATTTGTCCAATGAATTGATCCAATCCATTAGCTCTTCTGTATTGAGACTCCCTTCATACATAGGAGATTCAATCTTTTCTTTTCCTCCTACTTTCACCAACATCTTGATAACTTTGGTAGTTTCATTGTACTCCTCTTCTTCTTCCTTAGAAGATTCTTCTTTAGCACTGTTAGCTCCTTCATCAGGTATTCTTCTCTGAGCAGTCTCAATTGTTTCCATTCTCGTACGCAGACTTCGAATCTCTTCCAGTAGAACTGCATTTGCTTCAGGTCTTCCTCGACCAATGCCAACTCCTCTCCTTGGCGGCATTTTTGCTGCAATCAACCTTAACTTCTGCTCTGATACCACAAATGACGCAGGCGGAAGCAGAACTCAAAAAACCCCAATAATCACCCCATAGTCCCCTTTTAATTATAACCCAACCTTTTTCTTTTAAACCGAAATACATTTGGAAACAAGCCAAAACAATGAATTTTACCTTTTGAGTCAGCGTGCTCGTCGTACACAGAAATTCAACACGTACGATCCTTCATGACCGTTGATCTGGATCTGTTTGACCTGACAGTTGTCAGAGATTTCATGGGTGACACATACGCGGGGAATAACTGCGCAATAAGCAATTTCCTCTCTCCTTCTTGTGCTACATGTCAAACGTTCGATGGGATCGGGTGCCGACCCTTCAAAACAGCTTACAACTCTTGATCCACCTGAAATACCATTCATTGTAGCGAGACCGCTTCCGCGATCCAATGGTTGTGATTTATTCACGATCTAACAGTCACGATTGAATCGGCCGATCGCAAGTCACAAGTTCACTTGACCAGGCTCCTTCCGCTTTAGAATTACAACGCGATGGAGACCCATGAACTTGATGAGGTTTAAAAGCCTCTGTTTATAATATTTCACATCCGGGCTTGGATCTGATCTATGTTTTGCACTGATTCTTAGTGTAAGCTGGGTTTTTCGCTTGCGGGACCAAAACTATGTAATAAACTTCGCCGATCCGATATCAGTGATCCGACGGTTAGAACTAAATCGGCATCAAACAATGATATTTAAAAAGGCCTCGAACTTCTATTAATTCTGCGATTTAGACATGAAACATAGAAAAACAAAGGAATAAACTCTCAGCTGTATACAAAGGAAACAAAGGTACAACGAGGGTTTCCGCAGACTTGAGAATTGATTACACACAATATTATTCATTCACAATAAAATAATTACAGAGTCTCGGCCTTGGC
This sequence comes from Pinus tabuliformis, assembly GCA_031772625.1. Taxonomy (NCBI): domain Eukaryota; kingdom Viridiplantae; phylum Streptophyta; class Pinopsida; order Pinales; family Pinaceae; genus Pinus; species Pinus tabuliformis. The sequence continues at coordinate 480,721,984 of CM062811.1, read as the reverse complement.
CTGATTACACAAATAAAGACCTATGTTTCAAATACAATCCTCACACTATTCTTGCTCTTGCTCCGCTCAATCCTCTCTCTCTTTCATTACATTTCTTCCTTCTTTTTATCAATCGAATATTATTCTCACTGTGCCTAACAACTCAATCCCTATTTTTAATCAATCTAACAACAAATCTTCTACTTCCTAGCTCTATCACACACCTATGCTAACAACTTATCTTTGAACCTAAAATAAGACAATTTCTAACTATTACAATAATGAAATACAACTCATTTCTTAAGAGATCAAAGCCTTTCAGTAAACTGACTTTTGACCAATCAGGTCAATGAAATTCAACTTGTTTAGCCACAACATGTGAACAAACTTTCACATTGCTGGCTAAATCCAAATGCTCTTGCATCACAACTAGTAACAATGTAGTGGAATTTCTAGCATTAGAAAGGGGTTTGTAGCTAGTAGTGGAAGCAGGTTATTCTAAGTTACGTTTGAATGGGGATTCCCAATTGTCTATCTCAATTGCTCAAAAATTGATATATGATGTTCCTTTATCCAAACCAGTAGATTGAATGCCTTATCTCTCGTATTCAAATGCTTATTATCTCTATTCAATATGTTATAACCTATCATTCATGAAGAACTAACAATAAGGTTGTAGATATTTTAGCCAATCTGAGATGCCAGGATAAGGATCTCAACCTTTGCTCAACTTGGCTGATGGCTAATAGATTAAGCTAGATAGAGCAAATGCAAACATTTTTAGATGAAGATAGTAGCTCCCCGATAGGAGTGGATGTACAAGTGGCAAAAGAGATGGGGTGGGGGGGTGTTCCCACTAACCCAGCAAATATCAAGGACATTAATGAGGGGGGTGGTGTGCCCCCCCCCCCCATGCAAGAAGTGTGCAATAATTATGTTCATTAGACCGATGGCTAGCTGTTTTCATGATTATTCCATTACAATCTATTTGTTGTGAGGTGAGCTTTTATGCTCTGAGAGTGGAATCCCCTGAATACAGGTGGGATTACCACACCCCCCTTGATGTATGGTTTTACGATGATGAGTTGCATGGTAACTAAAAGAACGAACGATGAAGTGGAAAGTTTAGGAATGGAATTGGTATACAGGTTTTTATAGTAAGTGTTTTTTATGAGTCTTCACTCCATGTTTCTTTGGGCACAAGGAGATGGTGATTATCTCACCAGAAAGGAAGGAGAGGATGAAGATGTAAGATTTAATACTATTCATAGAAATTAGGTAGCTTCATTGGACAATTGGTGGAACTTTATTACTGGGAACTCAAGCCTTGGCTTCCTAAATTAGGCGACATCAGTCCCTCCTCATAGATACAACAAGGTAATATTGATACCCTGGCTCCTTGTGCTTAGTTTATTGGTGCACAGTAGTTATGGGTGTGATCTAAACTTTAATTTTAAGTCTTTATTGGGGAATGGGGTTGTTTTATACTGTCTAAGCCTAGGGACCATGCTATTTAGGGAGTGGGCCTCTTTATCTAGTTCACTAGGTGTTCAACAAAGCAGCGTATATGTTGAACCATTCTAGTATAATCTATGGTTTTCTATCTGTTGTTGCTCCAATGCGGTTTATTAATTTGGTTAATTAGGGGGTAATAGATTTATACTTTGGTATGGACATCGAGGGAGTAACATTTACTAACATGTTGATTTTTGTGTATTCTCTGAAGGGATTGAAACAACTCTGGTATACGGGGCATGGGTAAAATTTCTTCTTCTCGTATTGTTTGGTTCCATTGTTGGTTGGGGGCAGTATACCGCATCAACACATGTGAGGGTGTCGTGGGGCTAGGGTACGTGGCCAAAAGGGCTAACCACGGGTTGAGTTGCAAGCTTAGGAGTTAGTGGTTGCGTATCACTCAACAATCTCCCTTGCACTCAGGAGGAGATTCAACAACTTGCAAGACATGTTCATCATGATAAACATGCATATTTCGATTGAGAACTTTTAGATGGGGCTGATCATTGGCTCCCTGACGTTGGCCATATCAGGAGAAGGAGAAACCAATACATGCATGTTGTTAATCTCCACTGACAACTTAAGACTCTGTTGGGACGAGTCTTAAAGGAGAAGCACAAGGATATGAATGACATCATATATTTCCTTAATGTCATTCAACGGAACCAATGGAAAATAGAGGCATGTTTGGATAGATTAGATGCTCGTTTAGCTCACATGGAGCATCACATTCAATGTGAATTTAAACCTCCAGTGCCTTATGGTATAAGCGCTCTACATCCTTAGATTCTCGATATGGTTATCTTGTTGTGGCTCTTTCTTAACTATCCATTTTATGATATTATGGTCTCTTATGTACAACTGTTACTCTTGGTCTTTTGTATAAACTTAAAGTTATCTTATATTGGTTAACAAATCTGGTTTCTAGTATGTATAATGTTTATGGTTATTAATGATGTAATCTAATTTTTGAAGGCAATATAATCAACTTACCAAAAAAAATGATTTTATTATTAAATCATTATTCCCTTTTAACTAAAATACAAATTTAAATTCAATGAAATTTAATATCGGTTCATCAAACAAAATAATTATTGTCATATATGACCAATTTAAGAAAAAATAAATCCCACTCTATAAACTTATTACCAATAAAAAATAAACTAATAATTTAATTATATAAATTAAATAGTTGGTAATTCCCAATAAACATTAAAACACTTAGCTCATATTACATCTCACAATCTTAAGACCAGCCTAGATCCATCTTAACTCTGATCTACCAAAGGTAGAGAGGGGTCAAATCTCTTTTCACTCTAAAATAGGTTTGCATGTCAAGAGATTTGGTTCCTCTAATCTCTTGGTAGATCCAGAGTTAAGATGGATCTAGGTTGGTTTTATTAATAATTGTAATTATAAATATAATTATTATCTATATATTTTATTTTTCGTTTTATGTAATTTCAACTGGTCAAAATGTTTTATTGATAATTATCATTATTAAAAAAAATATTTTATTTTATTTTTTAATTTAATTTAGTTTAATTTTGTTTTTATTTTATTTTGGCCAAGTCAAAATGTTTAGACATTACAACATCTCTACATATGGGCAATTACTTTTAATGGTTTTATTATTATTTTTAATTAAGCTCACATGTAAATGTTTACAAACATTTACACCACTACAACATCCCCCCTTTACGTTTTTGCTTTTAGATTTAACGCTATAACATAAAATTAAAATAAAATATTTTGATTTTGAAATGAGTTATGGTTTTGGGGCAAGTGGTATGGATAAGCCATACCCATGTTATTGTAACAGAACTTATTTACAAGTTAATAATATATACAGTAGATGAATATCCATGATTAAGAATATTGTAAAAATTAAGTTTTAATTTAAAAAATATTATAGAATTAAATTAAAATAAAATATTTTGATTTAGAAATGAATTATGGTTTTTGCATGTGGTATTGATAAGTTATGGCCCATGGTATTGTAATAAAGTCTATTTACAAATTAATAATATCCATGGTAAAAGGGGGGTGAATATTCATGGTTAAGAATCTTGTTATATTGTAAGTATTAATTTTTTATGTGCTTATTAATTAAAATTGTTATTTTGTTTATGTGTGGCAAGTTGTCTCAGTTCTCCCAAGTTTACTTTAGGCTTGACCTATGGCTTGAGAAACCGCCACGCAGGGGCATCTAAGCCATCGAAATCTCACCTGGGGATTGACCCAGCTTGGGCCACACCAACCCTTAATATGGTTGGATTTTTTCCCACGGAGTTTCAAACCAGTGACCTTCACATCACAAAGTGACTTAACACACTCCAGCACTGTCTATTCTATGCCCACTGGGCATTAAAATCGTCATTTAAATTTATATGGTAAAATGGATCTTAATTTATAACTACTATTTATATGGTATATATTTATTTTTTTTCCAAAGAAAAAACGAACTTTTTATAATTATGATAAAAAGTTACATATCATATGCCGAAGCATTCCTTTGGCTCTATGATGGATCATCATAAAGATCTGCAGGAAGACTATTCTACCTTCCTTCATCAAAGAGAGGTGGAGCATACTGAGCATAACAAGAGCCTCCTCTAAAGAGGAAAAAAGATCCCTTCCTCAGCACCATCAAAACGTATCAACAATTTTCCATATAATTTGCATCCATGGTAATAAAAACAGCAGCAAGCATCTTTCCCCCGGGTCTCCTCTCTCGAGGAAAACAACCCAAGATGAAAGAGGATGTCCAAGTCTAGCATAAAACAATAAAAAGATTTACAAAAATAGAACTTCTAAGCTGTATACAAAAAGAGCTATATAAACTAGTCTGCTAAGTCTTCAGAAGCATGCAATCTATACATAGGGAGGTTGGGCTGAGAGATGGATTTCTCTATTGTTTTCCTCCACTATTCTCCAACTGCCCAAAGCTTGTTGTAGACCTTCTTTAGAAAGCCTGTCTGCTGAATCGTTGTGCTCCCCATCGTGTCTTCAAGGAGGCCTGCATTTGCTTCTTTTGTGACTTCCGCGACAGCATTCCCAGATTCGACAGGAGTTCCTTCTTCAATTTCCGAGTGCGGGATCTATTGAGCCTGCATCGGATTCTTCTCCTTCTCGCTCCTATCCACCTCCATGGCGTCCTCCTCTTGGACCGCTTCATGCCTGGAGTCTAAATTCTTTTATGATGTTACCCCCTCCGCTTCGGCCTTCTTTTGTTTCCTTCTGCGACGAAAACCCAACGGACAATCCCTTGCTAGATGTCCATACACATGGCATCTATGACATCTGAATGGCAAGTGTTTGTAATCCAATGGCTGATCGAAAATGAGATCTCTGTATTGAATTTTTATATTTTCCGCTAGGCCTTCTCTGGGGTTAATATTGACCAATATCCGAGCCATGGCTTTATTCCTTGTTTCAATGAAGGACATGTCTGTTTCCAAATATGTGCCAAGCATATTTCCAATGGACCTGAAAACTAAATCCACCCAAAGAAAGGGAGGCAGACCAGGAACTCGAACCCATACTGGGAATGATTCGACCTTTTCTCGCTGCGCATCAAACAGTGGAGTCCATCACCTGAAGAGAACGGGATGGTTTCCGAAAGCCCAATTTTTTTCCATAACCCAGTCCACCATTTCCTTCTTTTCGAATTGCATCATGAACCATCCTTTTGCCAGAACTGATACTTTGAAGGATTTATCTGGGGCCGCTTGCCATTGCTGATCTGCCCAATTTTGGATAAATTGGGCTGAATATTTTTTTCCTCGCGCTCGTCCTACCAAAGTGCATTCGACCACCTCCATAGCTTCCTCTATTTGGACGTCCATCCCCAGCACTAGATTTGCTTCTGTCTCCTTTTTCTTGATAAGCTTTTGTTTCTTCCTTTTCTCCCCAATCTGCCTATTGCCAGAGATCTCTCCCCTACCTTGTGCGACAGCAACACCATTTACCGCTTCAGTTTGCTGCGAAAAATCCTTCTTTTCTACTGGCTGATTTCCTGAGGAGGTCTTTGAATCAGTAATTTCCACAATACCCCTGTTTCCAGCTCCATAATCATCTCCTTCTTCTAAGCCCACCTCTGCTGACTGTTTATCTTTTTCGTACACCGGGCCCTCCTCTCTTAGACCCGATTCCTCTCCAAATCCTGCCGCTGCCGACTCGGGAATCACACTAGGGTTTACCAAAACCCTTGCAATAGAAGATCTGGTTACGACCGACGTTCTTCCTACTTTAACCGGCCCTAGGTCAGATTTTAGCCCTTCTACCGGACTATGCCAAGACCAATTTTTTGGGCCATGGCCAAAAACCCATCTTCTAGACCTCCGGTATAAGAACGATCAGGAAGGAGGGATTTGGAATTACTTACTTGTACAGAGTTGAGTACATTCGCCTGAGGGGAACCCTCCTTCTGAGAACTCGTTTCCTGGGATTCGAATTGGTAAAGAGCCTCCTGATTGCTCTGCGCTACCAACCCCAAACTTTCTTCCAACAATCCGATCGAGGTCCTGTTCCTCCATGACTCTTGCAGGTCTGGACTCGGCTTCAAAAACCCATGGTGACCGCTTGACCCAAAGAACTGCTCAATATTTTGTGTTGTTAGATCCTTCCCCCACACCGATAGTATGTCTTCCGATTCAGGGTCGAACTCAACGGCCTCATTAGGGTTAACCATGATTAATGCAACAGCTTAAACGCTAAAACTGCCAAACGGACCGTTCCGGTCTTCAGTAACAGGGTAAAACCTCAGGTAAGATGGCAAGAGCGACAACTATGGCGACCAGAAGACAATGTCTCTGGCGTTTTTCTATTGCCGAGATCATAAAACCTCCAGATGCGTCCACGTTCCACAACTATCCGTCCACATACCAAAACGCTCCTTCTGATCCCTGCCATGTGTCTTCAACTGATGCCCTGGTCCACTACCTGTCCTCCGGATCCAACTGCTGACTTTCACTATTTTCGTCTGCCAAACCCTATCCATTACTGATGAGCCCTAGGCCCTCGACCCTGTTGGCCGCGGCCCCCGCTTCAGCACCTGCGACCATGACCTATGACCTGCGGCCCCCGCTTCAGCACCTGCGACCATGACCTATGACCTGCGGCCCCCTGCATCCTTCTAATTTTGCCTTAATGTTTCTAAAGTTTATTCCTTTGGTATATATTTTAATGTGATATGTATATTATATTTTCTTTTATCTAAGAAAAATGCTCTTAATTTTATTAATAAAAACACTTTTTTTACAAATAAGAAAAGTTTGCTATTAAGGGAAGGTAGGAGCGAGAGGCGTTTTGTATTGCATTGATGGAGAAATAGAGATGAAATTTGCATGGGAGTTAGGAATTGCATCAAACAATCAATTTGAGGCCTTAGCTCTTTGGCAAGGAATGAAGATAGTCTCCTCAGGGGGACTCTGTAAAATAACCCTGATTAGAGGCTCAATGATTGTCATTAAAAGATTTCACAAAATTAAAGATCAGAAGGAAGTGGTTTTGCTTCCCATCTTCCACCGTATCTCGCTACTCATGAAGAAATTTGACGTCATTGACATCTTCCATGTTAAGAGGGAAAACGACTAGCATGTTGATGAACAAGCTAACAAAGGTGCCAATTTAGAACAAGGGATGATGAATATGGACCAAGGGGAGCCAATTTTATGTCATATTCCATGAGCAATATAAAACATCTGATTAGGCCTCATAAGGATCCGAACGATCTAGAATTAGCACCTGATAAGCAAATAATGGATCATATTAATTACAACGCATGGTAAGATTACCTCGGGTGGTGATTTAAGATGAAGGAATGTCATGGAAAACCCACCAGCTAGAAATGGTAGGAGGATGATGCCATGACAGGCGACAAGTGGAATCAGATGTGTCAACATTTAACTTTTGCCTCAAGGGAAGAAGGGACGGTACTGCTCTTGAGCTGAAGTAGTTAAATCTAAGCAACTTTATGGGTGGAGTGATGGTAATTGGAATGGAGCTTCGACCCGAGTCTGATAAGAGACGAGACATTCACATTCAATGTGAAAGGATGTATACATCAGGCAACAAAGATTAAGACAAGTATATTAAGGGATATATACATGATTTGAGAATGCTAGTGATTCGAATTGAAGGTTGGGCAGTCTGTAAAATGGCATCATCCAACTAAAGCAGTAATGACGCTCTTTCCGAGGAACAAATGGCATCAATTAAGGAGAAGATCACGACTCTAGTAGACAAGGTAGGGGAACAAATTGTTCAAGAGGCTGACTCCCATTTCACATTGGTTTCCAACCAACTTGCAGGAATCCGGGAGGATGTAGACCGACTCTAGTTTCTAATTGACAATTTGGCAACCAAATTAAATAATCTAAGTTTTAAAGTTGACAACATGGAAGTAACGTGGAAACAATTATGATGGCCATTTTGAAAGAAGTTTTTGGGCTTGTTGACACATCTCCTTCCACTGAACAGGTTGCCATGGAGGTTGATGAAGAGCAAGGCGCAGAAGTTGTGCTAGTGATTCGAAAGAAGCTAGTGATTCGAAAGAAGCTTAGTAACAACACCCTCGTCTAGGAAGTTGAAGGAATTCACTAAGGATCAAGGGGGTACAACTATTGCAAATTTGTTATGAAACCAGCTCACAAAAAGATAGAAAAGATCAACGCCTTCCAAATAAGACTCTTCTAGGGGGAAACCTCCTTTACATTACACAAATGAATAATTCTTGGATGATACAAATGACAAGACCTCCTTTCTATATATAGGAGTCTAAGGGGTCATAATGTAATCAGAGCCGACATAACAATAATAATGTAAGGGCACAACAATAACAATAGTGGGCTTCTATGGGGCACAATAATAACAATATGGGGACTACATGGGCACAACAATATAATAAGGGGGTTGCACTAATAACAATAAGGGGTTACACTAGTAGTATAGGGACCTAACATGCCCCTCTCCTTCAAAAAGTGTTGTCCTCAACGCTTGAGTAGTTCTGGATGCTTCTGTATAAAATTCTCGTCCTCCCATGTGGAATCTTCAGCGGGTAAGTTCTTCCACTTAATGAGATACTCTGAAATTGATCGATTTCGTGGTTGTCGGGTTCTTGTTTCCATGACTGTTTCAGGTTCCAATATGATTTTTCCTTCCTCGTCAAGTTCCGACAATATTATTTGAACTGGGAGCTTGTCACTTATAAACTTCTTTAAGCATGAAACATGGAGAACTGGGGGCACTCGGGAAGATGTAGGAAGCTCCAATTTGTATGCCATAGTACTAATCTTTTGTAGCGCCTTGTAAGGACCATAGTACTTTTGTGATAATTTATTATCCTTCTTAGCTTGCTTGAGGGACATTTGTTTGTATGGTTGTATTCGTAAAAATACCTAGTCGCCTATGTCAAAACTTCTTTCATTGCGATGTTGATTTTCCTGTTGTTTCATTCGATTATGTGCCAAAGTGAGGTTATCCTTTAAGAGTTGGAGAACTTTTTGTTGTTGAGGGTCTACCTTAACACCTTCATGAGATACAATATGACCCAAGTATTCCACCTCTTGTACTCCAAAGAAACATTTGGAGGTTTTTGCATGTAATTGTTTCTTGTCCAATAGTTTGAGCACTCTATCAACATGTTGAATATGATCCTTCCAAGACTTGTTGTAGATTAGTCTATCATCAAAAAATACTAACACACATTTTCTAAGGAAGGGTTTGAAAATGGAATTCATCAAACGTTGGAATGTAGAAGGTGCATTGGTAAGGCCAAAAGGCATGACCAAAAATTCATAATGACCCTCATGAGTCATAAATGTTGTTTTTGGAATGTCTTCAGTCTTCATTCTGATTTGATGATATCCTGCATGAAGGTCCAACTTGTTGAAGTAAATTTCTCCATGCAATTCATCCAATAATTCATCAATGAAAGGAATGGGAAATTTATCTTTAATAGTGAGCTTTTTGATCTCTCTATAATCTAGACACATGCGCCATGATCCATCCTTCTTGTGCACCAATACTACTGGAGCAAAGAAAGAACTTTGACTAGGTTGAATTATACCAGCCTCTAGCATTTCTACAACCATACGTTCAATTTCACTCTTTTGTGCAAAGGGATATCTGTAAGGCCTGATGTTTGGAGGAACGTAGCCTGGAAAATGAATAGCATGATCATGATCACAAATAGGTGGGAGGCCTTTGGGAGTCTCAAATACCTTGGAATGATTGTCCAAGACTTTTTGGAGATTTGGAGAAATATATGATTTCGATGTGGGAACCTTTAGCGAACATAATTGTGAAATTACGCCACATTTTTCTTCATTTAGAAGCTTTTTCATGCCGTTAGAGCTGATTATCTTTCCTGGTTTCCCTGTGATACCCCTTAATTCAACTTCCTTTCCTTCTGAAAAAAAAAATTCAAGAAGAGTTCTTGAAAATTAAAAGTTATCGTACCCAAAGATTGTAGCCATTGGACTCCTAGTACAACATCAGCACCACCCATTGGAATGGAAAGCATTGGACTATTCAAAACATATTCTCCCATGGATAGCTTGATATTATGGCACTTTCCAAAGAAATTTATGGTTCTTCCATTTTCAACCATCACTTGACACTCTGGTGCTGGATATAGGAAGCAATTCAATTCCTTTGCTATCTTACAATGAATAAAATTATGGGTACTGCCCGAATCAATCAACACTATTACCTTTTTCTTCTTGATATGTCCTTTTATCTTGATAGTTTGAGGAGTGGTAATTCTTGCCAATGCATTAAAATACATGGTCCGATTCATTTCTTGATGCTCAATGTGATCTTTCACTTCTTGAACTTTTTTCTTCTTGATATGTCTTTCTATCTTGAGAGTTTGAGGAGTGGTAATTCTTGTCAATGCTTTACAAGATATGATCGGATTCATTTCTTCTTTCTCCAGGGTTGGTTCTTGGTGTATATCCTGTTCTTTTGATGTTTCTTGATCCTTTTCTTCCTCCTCTTCACAATCTATGTAAAATAATTTCTTCTCAACGCACTTATGACCTTTAGTGTATTTGTTATCACAAATGTAACAAATCCCTTTTTCTCTTTTTCTTCCAATTGTTGTGGTGTAAAACTTGTAGGTTGTGGAAGGCTAGGAGAAAAAACACTTCCATATTTATAGTTGTGAGTGGTATGATTCCTTGTCTCCATAATTCCGCATTCAATTTTTCTTGCCAACCTTAATGCCTTCTCTAATGAATCAGGTTCCCAAAGATGAACCTCATGTTGAATGTTATCCTTTAAAGTCTCTATGAAAGACATCAATCATTTGCTTCTCTGGAATATCATTTACCCTTATATTAAATTTTTTGAAGTCCTCAATGTGCTCTGCAATTGAACCCTTTTGTTTGAGATTTATCAATTGGCTAAATAAGGTGTTTCTCTTTGTATCCTCATAATGTGTTATCATTTCCTCCATGAAAATTGACTAAGTGACAAGTGGTTTAGGAGAACAAAGGCCTTTATACCATAAAAATTGTTTCGATTCTAAATATAAAGATGCAAAATGTACCTTTTGTAACAGTTTTACATCATGTAGATCAAACTATTGTTCCATATATAGTATCCAATTTACCGGATCCTTGCCATCAACCTTCCTCATATCGCCTTTTCTTGATTTTAGGAGCTCGATCTTGAAATAACTATGTAATTTCGGATCTCTAAGGTCTGAAATTGCGAACTGCAGTAGCCCTCTACGTCCTCTTTCCAATGCCACTAGTCTGATCGAAATTGGATTCTCCAAGAGAGAGTTATGCCCAATCTCCCAAGATGACCTGCTTATATACTTTTTCAATAAAGCAAACTTGTACGAAGTTCCACGTGTTACTTTTTATACCTTCAGACTTGCAAACAATACACAAAAAAGTACAGTCTCTCCTCTTTCTATAGCTTCTTACGAAATTTCAATATGATGCTTAAAGAGAAAATTATGATGAGTTTCCCTAGGTCACCTGTTTGGGATGTAATTTGGGATCTTGCAAAAACCATAAATGTCTTGGACTGTATATCTAAAAATATAGTGAAACAAGATCTGAAATTAGGACCTGAGGTTTAGAAAAAATAAATAAAAATAAAATAAATAAAAAAATAAAATAAAATAAATAATAATAATAATAATAATAAATAAATTATAGCAAAAATGCCACGATGACATGTTTAGAGCATCGAAACCCTAGAATCCAAAGCTCTGATACCAAATGTTATGAAATCAGCTCACAAAAAGATAGAAAAGATCAACACCTTCAAAATAAGCCTCTTCGAGGGGGAAACCTCCTTTACATTACACAAATGAATAATTCTTGGATATACAAATGACAATACCTCCTTTCTATATATAGGAGTCTAAGGGGTCATAATGTAATCAGAGTAGACATAACAATAGTAATGTAAGGGCACAACAATAACAATAGTGGGCTTCTATGGGGCACAATAATAACAATATGGGGACTGCATGGGCACAACAATATAATAAGGGGGTTGCACTGATAACAATAAGGGGTTACACAGGTAGTATAGGGACCTAACAAAATTTCTCGAAAAGTAATTAAAAAAAATCCACCCTATGGCATGTGTGGAAATCTAAGGGGGACTAGTCAGACCACCAGGCCTTACTCTCATGGCCTACTTTAGCCAAAGAGTTTAGGAACACAAAATCCATATAGCTCAAGACCATGATAAAATTCGTTGGGGATATCGAGTGAAAGGTATGCTTACTCTTAAAGAAACCTATTCTTTCTTAGGTGGAAACCAAGACTTACTTAGGGCACTATTCTGGATAAAATTCTAGAAACATAATTTTTGGCTCAAGGTTCACACTTCCTTTGGATAGTAGGAAGGAGAAAACTTCTTACGTGGGATCATATCAGAAAAAAAGGATTTCAAGGTCCTTCCTTTCGCTATCTCTGTAAGGAACAAGAAGAAACAATGGAACATCTCTTGAACTCATGTCCCTTTGTAGATTCCATTTGGTCTCGGTTCGTTTTTATCTTCGATCATTTGGATCGCACCCTAAACTGTCTAGAAGAATCATTGGAGTAATGGTGATTTAACTTATTCAATAACCCAGTGGTTAACAGAGCCTAGATTTTGGTTGGGAGCTTTGTTTTATGGGCACTATGGAAAAAATGCAATAGAGTAATATTTTGCAACAAGCAAGCATCTATAGATATTATATGGTAGATCATCAAACAAAAGATTAGAGAGACAATACATTCATAATCATGGTCCCTAGATGATTGGAAAGTTAACCATCAGGACATTGAGATTCTGAATAACCTAGAAATTTCTCAGATCATGCTTTCTTCGATGAAGTCCACCCCCCCCTTCTCATCATTCCTCACCCTTTTGTTTCACCCCTCCACCTCTAGGCTTCATTAAATTGAACTTTGATGGTGCTTCTAAAGAAAGTCTTGGCATAGCATGATGTAGAGGAATATTTAGATATTGGAATAATAATCTCTGAGAGTGTATGCTGCTAACTATGGCACAACTCGACGCGAGCGGAAGCAGGACTCAAGAAACCCCAATAATCACCCCACGGTCCCCTTTTAATTATAACCCAACCTTTTTCTTTTAAACCAAAATACCTTTGGAAACAAGCCAAAACAATGAATTTTACCTTTTGAGTTGGCATGCTCGTCATACACCAAAAGTCAACGCGTACGATCCTTCATGGCCGTTGATCTGGATCTGTTTAATCTAACTGTTGTTAGAGATTTCAAGTGTTACACGTATGCAGGGAATAACTGCCTGATAAGCGGTTTCCTCTCTCCCTTCTTGTGCTACGTGTCGGACGTTCAATGGGATCGGGTGCCGACTCTTCAAAACAGCTTACAACTCTTGAGCTGCCCGAAATACCATTCACTGTAGCGAGACCACTTCCGCGATCCAACGGTTGTGATTTATTCACAATCTAATTGTCACGATTAAATCTGTCGATCGCAAGTCGCAAGTTCACTTGACCAGGCTCCTTCTGCTTTAGAATTACGATGTGATGGAGACGCACGGTCCCTATGAGGTTTAAAAGCCTCTATCTATAATATTTCATGTCCGGCTTGGATCTAATTTATGTTTTGCGTTGATTCTTAGTGTAAGTTGGGGTTTTCTCTTGCGAGACCAAAACTATGTAATAAACTTCGCCGATCCGATATCGGCGATTCGACGGTTAGAACTAAATCGGCATCAAACAATGATATTAAAAAGGCCTCGAACTTCTATTAATTTCGCGGTTTAGACATGAAACATAGAAAAACAAAGGAATAAACTCTCGCCCGTATACAAAGGAAACAAAGGTACAACGTGGGTTTCTGCAGACTTGAGAATTGATTACACACACAATATTCTTCATTCACAATAAAATAATTACAGAGTCTCGGCATTGGCCTGATTACACAAATAAAGACCTCTGTTTCAAATACAATCCTCACACTATTCTTGCTCTCGCTCCACTCAATCCTCTCTCTCTTTCATTACATTTCTTCCTTCTTTTTATCAATCGAATATTACTCTCACTATGCCCAACAACTCAATCCCTATTTTTAATCAATCTAACAACAAATCTTCTAATTCCTAGCTCTATCACACACCTATGCTAACAACTTATCTTTGAACCTAAAATAAGACAATTTCTAACTATTACAATAATGAAATACAACTCATTTCCTGAGAGATCAAACCCTCTCAGTAAAACTGACTTTTGACCAATCAGGTCAATGAAATTCAACTTGTTTAGCCATAACATGTGAACAAACTTTCACATTGCTGGCTAAGTCTGGATGCTCCTACATCAGACTCCCGGGGAAGAAAAGAATCGTCCTTTGAACTTTCAGGACTTACTCCATACTTCTACAATTCTGTTGTTTTAAACTAGCTAGCATCCTCCACTGGTTGTCCTTTCCATTTGACTAGATATTGGAAATAAGTTTTTCCTCTGGTTCTTTTGGATACTCTTTTCTCCAAAACAACTTCCACTTCTTTCTTAGCTATCTTTAGCATTTGTTCTTCCCAGTTCACAGTTTGACTTCATCTCTTGTAGTTTCCTCCTGTAACTCTGCCTCTGCCTCTTTGTATGGATACAAATGTACAACATTAAAGATAGGTGATATTCCAATCCCTTTTGGCAACTCAATTTCATATGCATTAGCTGAAAACTTTCTTACAATTCTACATGGTCCTATCTTTTTCATTTTCAGTTTATTGTAAGTCGTAGCGGGAAATCTTTCTTTTCTCAAATACACCATCACTAAATCTCCCACTTGGAATTCTTTCTCTCTTCTTTTCATATCTACTCTCTGTTTTTATTTGTCACTGCTTTCCTGCAATCCACCTTTGACATCTTCTTGTAGTCTCTGCATCTGTTTTGCAAACTCTTCAGCTTTTGCACTTCTTGTCTCCTGTTTACCCAAATTTTTGAGCTCATACACACCTCTTGGATTCATTCCAAAGCAATTTGAATTGGACTCATTCCAATACTTTGGTTTGGAGTACCGTTATAAGCAAATTCAGCCTGAGCTAGTGCTAAATCCCATTGCTTAGGATTTTGATACACTAAACTTCTCAATATGTTTCCCAGTTCTTGTTTACTACTTTGGCCTATCCATCTGTTTGAGGATGGTATGTTGAACTAAAACTAATGCTCCCAATTTCTTCCAAAGAGTTCTCCAAAAATGCCCTACAAACGTTGTCTCTCTATCAGACACAATACTTACAGGCAATCCATGTAATCTTACAATTTCTGAAAAAAAATAGATTAGCTATATGTGTTGCATCACTAGTCTTCTTACAAGCAATGAAATGTGCCATCTTAGAAAATCTATCTACCACAACATAAATAGAATCATTCCCCCTTTGAGTTTTAGGTAAGCCCAAAACAAAATCCATGCTAACTACATCCCACGGTCGGTCTGGTATTGGCAATGGTTGATATAATCCTGTATTCTGGCTTCTCCCTTTAGCATGCTGACATATCCTGCACTTCTCAACAAATCTCTTAATATCAAACTGCATATTTGGCCAATAATAAAAAGCATTCACCTGAGCAATGGTTTTATCTTGTCCAAAGTGACCAGATAATCCTCCACTATGTTTCTCCTTTATTATGTTTTCCCTCGTAGAACATTTGGGAACACACAACTTGTTGCTTTTAAACAATAAGCCTCCTTGAATGAGATAGTCCATCCACTGACTTCTGTTATGAACTATTGGATTCTAAAATGTTGTATAGATATCTTTGAAATCTGCATCATCCTTTTACATTTCAACCATTTCTTCAAATCCTACAACACCCACTTTGAATTCTTGCACAATAAAACTTACCCTGCTCAATGCATCAACGACTTTATTTGACTTACCACTCTTGTGTTTTATCACAAAAGTAAAGCTTTGCAAAAATTCTACCCACTTGGCATGTTTCTGGTTCAATTTCGGTTGGTTATTGATGAATTGTAAGGCATGATTGTCTGAATACAATATGAATTCTTTTGGCAGCAAATAATGTCTCCATTTCTTTAAGGCTTGTACAATAGCATAAAATTATTTATCATAAGAAGAATACTTCTTCTTAGCTTCATTCAATTTCTCACTAAAGTATGTTATTGGTCTTTGTTCCTAACTCAGAACTACGCCAACTGCAACTCCACTAGCATCTGTTTCAACTTGAAATACTTTTTCAAAATCAGGCAAAGCTAAAATTGGTTCCTCTATGATTTTCTTCTTAAGCAATTTAAAATTTTTGTCTGCTGCTTCTATCCACTTGAATGGCTGATTGATCTCCTTAATTGTTTCAAGAATTGGTGCACAAATCTGACTAAAGCCTTTGATAAACTTTCTGTAAAAACTTGCAAGACCATGGAAGCTCCTTACCTCAAATATATTTATGGGAATAGGCCAGTTCCAAATTGCTTGGAGTTTCTCTGGATCCATCTTCAATCCTTCTTTAGAAACTACAAATCCCAAGTAAATCAATTCTTCCTTCATGAAACTACATTTCTTCAGGTTTATCAGCAGTTTCTCTTTCTGCAGAGTTCTTAGAACCAACTTAAGATGCTCTAGATGTTCTTCTTTACTTTTACTAAAAACTAGAATATCATCAAGATAAACAATAACAAACTTGCCTGCATATTCCTTCAAGACTTCATTCATTAATCGCATGAGCGTGCTAGGTGCATTAGTGAGTCCAAAAGGCATCACTAACCACTCATACAACCCACTGTTTGTTTTAAATGCAGTCTTCCATTCACGCCTTCTCGAATTCTTATTTGATGATATCCACTCTTCAAATCTATTTTAGTAAAATACTTTGATCCACTCAAACAATCCATTAAATAATCCATGTGTGGCAAAGGAAATCTATACCTGATAGTGATCTTGTTGATGGCCTTGGAATCTGTGCACATACGCCATTCACCTCCTTTCTTTGGACTGAGTACCGTTGGTACAACACATGGACTAAGACTTTCTCTGATTAGCCCCTTATCCATCAATTCTTGCACTTGTCTTCCAACTTTTGCATTCCCTTGAGGAGTTAATCTGTATGCTGCTTTGTTTGGCAAACTTGCTCCTGGTATTAGATCAATATGATGACTAATACTCTTGATCGGTGGCAATGTATTTGGCAACTCGTCCACAACGATATCAACAAAATCATTCAACAAAGTTTTTATTTCTTCAGGTAAATCATCTAATTTTGTGGAAATCAAAATTACCTTAGGTCTCCCTATGACAGCAAAATGCATTTCTTCACCTTTTTCAACCTCTTGTAACAGCTCCTTCCCACTCATCAGCATAACATTGTTTTCAAGTGCTCCTTTGTTAGCTTCATCCTTCAACGGCAGCAGTGTATGTTTAGTTCCATCCTTCCCAGAGTATAAGTGTTTCTCCTCCCATCATGAATAACTTTTCGATCAAATTGCCACGGTCTTCCTAGTAATACATGGCATACATCCATGGGCATTACATCACATAATATCACATCTTTATACGTACCAATTTGTATCTCAACCTTGCATTGTTTTGTCACAATAATCTAATGTCCCTTCTGTAACCATGACACTCTGTAAGGAGTAGGGTGTATTGTCTTTACCAACCCTAGCTTGTCCACCATCTCTGTAGAAACAAGGTTATCAGTGCTTCCATTGTCAATTATCACTTTACAACATTTACCTTTATATTTGCATGTAGTTCTGAACAAACTCTTCCTCTGAGTTGGTTCTTCAATCTCCTTCTCTGTCTTAAGCAAGGTCCTTCTCAATAACATGGATTCTCCTACTTCAGGGGGTTCTTCCTTTTCCATAAGTAGAGGTGGTTTTGGCTTTGCCTCAGCCACATTCGCATTCCTCTGACTTGTTGGTTTATTATGAGGACAGTCCCATGACACATGTCCCCATTCTCCACATGTGTAACACCGAACATCTCTTCCTCGGCCTCTTCCTCTGGGCGCAAATCTTCCTCTGTTAAAATCTCCCCTCTATGGTGGTCTGCTACTTGAGCTGCTTGCTTCATGCTGATGTTGTTGTCCCCTTGGTCTAGTAGTTCCTCTACCTCTTACTGAGCTTCTTCCTCTATTCCTCTGAGTCTGTTTTCTCAACATCTTCTCTTCTGCCTTCAAACCTGCTTGATAGGCATCTTCAATAGTCTTCAGACTCAACAAGCTGATCTCATCCTGGATGTCATACCTTAAGCCATTGATATATCTAGCTACCTTCTCCATGTCATCTTCTGCATGTCCTGCTCTAATACTCAATCTATAAAACTCTTATATGTATTCCTTAACAGACATTCCTTTTTGCCTTAAATTTTGCAATTGTTTAAAAATATTTAACTGATAGTCTTTAGGCATAAATTTGGTTTTCATTTTACTTACCATTTTGTCCCATTGCATGATCTTGGACTTTCCTTTCCTCGTTCTAGATGTCTGTAGTTCATCCCACCAAATAGCTACATGACCCTTCAATCTGGTAACTGCAAATTTCACCTTCTTTTTGTCATTGGTTTCCTCTTCATAGTCAAAATATTTGTCCAATGAATTGATCCAATCCATTAGCTCTTCTGTATTGAGACTCCCTTCATACATAGGAGATTCAATCTTTTCTTTTCCTCCTACTTTCACCAACATCTTGATAACTTTGGTAGTTTCATTGTACTCCTCTTCTTCTTCCTTAGAAGATTCTTCTTTAGCACTGTTAGCTCCTTCATCAGGTATTCTTCTCTGAGCAGTCTCAATTGTTTCCATTCTCGTACGCAGACTTCGAATCTCTTCCAGTAGAACTGCATTTGCTTCAGGTCTTCCTCGACCAATGCCAACTCCTCTCCTTGGCGGCATTTTTGCTGCAATCAACCTTAACTTCTGCTCTGATACCACAAATGACGCAGGCGGAAGCAGAACTCAAAAAACCCCAATAATCACCCCATAGTCCCCTTTTAATTATAACCCAACCTTTTTCTTTTAAACCGAAATACATTTGGAAACAAGCCAAAACAATGAATTTTACCTTTTGAGTCAGCGTGCTCGTCGTACACAGAAATTCAACACGTACGATCCTTCATGACCGTTGATCTGGATCTGTTTGACCTGACAGTTGTCAGAGATTTCATGGGTGACACATACGCGGGGAATAACTGCGCAATAAGCAATTTCCTCTCTCCTTCTTGTGCTACATGTCAAACGTTCGATGGGATCGGGTGCCGACCCTTCAAAACAGCTTACAACTCTTGATCCACCTGAAATACCATTCATTGTAGCGAGACCGCTTCCGCGATCCAATGGTTGTGATTTATTCACGATCTAACAGTCACGATTGAATCGGCCGATCGCAAGTCACAAGTTCACTTGACCAGGCTCCTTCCGCTTTAGAATTACAACGCGATGGAGACCCATGAACTTGATGAGGTTTAAAAGCCTCTGTTTATAATATTTCACATCCGGGCTTGGATCTGATCTATGTTTTGCACTGATTCTTAGTGTAAGCTGGGTTTTTCGCTTGCGGGACCAAAACTATGTAATAAACTTCGCCGATCCGATATCAGTGATCCGACGGTTAGAACTAAATCGGCATCAAACAATGATATTTAAAAAGGCCTCGAACTTCTATTAATTCTGCGATTTAGACATGAAACATAGAAAAACAAAGGAATAAACTCTCAGCTGTATACAAAGGAAACAAAGGTACAACGAGGGTTTCCGCAGACTTGAGAATTGATTACACACAATATTATTCATTCACAATAAAATAATTACAGAGTCTCGGCCTTGGCCTGATTACACAAATAAAGACCTATGTTTCAAATACAATCCTCACACTATTCTTGCTCTTGCTCCGCTCAATCCTCTCTCTCTTTCATTACATTTCTTCCTTCTTTTTATCAATCGAATATTATTCTCACTGTGCCTAACAACTCAATCCCTATTTTTAATCAATCTAACAACAAATCTTCTACTTCCTAGCTCTATCACACACCTATGCTAACAACTTATCTTTGAACCTAAAATAAGACAATTTCTAACTATTACAATAATGAAATACAACTCATTTCTTAAGAGATCAAAGCCTTTCAGTAAACTGACTTTTGACCAATCAGGTCAATGAAATTCAACTTGTTTAGCCACAACATGTGAACAAACTTTCACATTGCTGGCTAAATCCAAATGCTCTTGCATCACAACTAGTAACAATGTAGTGGAATTTCTAGCATTAGAAAGGGGTTTGTAGCTAGTAGTGGAAGCAGGTTATTCTAAGTTACGTTTGAATGGGGATTCCCAATTGTCTATCTCAATTGCTCAAAAATTGATATATGATGTTCCTTTATCCAAACCAGTAGATTGAATGCCTTATCTCTCGTATTCAAATGCTTATTATCTCTATTCAATATGTTATAACCTATCATTCATGAAGAACTAACAATAAGGTTGTAGATATTTTAGCCAATCTGAGATGCCAGGATAAGGATCTCAACCTTTGCTCAACTTGGCTGATGGCTAATAGATTAAGCTAGATAGAGCAAATGCAAACATTTTTAGATGAAGATAGTAGCTCCCCGATAGGAGTGGATGTACAAGTGGCAAAAGAGATGGGGTGGGGGGGTGTTCCCACTATCCCAGCAAATATCAAGGACATTAATGAGGGGGGTGGTGTGCCCCCCCCCCCCATGCAAGAAGTGTGCAATAATTATGTTCATTAGACCGATGGCTAGCTGTTTTCATGATTATTCCATTACAATCTATTTGTTGTGAGGTGAGCTTTTATGCTCTGAGAGTGGAATCCCCTGAATACAGGTGGGATTACCACACCCCCCTTGATGTATGGTTTTACGATGATGAGTTGCATGGTAACTAAAAGAACGAACGATGAAGTGGAAAGTTTAGGAATGGAATTGGTATACAGGTTTTTATAGTAAGTGTTTTTTATGAGTCTTCACTCCATGTTTCTTTGGGCACAAGGAGATGGTGATTATCTCACCAGAAAGGAAGGAGAGGATGAAGATGTAAGATTTAATACTATTCATAGAAATTAGGTAGCTTCATTGGACAATTGGTGGAACTTTATTACTGGGAACTCAAGCCTTGGCTTCCTAAATTAGGCGACATCAGTCCCTCCTCATAGATACAACAAGGTAATATTGATACCCTGGCTCCTTGTGCTTAGTTTATTGGTGCACAGTAGTTATGGGTGTGATCTAAACTTTAATTTTAAGTCTTTATTGGGGAATGGGGTTGTTTTATACTGTCTAAGCCTAGGGACCATGCTATTTAGGGAGTGGGCCTCTTTATCTAGTTCACTAGGTGTTCAACAAAGCAGCGTATATGTTGAACCATTCTAGTATAATCTATGGTTTTCTATCTGTTGTTGCTCCAATGCGGTTTATTAATTTGGTTAATTAGGGGTTAATATATTTATACTTTGGTATGGACATCGAGGGAGTAACATTTACTAACATGTTGATTTTTGTGTATTCTCTGAAGGGATTGAAACAACTCTGGTATACGGGGCATGGGTAAAATTTCTTCTTCTCGTATTGTTTGGTTCCATTGTTGGTTGGGGGCAGTATACCGCATCAACACATGTGAGGGTGTCGTGGGGCTAGGGTACGTGGCCAAAAGGGCTAACCACGGGTTGAGTTGCAAGCTTAGGAGTTAGTGGTTGCGTATCACTCAACAATCTCCCTTGCACTCAGGAGGAGATTCAACAACTTGCAAGACATGTTCATCATGATAAACATGCATATTTCGATTGAGAACTTTTAGATGGGGCTGATCATTGGCTCCCTGACGTTGGCCATATCAGGAGAAGGAGAAACCAATACATGCATGTTGTTAATCTCCACTGACAACTTAAGACTCTGTTGGGACGAGTCTTAAAGGAGAAGCACAAGGATATGAATGACATCATATATTTCCTTAATGTCATTCAACGGAACCAATGGAAAATAGAGGCATGTTTGGATAGATTAGATGCTCGTTTAGCTCACATGGAGCATCACATTCAATGTGAATTTAAACCTCCAGTGCCTTATGGTATAAGCGCTCTACATCCTTAGATTCTCGATATGGTTATCTTGTTGTGGCTCTTTCTTAACTATCCATTTTATGATATTATGGTCTCTTATGTACAACTGTTACTCTTGGTCTTTTGTATAAACTTAAAGTTATCTTATATTGGTTAACAAATCTGGTTTCTAGTATGTATAATGTTTATGGTTATTAATGATGTAATCTAATTTTTGAAGGCAATATAATCAACTTACCAAAAAAAATGATTTTATTATTAAATCATTATTCCCTTTTAACTAAAATACAAATTTAAATTCAATGAAATTTAATATCGGTTCATCAAACAAAATAATTATTGTCATATATGACCAATTTAAGAAAAAATAAATCCCACTCTATAAACTTATTACCAATAAAAAATAAACTAATAATTTAATTATATAAATTAAATAGTTGGTAATTCCCAATAAACATTAAAACACTTAGCTCATATTACATCTCACAATCTTAAGACCAGCCTAGATCCATCTTAACTCTGATCTACCAAAGGTAGAGAGGGGTCAAATCTCTTTTCACTCTAAAATAGGTTTGCATGTCAAGAGATTTGGTTCCTCTAATCTCTTGGTAGATCCAGAGTTAAGATGGATCTAGGTTGGTTTTATTAATAATTGTAATTATAAATATAATTATTATCTATATATTTTATTTTTCGTTTTATGTAATTTCAACTGGTCAAAATGTTTTATTGATAATTATCATTATTAAAAAAAATATTTTATTTTATTTTTTAATTTAATTTAGTTTAATTTTGTTTTTATTTTATTTTGGCCAAGTCAAAATGTTTAGACATTACAACATCTCTACATATGGGCAATTACTTTTAATGGTTTTATTATTATTTTTAATTAAGCTCACATGTAAATGTTTACAAACATTTACACCACTACAACATCCCCCCTTTACGTTTTTGCTTTTAGATTTAATGCTATAACATAAAATTAAAATAAAATATTTTGATTTTGAAATGAGTTATGGTTTTGGGGCAAGTGGTATGGATAAGCCATACCCATGTTATTGTAACAGAACTTATTTACAAGTTAATAATATATACAGTAGATGAATATCCATGATTAAGAATATTGTAAAAATTAAGTTTTAATTTAAAAAATATTATAGAATTAAATTAAAATAAAATATTTTGATTTAGAAATGAATTATGGTTTTTGCATGTGGTATTGATAAGTTATGGCCCATGGTATTGTAATAAAGTCTATTTACAAATTAATAATATCCATGGTAAAAGGGGGGTGAATATTCATGGTTAAGAATCTTGTTATATTGTAAGTATTAATTTTTTATGTGCTTATTAATTAAAATTGTTATTTTGTTTATGTGTGGCAAGTTGTCTCAGTTCTCCCAAGTTTACTTTAGGCTTGACCTATGGCTTGAGAAACCGCCACGCAGGGGCATCTAAGCCATCGAAATCTCACCTGGGGATTGACCCAGCTTGGGCCACACCAACCCTTAATATGGTTGGATTTTTTCCCACGGAGTTTCAAACCAGTGACCTTCACATCACAAAGTGACTTAACACACTCCAGCACTGTCTATTCTATGCCCACTGGGCATTAAAATCGTCATTTAAATTTATATGGTAAAATGGATCTTAATTTATAACTACTATTTATATGGTATATATTTATTTTTTTTCCAAAGAAAAAACGAACTTTTTATAATTATGATAAAAAGTTACATATCATATGCCGAAGCATTCCTTTGGCTCTATGATGGATCATCATAAAGATCTGCAGGAAGACTATTCTACCTTCCTTCATCAAAGAGAGGTGGAGCATACTGAGCATAACAAGAGCCTCCTCTAAAGAGGAAAAAAGATCCCTTCCTCAGCACCATCAAAACGTATCAACAATTTTCCATATAATTTGCATCCATGGTAATAAAAACAGCAGCAAGCATCTTTCCCCCGGGTCTCCTCTCTCGAGGAAAACAACCCAAGATGAAAGAGGATGTCCAAGTCTAGCATAAAACAATAAAAAGATTTACAAAAATAGAACTTCTAAGCTGTATACAAAAAGAGCTATATAAACTAGTCTGCTAAGTCTTCAGAAGCATGCAATCTATACATAGGGAGGTTGGGCTGAGAGATGGATTTCTCTATTGTTTTCCTCCACTATTCTCCAACTGCCCAAAGCTTGTTGTAGACCCTCTTTAGAAAGCCTGTCTGCTGAATCGTTGTGCTCCCCATCGTGTCTTCAAGGAGGCCTGCATTTGCTTCTTTTGTGACTTCCGCGACAGCATTCCCAGATTCGACAGGAGTTCCTTCTTCAATTTCCGAGTGCGGGATCTATTGAGCCTGCATCGGATTCTTCTCCTTCTCGCTCCTATCCACCTCCATGGCGTCCTCCTCTTGGACCGCTTCATGCCTGGAGTCTAAATTCTTTTATGATGTTACCCCCTCCGCTTCGGCCTTCTTTTGTTTCCTTCTGCGACGAAAACCCAACGGACAATCCCTTGCTAGATGTCCATACACATGGCATCTATGACATCTGAATGGCAAGTGTTTGTAATCCAATGGCTGATCGAAAATGAGATCTCTGTATTGAATTTTTATATTTTCCGCTAGGCCTTCTCTGGGGTTAATATTGACCAATATCCGAGCCATGGCTTTATTCCTTGTTTCAATGAAGGACATGTCTGTTTCCAAATATGTGCCAAGCATATTTCCAATGGACCTGAAAACTAAATCCACCCAAAGAAAGGGAGGCAGGCCAGGAACTCGAACCCATACTAGGAATGATTTGACCCTTTCTCGCTGCGCATCAAACAATGGAGTCCATCGCTTGAAGAGAACGGGATGGTTTCCGAAAGCCCAGTTTTTTCCCATAACCCAGTCCACCATTTCCTTCTTTTCGAATTGCATCATGAACCATCCTTTTGCCAGAACTGATACTTTGAAGGATTTATCTGGGGCCGCTTGCCATTGCTGATCTGCCCAATTTTGGATAAATTGGGCTGAATAATTTTTCCTCGCGCTCGTCCTACCGAAGTGCATTCGACCACCTCCATAGCTTCCTCTATTTGGACGTCCATCCCGAGCACTAGATTTTCTTTTGTCTCCTTTTTCTTGATAAGCTTTTGTTTCTTCCTTTTCTCCCCAATCTGCCTATTGCCAAAGATCTCTCCCCTACCTTGTGCGACAGCAACACCATTTACCGCTTCAGTTTGCTGCGAAAAATCCTTCTTTTCTACTGGCTGATTTCTTGAGGAGGTCTTTGAATCAGTAATTTCCACAATACCCCTGTTTTCAGCTCCATAATCATCTCCTTCTTCTAAGCCCACCTCTGCTGACTGTTTATCTTTTTCGTACACCGGGCCCTCCTCTCTTAGACCCGATTCCTCTCCAAATCCTGCCGCTGCCGACTCGGGAATCACACTAGGGTTTACCAAAACCCTTGCAATAGAAGATCTGGTTACGACCGACGTTCTTCCTACTTTAACCGGCCCTAGGTCAGATTTTAGCCCTTCTACCGGACTATGCCAAGACCAATTTTTTGGGCCATGGCCAAAAACCCATCTTCTAGACCTCCGGTATAAGAACGATCAGGAAGGAGGGATTTGGAATTACTTACTTGTACAGAGTTGAGTACATTCGCCTGAGGGGAACCCTCCTTCTGAGAACTCGTTTCCTGGGGTTCGAATTGGTCAAGAGCCTCCTGATTGCTCTGCGCTACCAACCCCAAACTTTCTTCCAACAATCCGATCGAGGTCCTGTTCCTCCATGACTCTTGCAGGTCTGGACTCGGCTTCGAAAACCCATGGTGACCGCTTGACCCAAAGAACTGCTCAATATTCTGTGCTGTTAGATCCTTCCCCCACACCGACAGTATGTCTTCCGGCTCAGGGTCGAGCTCGACGGCCTCATTAGGGTTAACCATGATTAATGCAACAGCTTAAACGCTAAAACCGCCAAACGGACCGTTCCGGTCTTCAGTAACAGGGTAAAACCTCGGGTAAGATGGCAAGAGCGACAACTATGGCGACCGGAAGACAATGTCTCAGGCGTTTTTCTGTTGCCGAGATCGTAAAACCTCCAGATGCGTCCACGTTCCACAACTATCCGTCCACATACCAAAACGCTCCTTCTGATCCCTGCCAGGTGTCTTCAACTGATGCCCTGATCCACCACCTGTCCTCCGGATCCAACCGCTGACTTTCACTGCTTTCGTCTGCCAAACCCTATCCATTACTGATGAGCCCTAGGCCCTCGGCCCTGTTGGCCGCGGCCCCCGCTTCAGCACCTGCGACCATGACCTATGACCTGCGGCCCCCGCTTCAGCACCTGCGACCATGACCTATGACCTGCGGCCCCCTGCATCCTTCTAATTTTGCCTTAATGTTTCTAAAGTTTATTCCTTTGGTATATATTTTAATGTGATATGTATATTATATTTTCTTTTATCTAAGAAAAATGCTCTTAATTTTATTAATAAAAACACTTTTTTTACAAATAAGAAAAGTTTGCTATTAAGGGAAGGTAGGAGCGAGAGGCGTTTTGTATTGCATTGATGGAGAAATAGAGATGAAATTTGCATGGGAGTTAGGAATTGCATCAAACAATCAATTTGAGGCCTTAGCTCTTTGGCAAGGAATGAAGATAGTCTCCTCAGGGGGACTCTGTAAAATAACCCTGATTAGAGGCTCAATGATTGTCATTAAAAGATTTCACAAAATTAAAGATCAGAAGGAAGTGGTTTTGCTTCCCATCTTCCACCGTATCTCGCTACTCATGAAGAAATTTGACGTCATTGACATCTTCCATGTTAAGAGGGAAAACGACTAGCATGTTGATGAACAAGCTAACAAAGGTGCCAATTTAGAACAAGGGATGATGAATATGGACCAAGGGGAGCCAATTTTATGTCATATTCCATGAGCAATATAAAACATCTGATTAGGCCTCATAAGGATCCGAACGATCTAGAATTAGCACCTGATAAGCAAATAATGGATCATATTAATTACAACGCATGGTAAGATTACCTCGGGTGGTGATTTAAGATGAAGGAATGTCATGGACAACCCACCAGCTAGAAATGGTAGGAGGATGATGCCATGACAGGCGACAAGTGGAATCAGATGTGTCAACATTTAACTTTTGCCTCAAGGGAAGAAGGGACGGTACTGCTCTTGAGCTGAAGTAGTTAAATCTAAGCAACTTTATGGGTGGAGTGATGGTAATTGGAATGGAGCTTCGACCCGAGTCTGATAAGAGACGAGACATTCACATTCAATGTGAAAGGATGTATACATCATGCAACAAAGATTAAGACAAGTATATTAAGGGATATATACATGATTTGAGAATGCTAGTGATTCGAATTGAAGGTTGGGCAGTCTGTAAAATGGCATCATCCAACTAAAGCAGTAATGACGCTCTTTCCGAGGAACAAATGGCATCAATTAAGGAGAAGATCACGACTCTAGTAGACAAGGTAGGGGAACAAATTGTTCAAGAGGCTGACTCCCATTTCACATTGGTTTCCAACCAACTTGCAGGAATCCGGGAGGATGTAGACCGACTCTAGTTTCTAGTTGACAATTTGGCAACCAAATTAAATAATCTAAGTTTTAAAGTTGACAACATGGAAGTAACGTGGAAACAATTATGATGGCCATTTTGAAAGAAGTTTTTGGGCTTGTTGACACGTCTCCTTCCACTGAACAGGTTGCCATGGAGGTTGATGAAGAGCAAGGCGCAGAAGTTGTGCCTTCTCTTCAAGAGGTTAATGAGCAAGTTCCATAGGAAGGAAGCCTTTGTGACAAGATTATGGTAGCGGATAACATCTTATTTAATTTATGTCTATGTAAATGTTTTTTCATTTTGTAGTAATCAATGGAGTCCTCCTTTGGAGAAAATACAAGATAAATATAGTTGAAGCTATAGTTCAGAATATGCAGGGTAGCATTAGGATGCATTTTGAACAATTTTGGAACACTTATAAGGAGGTGAAATCTTTGAATGTAAAGGTGTTGGCTCGATTCCAATTCGATTAATACAAAGCTACCCATTTCTTTAAAAAAAAGTAAAGTTTGCTATTAAGTCTGTGCTTGGTCGCAACAAAGTAAACGAGAAATTTACATATTGTTCTAGGATACAAAAGTTCCCAAGACGGTGGGAAGAATTATCTCAAAATGATTTGGGAGACTTCTGCATTCCCTCTTAGTACTAAAACTTAAGCATCTGATGCTATAGACTCTACAAAATTGGCCATTTATCAAAATGCATTTGCAAAAATCTATCATATCTTAATGTGGGGGATTGATTGGCATTTGGTATGTAGGACTATTAGGAGCATTGCTTGTTATACTTCTGGTGTCCTCGTTGTTCCTCTGAGTTTGTAAGTTAGCAAATTGTCGCCACACCCAATCTAGCCCATCCTCCAATTATTTAATTCTGACCCACTGGCTCTACATTGTGTCTCCAAGGAGAGAATATGTTGACATAGATCATTGACTTCAACAAACCAGTCCAATGGAGGTTGTAGGCATAGGTGACATCGATGATCCATTGGAGACTTGCTAATGTGGTGACAATTAGGTTTTAAAGTGTTCCAAGGCAGTTGTAAGAGGGTTCTCACCAAAAATATTTGTGCACCTTAACTCGGGGGGATCAAAGGACTCTACGAAGAAATTAGCAATCTTATAGGAGTGCCACAGAGAAATTGGAAGAGATGGTATAACAACCAGGCAGTTGGGCCACAATTCTTGCTTTTTCTTTAATGCAATACCCTTGTGCACACAGGAACATCGAGAGCGTGAGAGGTCCAATTTGGTTGTTGCCATAGATGTTGTTGGCACCACTCGAAGCACTAGCTTGAGAGAGATTTTGGGCTCAATCACTTTCATTGACCACTAGAGCTCGCAAAAAGAGTTTTTGCACTTGCTAGGGGTGAAAAAACTTCATATTCGGGCTGGAGGAAAGACTCTCCAGGACAAATCTAGCTACCAATCAAAGGAGCGATAAAACCTACCTGAAAGATTCTCCCAATTTTTCCTTGTCCACTAAGATGATCACCAAATATATAATTGCATGTCGAGTGTCGTGACTTCAACATGAGCTCAATTTCCACTACCAAGCCAGGTGAGTAACTCCACAATGCGACTTATTTATTGCATTAACCAATCCATGAATATATACATGAGCGGAGAGACTCTCGGGATTCCAATTCCAACGTCTCTTGGTTTTCTCTAATTCATAACTGAAACTATTTACAATATTTACAATAATCCCAATCCTTTCATATTAGGTGTCAATATTCCCCCCCTTAATCTGAAGGGATGTTGGTGAGTCTAAGCATCATTATGAATCTTTCAAACTTTTCTCTTCCAAGTGCTTTGGTGAAGATGTCTGTGATGTGCTCATCTGTGGAACAATGTCGTAGGTGGATAGTCTTGGCATCAACATGATGCCGAATCAAATGATACTTTGTATTAACATGCTTGGTTCAATAATGAAAATTTGGGTTCTTGGCTAACTTTATTGCATAAGTGTTGCCAGTCAAAAGAGGAGTTAAATTCACTTGTTTCTCTTGCAAATCTTCCAGAATTTTCTTGAGCCACACAATTTACTTCGTTGCTTCAACTATTGCCACATATTTTACCCTAGTTGTGGAATTTGTTGGAATTGGTTGCTTGTGTGACCTCTAGGATACAACTCCTAATCCAATACTCATAACATAACCTGAAGTAGATACTCCAGTTTCTTTATCTCCATCAAAATCTGAATCGGAATATCCAATCAAGTTGAAGTCATCCACCTGTGTATACTTGAGTCCAAAGCATTGAGTTCCCTTCAAGTACTTTAGAACTCCTTTTGCAGCACACCAATTTCTCTCACAAGTCTTTTGCATAAACCTAGAGAGGATTCCAATAACAAATGAAATGTTTGGTCCCGTAGTAGTTAGGTAGTTGATACTTCCAACGAGCTATCTATACTTTGTTGCATCTTCAAATTCATTTCCTTCAGTGTATGTGAGCTTTAAATTCTGTTCCATTGGAGTAGTCAAAGGATTGCACTCAACCATGCCAAACATGTTCAACAAATCTCCAATGTACTTCTTCTAACAGAGGAATATAAACTTCGAATGTTGGGTTACTTCAGTACCAAGATAATAGTGAACATACCCCAAATCTGTCATTTCAAAAACTTTCCTAAGTTCTTTCTTTATGGATACAATGTAGTTCTCATTGTTCTCTATCATTAGAAGACCATCTACATACACCACAACATTTACAACTACTTTTCCAACTTTCTTGACAAACAAAGTTGTGTCACCAAGATCATTATGTTTGAAATTGAGTTTTACAATATGCTCAGTTAATTTCTCGTATCAGGCTCACGGTGCTTGCTTGAGGCCATACAAGGATTTGACAAGATTGCATACTTTGTGTTCCTGAATCTTCACAACAAATCATTTTGGTTGGGACATATATATTATTATTATTATTATTATTATTTATTTATTTTTTTCTCAGATCTCCATTACAAAAAGTAGTTTTTACATCCATTTGATGGAATTTCCAATCGTTCTGAGATGCCAAGGCAAAGAGAGTCTGGATGGTAGCCCATTTTGCTGTGGGGAAAAAGTCTCCTCGTAATCGACCCCCTCCTTCTGTGCAAAACCTTTTGTCGTGAGCCTAGCTTTATGCTTGTCAAGTGATCCATCTACTTTATACTTGTCCTTGAAGACCCACTTGCAACCTATTAGTTTGATTCCCAATGGAGGATAAACCAACTTCCAAGTGCCATTCTTTATCAAAGCATCATATTCTTTCTACATTGCTTATTTCCATTCATCATGAGAAGCAACTTTTTTGAAGGAAGTCGGTTCAAAACCTGTAGACAAATTTAGTTCACAATCATAAGAAACATCCGTATCAACAGGTAAATCAAAATTGTCTACATCACCTCCATTTTGTCTAGCAGAGCTTCTTGTCCCTGTCTTTCCAACCTCATCAGGATGCACACTTTCAAGTGTCTTTGTGAGCCATTTTGGAGGACCTTTCTGAGATGGCCTTGGTTGTTTAGTTGACTAAAATGGGGCTAAATCAAGATTTAACCTCCCAATTATCTCAATCACATCACTCAAAGTGTCTTCTTGATTAATGGTTGGAGCTTCATGAGGGGGAGAGAGTGCTTCAAAAGGAGATTCCACAGATTGATCCAGTATAGGAATCTCATTAGCAAACTCTTGAAATTCTTTTGCATGCCAAATCTGTCCAAGTGATTAAGCTGCCACTCAACAACATTGTCAGTCTTGGAAGATTCAAGAAATATCACATCACTAGATATTATAAGCTTCTTATTTACTTCATCATATAGACGATATGGCTTGGAGGTATCTGGTTACCCCAAGAAGATACATTTCTGACTCCTTGCACTAAGTTTGTTTCTCTATTCCTTAGGTATTGAGGCATAACAAGTGGAACCAAAAACCCTGAGATGCCTCATCGAAGGAATGTGGCCATACCACATTTCATAGGGAGTCTTGTTTTTAAGAGCATGAGATGGACACCTATTCTTTATATACACAACGCATAGAACTACATCAGCCCAAAACATCAACTAAACATTCTCGAAAAACATCATTGAATGTACCATATTTAAGATTGTCTTGTTCATTCTTTCAGCTACGCCATTCTATCGGGGATTATAAGGCAGTTGTTTGATGTTTGATCTCATGTTGACAAATATAGTTTTCAGGTTCATTTGAAGTATATTATTTTCCATTATTATTACAAATAGAGCCAATATGAGATTGTGTATCATTTTCAATCCATGCATGAAAGTTCTTGAAAGTTTCAAAAGCTTCAAATTTGTTCTTCAATAGATATACCCAACACATTATGGTGTAGTCATCAATAAATGTCACCATCCATTTATTACCATTTGCAAAGGGAACAAGCATTGGGCCACACAAGTCATAATGAATGAGTTCAAGATTTCTATGTGCTATGGAATGAGAATCATGAAAATACTATTTGTCGTGCTTTCCTAAGATACAAGCATGACATTGCTTAAGTTTCCTAGGAATGGGAGGCAAACTATGAACACCATTATTCTTTTAATAAATGCAAACTATCCTAGTTGAGATGTCCAAATCTAGCATGCCATAAGAGATTGGATGGTAGTGTACCTTCATCAAATTGAGAATTGTATGCAATTTTTTGTGCATGAGCAGAGGTTCCTTGCAACTTCGGAAGTTTTTTTTTTCTTTTATCCTAGTCATGACAAGTGAGTGGTCTAATGTTTTTTTAACATCAACTTTGCCATCAAATATGTGAATGGAGTGTCCTTGCTGGCGGATGTGAACCAAATACAACAAGTTTCTCCTCAACTCTCGGAGGTAGAGAACATCGTGTACAAGAAAGTTTGGAAGACCAGGCAGTTTGAGCCTAATGGTGCCAAGCCCCGATGGCTTGAGTTTTGACTTGTTTACAAAGTAGATTGTGCCATCAACATTGTCAGTGAATTGTTCAAAGAAATCTCTTCTAAATTTCATGCAACAAGTTGCTCCTGAATTAAGAAACTATGCATATTTCCACGAAGCAAGTGAAATATTAAATAAGTCTTCAGTTACTCCAATATTACAATGTGCCACAACATAATGAGCAATTTCGGATGCTTTACCTTTCCCTTGTTCTGGTGTTTTCCCTTTCTCTTCATTCATTTTTTGTTTGATATCGTCCCATGAGAGCTTACATGTGGAAGCATCATGCTCAATTCCATTGCACCGTATGCAATAAAGATTGGATCTTCTTTCTTGGTAATGTCTCCCCCCACCTTTAAAATTCTTCCTTTCTCATCCTCTTGGACCACTTCTTCCTCTAGAAGAATCATGTGCCCGATTCTTCTCTTTTTTTACAAGGCATACAAATTATTTAGGAAACTGAGCATTTGTCTTCTTCTTCCCAAAATCCTTCTCTCTTTCAACAAACTTCTCCACGAGAGAGTCAAAGGAAATCTCCTTAAGTTTTCCTCTAGCTTGTAATGACTCAAGATAATGGGAATAAGTGGGATACAATGCCTTGACAAAAGTAGTGAGAGGAACGTCCATTTTAACACTGATGGCTTCAATGTCATGCATAATGGCTCTTATTGCAAAGTCTAAGGCAAGGGGATCGCCATCCATCAATTCTAAATTAAACAATTTGATCACCAATTGAACAACTTCTATCTTAGAGTGTGAGTCATATAAATCTTTCAGCTTATTTAAGGCTTCAAAAGCATCTGTGAATGGTACAATATAGCGATTCACCTCCTCATTGAATGATGTTGCAATCAAGGTATAGACTTTGTTATTCTTTCTCTCCCATATGGCAAGCTCCTTGTTAGAGGTGGGCTTCTGAGGAGGATTGCCTCTTTATCCTTCACAAACTCATTTCCACAACTCATTAAAAATCAACACATGCTTTATCTTCCTGGACCACTCATGGTAATTCTCTTTGCCCGTGAGAACTACTCCCACTATAGAGATGAGTGAATGCATCATCCAATCTGAACTGGCCTCAAAATACTTGCAACAAAAAGATTGATATTTCTTTACAATAAAATTGATTAGCTATATCTTAAAAAAAAAGGCATCAACTAACAATGCAAACTCTCAATATTTATACACCATGCAATATATATTGTATCCCGTATAACATAACCAACAAGTTTTATATTCCACATACCATACCATATCATACCATACATATGCACTTTATAAGGAGAACTCAACGTATAAATTATGGCTCCAACATATGAAGAATTATGGTTATCATAATTGATTCAACGTATATGTAATTTAACCATAAGTAACGAATGAAGCTCAACTCATATAACGCAGAATACGACCAGCAAGTAAGGAGCCATGACCTGTCTATGAATATGGCAGTCACCCACAATGGTCTACGTCTTTACGCAAACAACATAAACATCCAGAATCGAGCCTCTTAAGAGATCATTCAACCTCAACACATATCACGGTGATTCCAAAACAACGATAAACACGTTCCAGGATAACCAGAACTCATCCCGAGAAAAAGCAATAGCTCGTTCAATAGCAAAGATAAAAGATTCGATGCTTTTGTTCCATAGGAAGCTCATTCCTATTGTGGCTGTTTGCCCAACAAATAAAAGGGAGTGACTCGACTCACTGAGAGAGCGAGAAAATCGTGTTATAAGTGGTCTAAACTCGTTCCCTTAAATGGTTAACAAAACTCGGTCTCAGCATTCATTCAATAAAACGATAGAATGCAAAGGGACAAAGTTTATTGGAAGGAAAATAGGAGTTGCAATAGAAAGGACAAGTTTAATGGAAGGAAAATAGGAGTTACAATAGAAAATAACTAATTTTGGGCATGTACTATGATATTACGTTAGGCCACGTGAATAACTCCACAATGCAACTTATTTATTGTATTAACCAAATCATGAATATATATATGAATGGAGAGACCGTTGGGATTCCAATTATAAGGTCTCTTGGTTTTCTCTAATCCATAACTGAATCTATTTACAATATTTACAATAATCCCAATCCTTTCGTATTAGGTGTCAACGTCCACGAATGAACGTAAGTTTCAGAAGTTCCCATGCTTCCAGAGTAGTAACCGATGCCTAAATTTGGAAATTATGCCCTGAATTTTCCATTCTGCAAAGTACAAATCTTGAGAAGAGATAATACAGAGAACTTGATATAATCTGAGACACAATTATTGAGTAAATGCACTTCATTCCTTCGGACATGGAACCTACCACCCCTTGTGACAGGACAAGCGAGGGATGCCATGCGAGCTTTGGAGGTGTGGGAAGAGTGCCGATGTCTCAAACCATGGAGAGTGGACTTTTCCTTATTCCAAGAGGTTGAAGAAATTCTTTGCCATATTTTAATCCTTGCCTTTTCCCAATTCAATTTTCTAGTAGTTGAGGGGAAGCTAGGAACTTGTTTTGCCTTATTCATGGGATAACCATCCATTTGAGGAAGCCATTAACCTCATATTGCCCTTCTTCCAACTAACAAGCTTTATTGGCTTGTTCACTAGCTTCCTTGTTCTAACCACGCAGGATATAATGATACGATTTGTAAGAGAAAGTTTTGAGGATGATATAGATTCTATAAAGGAGGAGAGATAGCATATTGTTCTTAGGGAGAGATCTTGAATAGAGGCGTTGAATGATGATTAGAGAGTCCCTCAGAATGACGATGGAAGAGATGTCTTGCTCTTTGGCTAGTTGAAGGCCGAGGAGGAGGCCATACATCTCAACTAGATTGTTCGTTCTTTGCCCTATTCCTCAAGCGAACTTTATCTTCGTCCATCCTTGGGGATTTATGAGAATCCCTCCCCCTCCTACCACCCCTAGTAAAAACAAAACTACAATATAAAAAATTGAATTTTAAAAATGTTTATATCTAATGTCTAACATCTAATATCTAAATGTAACGCCTACACATCTCCCCTATATCGGGCTATAGAGTGCTTCTCGGTGCAATTAAAAAGTAGCCTAGATCCATCTTAACTCCGGATCTACCAAGCACCGAGAGGAATCAAATCTCTTTTCACTGTAAAAGAGGTTTGCAAATTGAGTGGGCTTAATTATACAACTTGAGTGGGCCTAATGGTTAAGAGCATGTGTTTCCTCATATGAGGTCACAAGTTCAAAACTGGAGGGGGTACAGTATGTACGTGAAGGTGGGTCCCTTGTCCCACAAACAAGGGGGTCTCATACACCAATTTGTTGTCTCGCTTCACAGTGACCTTAAAATTGGATAATAATAATAATAATTTCAAGAGATTTGATCCCTCACAACATTTGGTAGATCGAAAGTTAAGATGGATCTAGGTTGGTTTTATAGTTAATTATAATTATAAAAATAAATTATTAATTTTATGTTTTTAATTTTAATTTTAATTTTAGTTTTATGTAATTTGACCAAATCAAAATGTTTTAATGTTTCATTGATAAATTTTTTTTAAGCTAGGGAGAGACCTTCTTTTTCTATTATCGCAAATTGAAATCACTACATGCTTGTGGTGATCTCAACCCGCCCTGAGGGGAAACCGGGTTTATTGACCACTTTAAGTTTTTGATAGCTATCCAAAAATAAAAGGTTCTCATTCTGTCTTTCCATGCTTTATACACATCACCCTTATGGCTATTAAAACTGTTTTTTGTCTGCATACTAGAATAACAAAAAGTCCTACAGATAACTAACTATAACTAGAGAGAGATTTTATAGAAACCTCTAATTATCATGCTTTCTCTACTGGTTCGCTGTGCCTGCCTGTTGCTCCTTCTCCTTTTCGAGTCCCGATCCACTCGCTTGTAACTGCTGCTGAATTTTGTCCATCTTCTTATCCTGCATGAACAAGGTGATTTGGATGTTCCTTAGCTCCCTTTTCAGATTTGGAATCCCTTGGGATAATTCTTCCATTTCCATGGCTACTTGTTTCATAGCCTTGGCAAGCAGTCTCTTCATAACCCAATAGACGTGAAGAGATTGTTTGTATAGTGTCATGCGACCACGCGTATTGCCCGGATCCGGGAGAAGATATTCCCAGTCCTCTAATTCCGACTCCGACTGAGCCTGAATTGCCTCCTCTTCCAGCTGCTTGATAATCCTCCTGATTTTTGGATTGGTATTTTCGCAATAAGCCCTTTCAGCGAACTGCACTTTCCTGCCTATAGATTTCCTCCCCCTCCTGACATTCCCTGTTACGCTGTCCTCTCCGATTCCTGTCGTTCCTCCTCTGCCTCTTCTTCCTTGCCCGCTTCTCTCTCCAGCTCCTCCTCTTCTCCTATATCCTCCCCTGCCTCGCCTTCTTCTCCCTCCTGCCGGACTTCCGCATTCCCCTCCTTCCTCCTGTTCCTGGTAGCCCCCTGCGTCATCTTTTCCTCTTTTCAGAACCTTGGCCCTTCCTAACCTTCCCGTCCTGCCGAAACTCTCACTCCCTGGTTCTCCTTTCTCTCTATCAGAGTCGAACATCTCAACGTCGTCCTCTGAGTCATCATGGATTGAGAGAATTTCCTTCTCTGTATCCACCTCCATTATTCCTTTGCCTTTTTCTTCTCGGTCCCCTCGGCCTTGGTTTCCTCTCTCTATATTACTCCTCGTCCATCTTCTTGAGGTCATTCTGCTCCCCTCAGCCATATTCTCCTTGCACTCTGACTTCCTCCTCTGAATTACTGCTCTCTCTTCCAGATTCCTAATCGTCCTCCTTCTTCGTGCTGTGTTCGTCGTTGCTTTGCCAATTTTCCTCGTTCTTCTACATGCACCTTTCCTGTTCCTTCGTTTCTGCCACCTCTTCTCGCTTATACCTCCCCTCCTCCTTCGCCTCTTGTGGTCTGCCTCCCTTTTCATCTTTCTGCCCATTTCCTCCATGCTATCATGTCTCTGTCTAGTCCCTGACACCCTGACAAATCTCCCCTCCTCCATCGGTACTCTACCATCTCCTCGCCTTGAGATGATATCCTTTGCCACGATCCACTTGTCCTCGCTCATCATGACCTGATCACCGCCTGCTCGGTCCTGCATGCTAACCTGCCGAGCATTAATTATCCTGTGCGCTGCCGTTCTCATCCCGATCGGGAGAATGTTTCATTGATAATTATAATTATAATTATTTTTAATTTAATTTTAGTTTTAATTTTGATTTTAATTTTAATTTATTTTGACCAAGTTAAAATGTTTACGGTACATTACAACATCTCCCCATGCTTGTTTGATTTTAGATTTAATTAAAAAATTGTTATAAAATAATTAAAATAAAATATTTTTATTTTTAAATGACTTATGGTTTTTGGCATGTGGTATTGATAAGCCATGGTA
Organism: Pinus tabuliformis; assembly: GCA_031772625.1. Taxonomy (NCBI): domain Eukaryota; kingdom Viridiplantae; phylum Streptophyta; class Pinopsida; order Pinales; family Pinaceae; genus Pinus; species Pinus tabuliformis. Next base: position 480,684,070 of record CM062811.1, on the reverse strand, counting down.
TTTTAACAAAACCTACTTACAAGTTAATAATATTCATGGTAAAATGGAGTGAATATACATGTCCAGGAATCTTATTATATTGTAAATATTAAGTTTTTATGTGGTTATTAATTAAATTAAAATATGGTTACAAAATCATCATTTTACGCTACTACATCTCTCTTATACTTTCTGCTTTTAGATTTAATTTAAATAATGTTATAAATGAATTCAAATAAAATATTTAAAAAATGTTGACATACAATCTTTCTTACATTACACCTAACACCTACCCATCTCCCCCATACTAGAGAGAGCTTCTCCATGCAATAATCATAACAATGAATTAAATTATAATTTTATTTTAAATTATGATTAACACAAGATTCTTAATCATGAAGATTTATCCCCATTTATCAGGTAGATTCTTTATCTATAAATAAGTTTCATTAAAAATAGATTGACCAATATTATGGCTTATCCCATTTTATCATGTCTGTAAATAAGTTTTATTAGAAATACCATGGACCAATATTATGGCTTAATAATATTACATGTTCAAACAACTATAATTCATGTTTACATGATATATATACATATTTAATTTAATCAAGTTAATTAAAATAAGAGAATGAGTATAAGTACTTTTAAGATATGTGGCTATTATTAAAAATATTTTAAATTATTATGTGGAAATTACAATACTACATGTTCAAAAAAAACATTTTATGTTCTCATTTCATTACTTTTTAAAATTTAATCAATTTAATTAAAAAAACAAATGGACATAACTACTTTCGAGATAAATCTTGATCTTTAATATGTGATATATAGTTATTTTTTTTACATGAACATGTAGTGGATATATTAGATACTTGGCCTTAATGCTATAGAGCGGATTACAAAATGTGAGTCTAAATCTAGAAGTGCCACACAACCTTGCAAGGCCGTGGCATTTATGCTTAGCTCACATCTCTTTTTAGCTCCTACTATGCGGTCAATTTCAGAGATTTTCCCAATATTGTGGATACATACAAACTGATTTAACAGTAGGCAATAAAACATGACAGCTTTCTAAATTAAGGAATTGGTTCCCATATTTCTTGTCTGCCTCTGAGCAGGGCTCCAACCGTAAGAAGGGTTGCTTTGTTAGCTTCAATGTCCGCCTCCTTATTATTGACTCTCAACACGTGGTAGAAATTCAAATTCTGGAATGAGTCCCTAAGGTCTATAATTTTGTGGATCAGCCTTGCAAGCCTTAGGTCCGTTGGCTTAGAATGTGTCACCATAGTGTTAATGATAACCTGAGAGTCCCCAATAACATTAGCCTCCTTGATGTTCAACACTTTCAAAATCTTGAGACCTTGGAAAAGAGCCAAAGCCTCAGCTTGAATGCTAGAAGCGATGCCCAAACCCCAGGCGAAACTGTGGATCCTAAAGCCATCTAGATTCAGTATGACTCCTCCAGCGCCAGCTCTTCCAGGATTGCCCTTTGCAGCCCCATAAAAAAATAGAAAGTGTCTCCGGTGGTTTGCAATCCATCCCTGGAACTCTTTTGTTGTAGCCCTTATTTGCCATTCTTTTGGGAGGGAGATACTCTTTGTAATTTCTTGGAACTAAAGATCGAGAGAAGAGCCCCAATTTATATCTTGCTCGCTGAGGCTTGAATCATCTTTATAGTCTCTCAGACACTCTTTTAATTGACATTTTATTTTAACTGCCACAAGCTTGGCATCCTGTTCGCAGTTTTTGAAGATCCTTTTATTTCGCTCAAGCCAAACCTGCCAACAGATTATTTTAGGGAGAGTGGACCAAGCAGCTCTGATAATTTTGTTTTTTGGAGGAGGACTAGGATACCTTTGCAACCATTTATCAAAAAAATCAGGAATGAAGGAGGGAAAAGTGAAGTTGGAACTCAAAGTTCCCAGCAGCTCGGTCCAGATCTACAATGTGAAGGTACATTCAAGCATCAGATGTGAAACGATTTCCTGGTTTACCTTACAAAGGCTGCACCTTGAAGGGCCGTGGAAACCTCGCTTCTGAAGATTATCATCTGTCAAGATTTTGGAGTGGCATAGCAGCCAGTTGAAGAAATCAATTTTTGGCAAGGAGGGATAATGCCATATCCCTTTCCACGGCTCTGGATTCGTGGCCACATGAGGGCGCTCACACAACTTGGCATATCCTTGAGCAACGGTGTATCCACCAGCCTGCACACCCCAACCTCTTGAGTCCCGATTTTGAATCAGTGTTGGAGCCAATCGGTGGAGCTTGGAGAGCAAGACCTCGCGCTCCATAGATAAATCTGGGGGCATTTCAATATTCCAGCCAGCCCATCGTGAATCCTGCCAGACGGAAATGTCCCACAAGGAACGCAAACCAGCCTCATTCATCCATCTGCGCAACGCTTGAAGTGAGCGACAGTCTCCCAGCGGCTCGTGGTTCATTATTCTGTCTGTCCAAAGGTTGATCCTTTTTCCATTACCGGGAATCCAGTAGGCATGAGCATTGATAAGAGGACAAGCTTTGATACAAAGCTTCAGGAAGGGCGTATTTGGATGCGTCAGAGGGTGATCTAGACAGCGGGAGCGCTGGCCTTTGAAGTATTTTTTCCAAAGAGCTAATTGCGCCCAGCCAGGGTTAGGTGCAATAATTCTCCAGATAAGCTTAACTCCCATGGCAATATTATGATAGCCAAGATTTTTGAAATTCAAGCCTCCTTCCAACAGCGGTTTGGAGATGGATTCCCAGTTGACTAGCGGAATCTTTTTCTCATTCTGTTTGCCCCCTTTCCAAAAAAAATTCGAATGATCTCATCCATTTTTCTGATAATGCCAGTGGGAGCAAGAAGGACAGAAAACTGAAATAAGGGAAGACTGTTAAGGACTGATTTGATAAGAACAAACTTACCAGCAATGTTAAGCCAGGAAAAGCCCCAGGCAAGCAACTTGTTCTTAAATTTCTCCAATTGAGGGATCCAATCTCTGCTGTAGGCTCTTTTAAGAAATACAGGGAGGCCTAAGTACTTGAAGGAAGTCCAATTTGAGGAGGCAACGAAACCAAAGGTTCTGGAAATGGAGTTGAGCAAGCTGGAAGTGGTGTTCCAGCAATAGATATGACATTTGCCATTGTTTAGACTGCTTCCCGAAACCATACAAAACTTGTCCAAAACTCCTTTAAATTTGGAGGCCATAAGTACAGAAGCAACTCCCAATAACAAGGTGTCATCCGCAAAGAGGGCATGATTTATGTTTTTAACACCTCTTGCTATGCAAAGCCTAGCAATTTCCTGATCCATCATTTTTTTGTCTAAATAAAAATTGAGAATAAAGGCTTGAAGAACAAAAAGAAGGGGTGGGAGAGGGCACCCTTGTCTGAGCCCTCTAGTGGCTTTGAAAAAATCAACAGCTCTGCCATTTACTAATGGAGCAATCTAAGGCTCCGAAATGCAAGCCCAAATCCAATTTATAAATTTCTCACCAAATCCAAACTCTTGTAAGACTTTCAGCAGAAAACTATGCCTAACTCTATCGAATGCATTTGCTAAATCAAGTTTGACAACCATACCTTTTTCATTACGACTTAGGCTTGAGTGGATTGCCTCTTGGACCAGAATGAAATTGTCCACTATCTATCTACCTTGAATGAATCCTCCTTGACTTTCCGATATGATTTTGGGGAGGATGAGCTTCAGTCTATTGGCGATGACTTTGGTAATCAGTTTGTAACTAATATTACAGAGCGAAATCGGGTGAAACCTGTAAAAGGAGTTGGCTCCTTTCTCTTTGGGGATGAGAGCAAGAAAAGCAGAGTTCATGCTGCCTCCGATTTTCTGGCAGACTTGGGACTTAAGAACCATTTTGTAAAGATCTTTTTCCATAATCGACCAACAAGTTTGGAGGAATCTGGCTGAGAATCCATCCGGCCCAGGGGCTTTGTCTGGGTCCATAGCAAAGAGGGCATCCTTGACTTCGTTCTTGGTGACTTTAGCTTCAAGAAGATGATTCATTTCAACAGTAATCAAGGAGGGGACCACGTCCATCATATCAGAGTTTTGATCCAGATTTATATCTTCACTATACAAGCTTTTAAAGTGAAGGGAGGCTACTTTTTTGATGCTTGCATTATCCTTGTAAATGATAGTGCCATCTTTGATTTCGGAAATGGAATTGGTACATTTCCTTGCTTGAGCTTGTTTGTGAAAGAAGGAAGAGTTCTTGTCTCCTGCTTTAAGCCAAAGACTATGTGACTTAAGTCTCCAGTACTCTTCCTCAGCTAGACAAGCCTTGTGATAGTTTTGCTGGAGTTGGGCTTCTTTATCTAGGATCTCTTTTGTTATGTCAGTTGTTTCAGCTTGGAGATGGTGAATTTCCAGAGTGCGTTGGAGATTTTTCCTTTCATTGGCTGGATTGGGCAGAGATTTGGCCCAGCTTTTCAAAGCCCTTTTCACTCTTCTCAGCTTCTCCTCCCACACAAAAAGGGGGAGCCTTTGACTGGCTGCATCTAGATGCCCTTGACTAGTTGCATGAAGTCCGATTCCTTAGCCCAGAGCGGGCTAAATCTAAAGGGAATTGGTCCGAGATCAAGCTGAAACACCAGTTCCAGCTTGATGGGTTTATGATCAGAAGTACTGCATGGGAGAATGTGGACTCTAGCCTCTAATCTAAGCAGAAGGAAAGAGCTTTGAAGAAAGAATCTGTCCAACCTGGCAGCAATATGACCAAGACCAATTCTTTTATTTGTCCAAGTGTACTTACCACAGATTGGCTTGATGTCCAAGAGGTCCCAGTCCTGCATAAGGTCCTCTGCTCATTCCCTTGCCAGATCTCGAACTATGTTGCCTCCTCTTTTGTCTGCTGATAAGAGAGTGAGGTTTAGATCTCCTGCAATGATAATATTCTCAAGATTAACGAGGTCTGCTTGGCTTCTTATGGATTCCCAGTGGGCCTTTTTTCCCGCAGTGTTCACAGGGACATACACATTGAAGAGACTAATAATCTCTTTTGAGTCTAAATGCTGCAATTTTAAGAACAACCAGTGAGTGTTGAGGGTCTCAGAAATGACTGAGAATTTGCTAGCATTCCAAAGAGTGCCCAGCCCACCGGAAGCCCCTCGGGCTGAGATTGCTTTCGCCTCACATTTGTTCCAGAGTTTCTTACTTGCCTGAAGGAAGACAAAGTCTTCCAGTTTGGTCTCTTGGATGAGGAGTATGTCAGGAGCTTCTGTTCTTATTAAACTTCTGATGGCTTCTTCTTTGGTTCTGCTCCCCATACCTCTACAGTTCCAGGAGACAATCTTCATCATTTGTATTTCTGGTTGGCTCCCTTGGAGCCTTGGGGCTGGTTTCTCACCATCTTTGGTTTTGATGCTAATAGCTTCTCAAGGGTTGGTTGGTTGCCTTGGAGCTTATCTTTGAAAGTTTCCTGCTCTCTTTTTTCCCGATCTGTTTTGCGGCCTCTTGTGGATCTCCTTATCGAAGCTTGGGATTCTCCTATTTCACCTTCTTCCTCCGAGCCATCAGATTCTTGCTCAACTTCCTCGACTTCGACAGTGTTTCCTTTGGAACTCTCAGCAAGACTTACCCCCTTAGGAGAAGAGGGTGAACCTTTAGTGGGGGGGTGGGGGGGTTGATTTTTGATTGTCTGCTTCCTGTGTTTCCTCTATTTGCGAGCTTAGAGGGGCGAATTTATTTTCTTGGTCCATTCTGGGAGGGGGTTGCTGAGGAGGGGCCTGCTGGGGACCTCTTCCGTTTGGACCAACCTGCTTTTGGGTTTTCCTGGCGCGCTTGACCTGGTTCCAGCCTTCTTCTTTACCCTTATCTGGTTCAGCATTGGATGGACATCCTCTGGCGAAGTGACCGTAGACATGGCATTTTCGGCATTTGAAAGGCAATTGCTCGTAATCTAGCTTCTGCAAGTGAGTCCAGCTTCCTACTTTGATATTGATGGCTTCCGGAAGACCCACCTCTAGATCTACTTCTACACAAATTCGAGCACAGTCATATTGATCTTTGCTGTTTGCCCGATCTATGAATTTCCAGAGGGTGTTGCCGATGTGCTTCAACGAGTCCTAGTTCCAACAATGCACTGGGAGGTTTGGGAGTCTGACCCACACCGGGACAGCCGTGGGAACATCGACTGCAGGGTCAAAATCCGACGTCCATCTGTTGAGATAAAGGCCCTGGGGACCCATGAAATAGGGGCCATTCTGGAAGATCAGATCCTTGTCGTCCTTTGAGGTGAATTCGAAGAGGAAAAACCCTCTTCCTAAGAAGTAAGAAGTGACGTTATTCTTGATTAAAGGAGCCCAGTTCTTGTTGACCTAGTTCTTGGTGGACTTAGGAGAGGGCCATAGACCAGTGAACTGGCCAACGAGGGCACGCTCAGCCAATGAGAGGGTGACTTGAATCGGGGTCTCTGGCAGCAGGGAGATTTCAGGAATGTCTTCGAGCCTCTTGACAAGCTTGGCTGCTTCACTCTTTTTCTTCTGCAGCAAACCGGCCAAGAGCCGAGAGAAGGCTTCGGCAGATGAAGGTGGAGGGGGGGGAGAGGGCCTACCTGGGGTGAGCCCGGGACCTCCATGGGGGCGAACCCGGGTTACTAGCCCCTCCTAGCAGTAAACGAACCACACAGAATCGCAGGCTCTCAAAAGGAGAAGCTCAGGAACAACGCAACAAGGCAGGGGGCCCAAAGCCGCGGGCTGTAAGGCAGGGGGATCAAGGGCACAGAGGTGCCGAAGCGCAAGTTAGGGCTTCATGGCAGCGCTCCAGGTCTCGATCCGTAGCAATCTAAAAATGGTTTGTCCTATGTGATATATAGTTATTACTAAAAAATATTCTAAAATATTATGTGAGAATTATTTTTAAAAATATTTTAAAATGCATAGTTTAATATGGATGAAATGAGTTTTTTTTGCTGAAATTTGAAATACAATTGTTAGTCACTTTATGATTTCTTCTTATTTATAATACACTTTTAAATTGCATAAGTAGATTCAAAACCATAAAAAAACACCTATTAACTTTCTATTTTTGCAAATAAACAAACTTAATATTATGATTTTACAGATAAACAAAGTAATTGTATGATTCTAGAAAATATGTACCAAATTTTAAATAAAATTAACAAACAAAAATCCAATTTTGAATAAAATTCACCATAAAAATCTATTTCATCCACTAAATAACTATATTTAAAATATTTTATCTATATTTAAAATATTTAATTAACCATATTTAAAATATTTTATGGAGATCGACTCCTCCTCCTATTTAATAATTATAGAAATACCATTCGAACTTGAACACATCTTACCAAAAATAATTAAATAATATTTATAGAAAAAAAGTTGTTTTAAAATTCAAAATAAACTTTCAAAAAAGCCACATATCCGTAACGCTCTCTTAAAAAATCTTCGCTCTATGTCGGTGCACGTCAATTAACGGCATATTCCATTTCTGTCAACCCCAAAGAGCCCTTTAATTGTAACTCAAACCCCTTCCGGTAGTGAGCAGATCCGAGACGTAAACGTCAATCCGAACGTTAGATAACGGCGACCGGTTCTATATATCGGGTGTGGTGGGAGAAGCTCGGGTTCAGATTTGGGAGTCGTTGTTCGTGTTGTTGAGGTCGATCATCTGCTAGGGCTATTAGGGTCTTTTGGGTAGTTTATTCAGGGGTCCGGGGTCTGGTTTCTGTGAGTTATTGGATTATAGAAGGCGTTCGGGTTCAGATTTAGTAGTCGTTGTTCGTGTTGGTTTAGGTCGATCATCTTGTAGGGTTATTAGGGTCTTTTGGGCTTGTTTATTCAGGTGTCTGGTTTCTGAGTTGTTGGATTATAGAGTGGGTTCGGGTTCAGATTTGGTTGTCGTTGTTCGTGTTGGTTTAGGTCGATCATCTGCTAGGGCTATTAGGGTCTTTTGGGTTTGATTATTCAGGGGTCTGGTTTCTGTGTTATTGGATTATAGAGGGTGTTCTTCTGGCGTTTTAGTTCTGCGAGTTGCTTGAAGGAATCCCCGTTATTATTTTGCGAGGGATTCGAGGGTTTGACGGGTTTCGATCCTGGTAATTAAAACAGATCGGAAAAGTTTCGGAGCGTTTTGTTGCCAGAATGCCGGGGAATCCACTTTGCACGCTGTTTATCGGTTAGTACTCATTTTTCTCATTTTGTCTCTTATCATGCCAGCGTAAGATCTTATTTGTTTGTTTTTTAGGGTTTAATTGTTTGTATTGTTCGCATATGTGGAATTTCTTTGGACTTTGATGTTTCTGTAACACAATCTACTAAGGGTTTGCCTTTATTCCTTCTATTATACAGTGTTTTTGTTAGATCTCGTATATTGCGTGCCGCGAGTGTTTCGTTTGTAAATAATAACTGTGATTGGCTGATAAAAGCTCGGCTTCTGTCATGATAGTTTCAGATAATCCAACTGTATCCTTTAGAGAGGGAAATAATCTTGTAACACCCAGGGTTTATAATCTTTTAGTTGCCTTTAGGGGTTTTGGAGCCCCTTTATGGTGGCAGTTGGTTTCGATGTATTGGCGCAATTTGACTGTATTGGTTTTAATGTGCATCACTCTTGGATCTGTGTGTTCGACTTGTTAGATTCTTCTTCTGGGGATAATCAAACCCTTGGATAGCATGGCTCCAACTTATTTATCTATGGAGAGCGATGAAAGGTTGTATTATTCCTGGATTTATTTTGCATCGCAGATTGGTCTTAGCCCTGGTTTTATTATACGTTGAGAGGTTTAAAAATGTTAGCTGCAAATCTTGTCGTCAACTTGTTATTATGAATGCAAAGTTATTGAAATAGTTTTTTTTGGTGCAAAATTATTGAGATTTGCATCTTTAGGCATTCGTTGTATTATGATGCATGGTGGGTTTGTTTTATGGGTTGGTTCTGTGCAAGGAACCTTTTAACTGTGTTCGGTTATTGCTAATATGTATTTTACTCCAATAATGGAGTTTAGATCGTTCTTAAATCCCAACAAAATAGTCGTAGTGAGCATGACCAGGATTCCACATCACATATCGTAGTTACGGCATTCTCCTTTTTTGGGTCTTGTTATTCTGATAGAATTGTTGTAGAAATCTAAGAAGTTTAGATTCAATATTTCGCTCTGATACTGTGGTTGCTGGATAGCTATATGTAAAGTCCTCCAATTAATGCCCACGGTCGCAGCGTTAATTTTATGTATAAAATATGCCCTAGGTATATTTAAAAGTGGTTTCTACACTCCTGCGACGGTGCTCCACGTATGCCGTGTTAATTTCTTCCTATGGTGTTCTGAACTTGTTAAATCTATGGAATTGGCGGTGGTTGGTTGCGCAAAGGGGTTTTGTTTCGGCTAATTAACAAATTTTTTTATTTGCATGTTTAGGAAACTTGGATGACAAAGTGGATGAAAGGGTGTTGTATGAAATTATGATTCAGGCAGGGCCTCTGCTGGATCTCTACATCCCAAGAGATAAAGAGACCAATCGCCACAAAGGCTATGCTTTTGCAGAGTATGAAACGGAGGAGGTTGCTCAGTACGCTGTAAAGTTGTTTTCGGGATTAGTTAGTCTATACAACAAATCTGTCCGCTTTGCGGTTTGTCTATTGCCTGCCATCTTTTTCGCTTTGCGGTTTGTTGTTTGTTATCTATGATGCATCTGTAAATTTGCCTTTTTTGTGTTGTTTTTTCTTAGGATGCATTATTTGCTCTTCGTTACCCTGTTAATTGGGTGTTGCAAAATTATTTATGGCATATGAATTTTAAGTGGAGCTGAAGCTTGCAATTATTCACTTCTGTTGCAGATTTCTGGTCAAGATAAACCACCACAATCTCAGGCTGCTGTTGGTGCGTCTCCCTCTCAGAGACCGCCTATCCAGTCGCCTACAGTATCTGGGAAGCAAATGCTTCCTCCTCCTCTTCCTACGCCTTTACAAGTAAATTCTTCCAGACATTTGCCTTATCACTCTCCCATTTCAAGCTACCCGTCAGGTAAGGTGCTGATATTTTGCCTTTTCCTTTCTAACGAACTGAATGATTTAGTGGAAATGCCGTATGAAAATATAAGTGGATTGTTCCTTGCCTACAGATCTATAAGGCAGGCAGTAATTTGATTGCATTGGTAGAAAATGTTTGATTAGTTCAGTATAATATTATATATATATTATATTCTTGTTTCTTACTTATCATTATATTGTTTGTTTCACAGCTTATAATAGTCTGGGAGCTACTAAAAATGGTTATAACTTGGAGAATTTTTCACACTCACAATCATTCAATAACAATTCCAAAGTTATAGAGGAACGGAGGTTTGATTCTTATTTGTCACCAGTGAGTCATATCGGCCCTAGGTCGTCTGTCTATGGTTCAGGACATGCTTTTGCATATCCTTCCTATTAGCATGCGCATATTCTGGGAAATTTCTGTACCATCTATGTACCATACGATAGGAAGGAAAACAGTGCGTTTTCCGTGAGCCGTTTATAACTTTTCTATGGAATATGTAGATGGGGTTTGATGGGTTAAGCTATGCCAGCCTCAGAGTATGCTTACAGGAGTAGATCCCTACGGCTTGTAACATGAGTTGACAATTAAGGAATCTCCATCAGGTTAAGCTCACAGTTTTGAGAGATCTGGTATAGCTCAAGACTGAAAGCTATTGACATAGATCTCCAATATTGATTCACGTTTTTAATGTTGACTAATTTGTAATTATATCAGCTCGATATTAAAGCTCCTAATTATTTATTAGAATCAAGTTTTACTTAATTTTTAACAATTCAACGGCTACTTCTTTGGATTGTGTAATGGGTTGTGAGCATATCAGAGCAGGAGGAAATTGAGCCCTCACAATATAAACAATGCAAAACTTTTATACCGAAGGTCCACGATTTCACATGGCTTTTAGCATTGGAGTGGAAGTGGAATTGTAATTAGAATTGGATTTTTCTTTGTAGAAATATACCACCTCCGATTGATGTATTTGTCTCTTTCCATTTACGTTAAAATGTTACGATCTTATCAATTAAAAAAAAATATTCTAATGGCCAACAACGGTGAATTTTCAAGGGACCAGCCGCTTAAGGAGGCCAAGATACCTTCATTTCCTCACATACACAAGGCCTTCGGCTTATTGGATTTTGGTGTCCTGTTCATGGGTTCCAAGGCCTTGGTCTAGCCGTGGGTTCCAAGGCTGGTGTCCTTTTAGCCAAGTTACAGTTTAAAAACAATCCGGGGTTCTTTGCATGTTGGTTTGTTTGAACAGCTTGAAAACCAACTTGACCAAGCTATATTATGAAAGCCAGCTTGATAAACGTGGAGTGAAAACAAGCCTGGGTTCTTTGCTTTTTCCAACAGTTACAAACTTGTTCGAACTATCGAGCTACAGGTTGAAAGCCAACATGACCCAGCTGCAAGTGGAAAACCAACTTGACCAACGTGGAGAGGTCGAATGCTGTTACAGACACGGAGGAGGGCGTTGGAAAGAGTTTAATACGCATGATGCTGCTCTTTTCCAACCTGACAAACCTATCCTTCGAAAATTTTCTTTTCCCTTTAAGCTGAGCCTATGCCATCCTAGGCTGGGTTGGGTTTTATGTTCAATGTTTGGATGGATTCAGTGTTTGAAGTGTTTTCCCTCTTTAGGTCTAGCCTGAGCTTGGCCTATGTCAAGGCTGGATCCAGCTCCAACGTTGGATAGAAGAGCAATCTTACCAATGGGATACTACTACCAGGATCGCTTGGTCATCTTTGTGTTCATTGTGGGAAAAGCTCCAAATATGCGACCACAGTCTGACGGGGTTACAAGGCTACTCTCTTTTCATACCTGACCCCTTTATTCTCTGAGGTCAATGATTGTTTAAATAAACGTTAAAAACACTTCCGTGTGAAAGGATATTTGTTTCTCTCATCTTTCCTTGGGCGTTTTGATGTCGTTTAAATTACTGAAATAGTACGAGATATGCTTCTGTTTTAAAGCCGGAGCTTCTTATAGCGACTTTTGACAGTTTCTTCTGGGTTTTAAACTGATGTTCATTGTGGGTAAAACTCCAATATACGACCATACACTGATGGATTCCGAAGGTTCTTTATTTCTTTTCAGAATCTGATCTTTTCTCCTTTATTTTCTGAGGTTTCTGGTTTATTGTTTAAAGTAATAAAATCACTTCCGTGTGGAAGATTCCTTGCCTTTCTCATTTTTCATGAGGTATTTTGATTCAGTCTTGAATTTCTGAAGAGTACGAATTTGCTTTCTGTTTGAAAAATTAGTTACGTGGTAATTTTTACCAGTGCCATTTGTTTGAAAAATTAGTTTCCGTAAAAGCATACAAAATCTATTGTCATGAATATCCAATAATAATGATTATATCATGCAAATGCAAGGTCACTATTATTATCTCATCCTAATGAGAGATTAGAACTAAGAGGGAGCATTGATGAAGCCTTAAATCAGTTGAAGGAACTTGGAACTACTTGTGAAGCTCAGAAGGAAGTCCAAATATAGAAAAGCTGGCTAAGTGTTTAAAGAGCGCAATCAAATCAAAAGACATGGTTTAATTATTCCGTAAAATTGACATCTTTCCTTCCAATGAAAGGTCCTTTGTCCTTTTCCACGATGATGCTTAACAAACAATTTACCTTACGATTTGGTCAGCATTGTAGTCTAGTATGATAAGCAATCATAATGGATGATACATAGGATCCTTTCATCGAGGGAGAAGAAGCTGAAGCAACAACCACCCAATGGGAGGCGGTTTGCCTTGTCTTCAGTCAGTGTTACGCGAGGTAGTGGATTCCAATTGTTTCTTTCTTCTTCGCCCAGCCAGCATGGGATCCTTTCCTTGAGGGAGAAGAAGCTCAAGCAACATCCCAATGGGAGGTGCGAGAAGAAGCTCAAGCAACGTCCCAATGGGAGGCGCGAGAAGAAGCTCAAGCAAATCCCAATGGGAGGCGCCTTGTCTTCTCTTCAGGCAGTGATATGTGTGATATGTTAGTTACTGAATTCCAGGTGTCTTCCTCTTCGCCCAGCAAAAAAGCAGATACCATTGTTCCCAGTGTTCATGTGGAATATAGTATAGATCCATCTTAATTTCAGAATTGCTAAAACATTTGAGAGGGATCAAATCTCTCGTACATTTTCAGATTTGCCAAAACATTGAGAGAGATCAAATCTCTTGTGATTTTAACTTTTTAAACTTTTTTTAGAGTGAAAAGAGATATTTGATCCCTTTCAGTGCTTGGTAGATGCCAAAACATTTAGTGAGATCAAATCTAAGGATGTCTTAGGATGCATTATTTGCTCTAAGCAAATAGTCATACTAGTGCACAAGCAAATAGTCATACTAGTGCACAAGTAATTGATCAAAGACATTTTATCAATTAGAGAATTGGAAAGAAAAATGTCATTGGAATATGGAAGATATGTTCTTCATAGTGGGGACTTTGTAGGAAGATTTTCAAAGTAACACAATAGGTGAGGAATAGGGGTTAGGAAATCAAGATGATAATGACTGTCCCAATGATACACTATAGAAGAAATTTAGGAGTTTGTGGAAGTCATTTGTGCAAAAATCTTTGGCATTAGAATCTAGAGGAGATGGAGGTTTAAGCTTGGGCGATGGAGGTGGACTTCCAAGTAAGTTGTGCGTGTGAACTTTCTTGGCGTGTTTGTAATCTTTGAGTTTGAATGATGTCATTCAAAGCAAAAGAATCATCATATTAAGCCTTTGCTTTCTCCTTCAATAATACACAACCAAGGAGAGATTTACGCTGCCAATGAAGAGTGATTGTGTTAAGAACTTGTTTTTGTTTTCTCTTCTTGTGATCAAGGTCATAAAACTAGTGGGCAACATTTTCAATAATGTTTTGAAAATGCAAGGTGCTCAACAGAAGGTGTTGAATGTCAACTCAAGAATCAGGGGTATACAACAAAGTGGAAGATATTTGCAATCTCTTGTGCTTGTGCTTAGGCAAGGGTTTTAAGCTACAAATCATGTCCCCCCTTCACCCCATGTCCATCTTGCCCTCCTTTGTGGTTGTGCATGAATCCTTTGCAGACGACTTAAATACGCGATAGGGTGGCTGTGCATAAATCCTTTGGGGGCGACTTAAAGACGCGATGGGGTGGTTGTGCATGAATCCTTTGGGGACGACTTAAATATGTGACAAGGTGGTTGTGCATGAATCCTTTGGGGACGACTTAAATACGCGACTAGGTGGCTATGCATGAATCCTTTGGGGACAAAAATATGTCATAGGTGCTTGTGCATGAATTGTTTGACTTAAATACGCGATGGGGCGGCTGTGCATGAATCCTTTGGGGACGACTTAAATACGTGACAAGGTGGTTGTGCATGAATCCTTTGGGGACGACTTAAATATGTGACAAGGTGGTTGTGCATGAATCCTTTGGGGATAAAAATATGTCATAGGGTGGTTGTGCATGAATCCCTTGGGGAGGACTTGAATACACGATGGGGTGGCTGTGCATGAATCCTTTGGGGAGGTGTCACGCCCCTACACTTGCGGTAGTTTTTCAACTGCTTATAGTGAGGTGCGACACTACTAATTGTTTTCTTTTCACCAATACTCACAATTGTAGATTATGCCTAACATTTCATATTTGGTTTTATTTTTTGTTACGAAGTATTATTTTTATCCTACAAGTGAAAGCCCATAACATTTACATAAATAACATTATATAAGAGACATGCACAACAGTATAAAGGGAGGGCAACTCCCTGAGTCTGCCCGAATCAATATATATAATTTTCTTTTACAAGTACAAGTTAAATCTTGGGAAACTCCAAATTTACACTTAGCCAATTTTCCAACTTCGACAAATTTGGTTGTCCAGTTCGTCGGGCGCCTCCACATGGTCGCTAGACGACTCACCAATCCTTCGTTCACCTCATTGCACGATTGTGTTGTTTGCCCAACTTGGGTGCACTTCGTCGTAACCAAGTAGCCACACACGGGTGCCTTAGCACGAGTCATACCTCTGTTCACAATCTCAACACTCACTGTTTCCACTGTTTTGTCGTGCACGACGCGCTTTCACTCGGTCGCCCCTCTGCACGATTCTTTGTTTTGGCGTGCACGACGCGCCCTCGCTCGGCTACCTGTTCGCATGTCAACCCATTTGCCTGTTCACGCAACTCGTTCAACTGAACTTGTTCACCTGAGTTGCCACACAAGTTCACTTGGTTCGCCACATGACTTCCCCTGGTTCGCCACATGACTTCCCCTGGTTTGCTCGAATGACCTCACTCGGGTTGCCACGCGACCTCACCCTGGTCGCCCGAACGACCTCACCCTGGTCGCCCGAACGATCTCGCTCGGGTCCACTGACGACCTCACCTAGCTTGCCCGAACGACCTCACTCGGTTCTGCTTGAACAACCTTGCCCGGTTTGCCCAAACGACCTCACCTGGTTCTACCTGAATGACTCTCGCCCAAGTTTTCCCTGAATGACCTTGTTCGAGTTCTGCCTGACGACCTCCTCCGAGTTTTCCCTGACGACCTCTCCCGAGTTTTCTGAATGACTTCTGAACGATTTTCTTGAACGAGTTTTACAGCTGAGTTTCGCCCGTCGTGCGGGCTCATCCACGCATTGCAGAACTCCTTGTTCGAACTCGTGTTGATTGAATTATGGTCGTTTGCCTCCAAACCTCCTCCAATATATATAGGCGGGTGGCAGGTTGTGTCACCCTGGCCGACCTAACACCAAATGCCCAGCGGGCTCGTTCATAATGCGAACTCTCGCCCATGAGGTAGGTTCGCCCAACTCGTGGGATCGCCCCCTCATTGCTCGCCCAACGACTTATAAACTCGTCCAAGGTTCGTTTCATTTCATATTTTGGACATCCTTTGCATGGTGGATTTGCCTCGCCTGTCGCACGGACCGCAAGTCCTAACAGGGGGTCTTGAATATGCAACGGGGTCGTTGTGCATGAGTCCTTTGGGGAGGTCTTGAATATGGGACGAGATGGTTGTGCATGAATCCTTTTGGGAGGACTTGAATACGCGATGGGGTGGCTATGCATGAATCCTTTGGGGAGGACGTGAATACGCGACGGGGTGGCTGTGCATGAATCCTTTGGGGAGGACGTGAATGCGTGACGGGGTGGCTATGCATGAATCCTTTGGGGAGGACTTGAATACGCGACGGGGTAGCTGAGCATGAATCCTTTGGGGAGGACTTGAATACGTGACGGGGTGGCTGTGCATGAATCCTTTGGGGACAGGGTGAATACGTGACGGGGTGGCTGTGCATGAATCCTTTGGGGACGATTTAAATATGCGACGGGGTGACTGTGCATGAATCCTTTGGGATGACTTAAATACGCGAACAAGTATTGTAAGTGGTAGAGTGGACTTGCTACCATAATCCACTAAGATTCATTCTTTGGTCGCCTTAATTCATAGCTTTTTTGTTGACTACCATTGCTCTTTTGCCTCATCCTTCGAACAAAATTTCAACACTGCTCACTTGAGGGCAAGAAATGTGGGGTTTCTATGTCATATTTATGGGAGAAATCACCTAAATTTGCGGAATTTGGGTTTGGTTCCATTTCGTAACATGGCCAAAATTATCACCAAATATTGTTAAACATGGGGGTTTTTCCATTTTGTGGTACAATGGAAAATTGGCAAGTTTGCGAAACATGGGGCTTCCATGTCCTCCCACCCTTGATGGAAATGCGTTGGGGATCTTGGGGTTTCCATGTTGCGACATGGCCAAAACTACGACCCAAGTTTGGGAGGGTTTCCATTTTGTGGAACACGTCAGAAAAACCAAACCAAGTCTAGGAAACTTGGGTTTACATGTCTCACCCCTAACAAAAATCCCAACCCTAGTGCAGTGGAGGGGGAACTTGGATTTCCATTTCATGGCATGGTGGAGGCTTGGGGTTTTCATCGAAGCTCGAGAACTTGGGGTTTTTCCATGATGATGGAAACTGGTGCCGAAGTCATGGTGATTTGGGGTTTCCATGTTGCAGTGCAACAAAAACCACTACCCAAGTCTATGGAATTCGGGGTGTCCATGTTGTGGTGTGGTTGTACGAAACTAAGGGGGTTTTCCATTTCATGGCAAGACAGAATCACTAAACTCTTGGTAATTTAGGGTTTCCATTACACAGGATGGGACTTACGGTGGATTGACGCTAGGAATACAGGTAACAACCTGAAAACCAGGAGGATAAGAGGATTGTAAAGGGAAGGGCTAGAAGTTGGTCTATAGAGAAAGGGTAGTGGGTGATTGCAAAGGGGAGTGGTAGAAGTTGGTCCACAGAGAATGTCATCTGGTGGTGCCAGGAGGTATGAGAGCTTTCTCGGCAAGGCTTCAAATCATGCCATGAGGTAGGAGAAACCACAACCCTACTGCAGTGGAGGGGGAACTTTGGATTTCCTTTTCATGGCATGATGGAGCCTTGGGGTTTTCATCGAAGCTAGAGAACTTGGGGTTTTTCCATGATGGTGGAAACTGGTACTGAAGTCATAGTAATTTGCGGTTTCCATGTTGTAGTGAAACAAAAACCACTACCCAAGTCTAGGGAACTCAGGGTTTCCATGTTGTGGTGTGGTGGT
Source organism: Pinus tabuliformis (assembly GCA_031772625.1). Taxonomy (NCBI): domain Eukaryota; kingdom Viridiplantae; phylum Streptophyta; class Pinopsida; order Pinales; family Pinaceae; genus Pinus; species Pinus tabuliformis. The sequence goes on along the minus strand of CM062811.1, from coordinate 480,666,503 downwards.
ATGAAACTAGGGGGGTTTTCCATTTCATGGCAAGACATTAACCACCAAAGTCTTGGTAATTCAAGGTTTCCATTTCGCATGATGGGACTTGTAGTGGATTGACACTAGGAATACAAGGTAACAAGAAGAAAACCAGGAGGATAAGAGGATTGTAAAGGAAAGGGCTAGAAGTTGGTCTATAGATAAAGGGTAGTGGGTGATTGCAAAGGGGAGGGCTAGAAGTGGTCTACAGATAAAGTCATACTGGTAGTGCCAGGAGGTAGGAGAGCTTTCTCGGTGAGGCTTCAAATCATGCCACGAGGTAGGAGAGCGAGCTTTCTAAGCAATGCTTCAAATGATCAACAACATACCACACCTTCGGGAGCAAAAATTCAATAGTAGTAGACCACCACGTTGAATAAACACCAACAATTTGGTTTCCATATGTACCACTAAAAGAGTTGCTTGCATAGGCCTAGGGGATGAGAGGTAGCGGATGGCTGAAGATGCCATTGCACCAGCGGGCAAAAGGATTCAAGTCCCAACAATGTCACGCACAAATAGAGGTCCAACTGTGCTCTTGAAAACTTGGCTTTACTAGCATTTTGAAGGCTCATCAACTCGAAGAATAATCTCGTGAGTACTTCATGCATAACAACCACAATATAACGCAACAACTTTCAATAGAGTAGTCCAAGATTGGAAATGTTGAAGAGAGAGCGTTAGGAAAAGTAGGGTAAAAGCCTCTCAATAGAACTAAAATTTCAGCAACGATGTAGCTTGTGATATCACAATTGTTTGCATAAATACTTAAAGACATGGTGATCTTGATTACAAAAGATTTCCTTTTGAATCTTTATTGAAATTGAGTTTCACAACCCTCCAGTAGTGAACTCAACATTATACTCAACATTATTAATTAATATTAATAATTAAAATTATTTTAATGATGTTTCTTGGTGTGTATATCTAGGAATTAAAATCTAATCAATAATTATTTAGTGAATAATAAGGATTTAATTTCCATATAATATTTTAGATAAAATATTTTTAATAGTGTTACAAATGTTGGTGAGTTGAATCCCCATAGTTAAAAATTAAAATAAGTGTTTTAATGTTTATCATAAATTGATTGTGATTTATATTTATTTATTCAATAATAAAGTCACATTCCCTTTGAATCTTTTATCCCCATAGTTAAAAATTAAAATTAAAATAAAATAAGTGTTTTAATGTTCATCATAAATTGATTGTGATTTATATTTATTTATTCAATAATAAAGTCACGTTCAATCTTTTCCCATAGTTAAAAATTAAAATAAAATAAGTAGTTAAAAATTAAAAATTAAAATAATAAAGTCACGTTCAATCTTTTCCCATAGTTAAAAATTAAAATAAAATAAAAATAAAATAAGTAGTTAAAAATTAAAATAAAATAAGTGTTTTAATGTTTATCATAAATTGATTGTGATTTATATTTATTTATTCAATAATAAAGTCACGTTCAATATTTTCCCATAGTTAAAAATTAAAATAAAATAAGTCTGTCAATGTTTATCATAAATTGATTCTGATTTATGTTTATTTATTCAATAATAAAGTCACATTTCCCGTTCATTTTTTCCCGATAGTTAAAAATTAAAATAAGTGTTTTAATGTTTATACTAAATTGAGTGTTTTGATGTTTATCTTAAATTGATTGTGATTTATATTTATTTATTCAATAATAAAGTCGCATTCCCATTCATTCCCGTTCAATTTTTTCTCCGCATAGTTAAAAATTAAAATAAGTGTTTTAATGTTTATCATAAATAGAGTGTTTTGATGTTTATTCTAAATTGATTGTGATTTATATTTATTTATTCAATAATAAAGTCGCATTCCCATTCATTCCCGTTCAATTTTTTCTCCCCATGGTTAAAAATTAAAATAAGTGTTTTAATGTTTATCATAAATGGAGTGTTTTGATGTTTATCCTAAATCGATTGTGATTTATATTTATTTATTCAATAATAAAGTCACATTCCCGTTCAATTTTTTATGGAATTCAATTGCTATTAACCGTGATATGTGGCGGCCGTTGCTTAATTGGGCTCTCCGTGGATGATTCGGCTTGTTTTCTTGATTCCGTCTTTTAAAACGTTTAATTTTTTTTTATGTGAGAACGCTATAGGCATCCATTGTCAACATATACGGAGGAGTGGTTCTATTATGTCATTTTTATTTATTTTTCAAACCATATTGAAACGTGAAATTAGACAAGCATATTACTATTTTGTTACTCGTTAAATTTACCACAGTTAACAGTGTTCACCTTTTTATTTCCCATGGAATATCTAAATTAATATAAAGTTAAGAGATTGAATGGAAATATATATATATATATATATATATATATATATTTATTTTTTCTTTTTAATTTTAAAATTACAAGGTTGGAAAATAGCTTTTTTGGTTGCTGTTTTGTTTAAATTTTTTATTTTATTTTTCTTGTTTTTTGGGATTGTTTTTCTTTTTGGAGGATGCAAGGATTGTTAATGAACTGTTGTGAACTTTTTTGAGTTCTTTTTCAATTTTTTTTGAGATTCTCAACTTTTCACTAGGTGACACATTAATAAACTTTTTTATTGGGTTTATATTTTGTCTTTCTTTTGTGTTTTTGTTATAAATTTGCAGAAAAATGAAGAAAATATGAATCTGATAATGTATGCAATATTCCAATAAACCTAACAGAAAACTATCAAGTAGTTACTTGGTGTGAAGCTTTGTGAATAGTGACTCAAAAGATCCTCCTAAGAAGTGTTCATGACAATCCTTGCTGCAGTGTGTGATTTCCTATTCAAAAGATAGAATAATCCAAAAAAAGACTAGAAAATTAAAAATAAAAAAAGAAAATTAAAAAAAAGCTATCAAGTAGTTACTTGGTGTGAAGCTTTGCTATCGAGTGACGCAAAAGAACCTCCTAAGGAAGAGTTCATGACCATCCTTGCTGCAGTGTGTGATTTCCTATTCAAAAGATAGAATAATGATTAATCCAAATAAGACAAAATAGAAAATAAAAAAAAATGCAAGAGAACTTGTGGTGAAAAAGTCTTGAAAGATATATGATCATAAGAAAGCAAAATAGAAAATAGAAAATTAAAAAAAAATGGCAAGAGAACTTCTGGTGAAAAAGTCTGGAAAGATATATGATGATCATAAGAAAGCAAAATAGAAAATTCAAAAAAGAAAAATGGCAAAGAACTTCTAGTGAAGAAGTCTTTAAAGATACATGATGATAAGTTTGGTGCTGAGAAATGAGGATCAAAACTTTCTATTTTTAATAAAAATGCTAGTAGTGAAATATAATAAATATTTGTTTGATTATGTCAAAATCTAATTAATTTGGTAATATATTATTATTTTGTGAAAAAAATGTTAAAAATAATGATTAATGACATTTAATAATATTGAAGTATTATCAGTATTATTAATATTATATTTCATGTTATGATGTTGTATATTTAAGATTCAATATTTAAAATCAGTATGCTTTTTTGTAATTATACTCAAGTATTATTAATATTATATTTGATGGTATGATGTTATATATTTAAGATTCAATATTTAAAATTAGTATGCTTTTTTGTAATTAAAATTAAACGTATAAATTTAATGTGATAAAAGTCATTTGCATGGAATTTTCTATGAAAGTTTAAAGTAAGTTTACGTAATAAAAGTTTAATGTAATAGAAGTTGTGGAATTGCATGGAATTTTTTTGTTTGTTGTTTGTTGTTAAGAAAGTAGAAATGTCAGAGGAAAGATGCAATGGATTTGTTAGAGCAATGTGAATAAGATAGTAATGAATTTGATGGAGCAATGCGAAGAAGATAGTGCAAGATCTCTTAAGGCCAAGAAATGAAAGGATAAGTTAGTTTAGTTCAGGTTTTGTGTTGTTTATTTTTATTGTTTTTAGAAATTTATCTGCCAAGAAATGAAAGGATAAGTTAGTTTAGTTCAGGTTTTGTGTTGTTTATTTTTATTGTTTTTAGAAATTTATCTTTTTAATTTTTTAATCCTTGACCAAATTGTGTATTTTAGTACAAATGTCACAAAGGAAATGAATTTGATAGAGCAATGTGAATTTGATAAAAGCTGCAATGAATTTGATGAGCAATGTGAAGAAGATGGTGCAAGATCTCCCAAGGCCAAGAAACGAAATGATAAGTTAGTTTAATTAAGGTTTTTAGCTGGACAAGTTAGTTTTAGTTAAGATTTTGTGTTGTTTATTTTTATTATTTTTAGAGATTTCTCCTTTGTTCAACTTTTTAATCCTTACCAAATTGTGTATTTTAGTTTGGTGGTACGCTAGTAATCGACCAATTTTTATTTTTATAGATTTCGCTTTTGCTTAATTTTTTAATGTTGGACCAAATTGTGTATTTTAGTTTGGTGGTACGCTAGTAATCGACCAATTTTTATTTTTATAAATTTCCCTCCTGCCCAATTTTTTGATGCTGGACCAAATTGTGTATTTTAGTTTAGTGGTATGTTAGTAATGGACCAATTTTTATTTTTATAAATTTCCCTTTTGTTTAATTTTTTAACGCTGGACCAAATTGTGTATTTTAGTTTTGTGGTATGCTAGTAATCCACCATTGCTTTCATATTGCTTTCATAGCTCAATTTGGAAGAGCATTTGCACTTATTTTAAGGGTGTAAAGTGATATGGGTTCAAATCCCATTGAAAGCAAAGAACATACAAGGAAACTAAGGTTTTATATTTTAGTTTGATGGTAGGTTAGTACACTGATATCAATTATTTTTATTTTTATAAATTTCCCTTTTGCTTAATTTTTTAATGCTGGACCAAATTGTGTATTTTAGTTTTGTGGTATGCTAGTAATCCACCATTGCTTTCATAGCTCAATTTGGAAGAGCATTTGCACTTATTTTAAGGGTGTAAAGTGATATGGGTTCAAATCCCATTGAAAGCAAAGAACATACAAGGAAACTAAGGTTTTATATTTTAGTTCGATGGTAGGTTAGTACCCTGATATCAATTATTTTTATTTTTATAAATTTCCCTTTTGCTTAATTTTTTAATGCTGGACCATATTGTGTATTTTAGTTTTGTGGTATGCTAGTAATCCACCATTGCTTTCATAGCTCAATTTGGAAGAGCATTTGCACTTATTTTAAGGGTGTAAAGTGATATGGGTTCAAATCCCATTGAAAGCAAAGAACATACAAGGAAACTAAGGTTTTATATTTTAGTTTGATGGTAGGTTAGTAATCCGCCATTGCTTTCATAGCTCAATTTTGGAAGAGCCTTTGCACTTATTTTAAGGGTGTAAAGTGATATGGGTTCAAATCCCATTGAAAGCAAAGAACATACAAGGAAACTAAGGTTTTATATTTTAGTTTGATGGTAGGTTAGTACGCTGATATCAATTTGATAGAACTTGGTATTTTAATTTGATGGTAGGTTAGTACGCTCAAGTAAAGGACAACTGGTTAGAAAAGGTGTTTTTGTCATTTGTTTATATTTGTTGGAAATGTCTTTTATTATTATTATTATTTTTTTTTAATGCTAGACTAAATTGTGTATTTCAATTAGATGGTATGTTAGTAACACACCATAGCTCTCCATAGTGCTGCCCTTATTTTAATTTTAAGGGAGTAAAATGATATGGGTTCTTTCTCCCCTTGAGAGCAAACCCCATACAAGGAAAGTAAGGTTTTGTATTTCAGTTTGACGGTATGATAGTAACACACCATTGCTGTCATAGCTCAATTTGGAAGAGTCACTCATGTGAAGGGTGTGAAGTGTATGGTTTAGAGTATCATTGAAAGTAAACAACATATAAAAAAAGTAAGGTTGTTTTATGTTACTATTGAATGAATATACAATTTCAATATGTTTAATTATAGTTATTATTATTGAATGAGTATACAATTTCAATATGTTTAATTTGTATTGCTGTCAGCTCAATTCAAAAGAGCCATTGCACTTATATAAAGGGTGTAAAGTGGTATGTGTTCAACTCACTTTGAAAACAAATATATGAAGAAAGTAAGGTAAAACTTAAGATTGTTTTATCTTGGTTAGAATGAATATACAATTTCATGAAAGTAAGGTAAAGCTTAAAATTGTTTTATCCTAGTTATTATTTTCGAATGAATTTATCTTGGTTAGAATGAATATACAATTTTATGAAAGTAAGGTAAAGCTTAAAATTGTTTTATCCTAGTTATTATTTTTGAATGAATATACAATATAAATAAATTTAATTCGTATTTCATGTAAATTACTACATGTCATTTCAATATTGGTAAACTGTTTGTTAATGATATAAATAGTATTGAATTTACAAGAAAAACATTACTAAAATTTTAATATTATTAAATTTAATAGTTTTTAAAAATATTTATAAATTTAAATATTTTTTTTATATAATACAATTTTATTAATATAAAATAAATGGTCTAAATATGTATTATATATATATATATATATATATATATAAAGTTTATTTGTATTCCATATAAATAACATATATAATTTCAAATAATTTTCCTAAATCTGTATTATATATATTTATATATATATATATATATACTAAAATTTTAATAATTTGACATATTCATTGAAAAAGTTTCAAGTTTTTTTATTTTACATAATAATATCACAATATATTTAATATTTAATTTTTAATTTTTTGGGTGGGTTTAATTAAGATATAATCATATATTATATTGAATAAGTTATCATATTTTAGGGTAGAATATGATATTATAACTTCAAATTATTTCTAACGTAAGTGTATATATTTTGTGAACTTTATATATATAAAAGTTTATTTGTATTCCATATTTTTTTTCTCTGCTAATTCTATTAACTGTAAAATAAAGTAAAAATACAAGGGGGCGAGGCCTCGGGGATCATCTTCCGAGAGCACTCAGAACAACAAAAACTGTCCTATATGAAGGAGAACCAGTTACATAAGCAAGAGTGCAGATATAGACATCAGGAATTAACCAAGATAACATGAAGTAGAGGTGGTATAACTGGCTGTCTAGAGCGTGTGACCAGAGAGCTAGACCAAGACAATGCTCAAAATTCCAGATGAACTTTACATTGCCGCATATCATGGAGAGAAGTAAGACATCCATAACCGCCTGTCTGAAGAGGCCGAACCAAAATTGCATCCATAGCCACCTACACTTGTTCATATTAGTCATCCACAAAACTGATATGGAATGGGCCCAGATGGCCTCAAATTGCTGTGTCCTCATTCCGAGGTTCCTCCACCACCTGGCAAGCAGTGTCCTCCCAATCATCACCACAACCTACATTTTCGTTGCCTGGGTGCCTCAGCAGGGGACGCGAGTCACTATCATTATCTTCCACGTTCCTTTGGCCCGCGGCATCTGGAGGCAGAGAGGCGCTGGGAGCGTCGCTTCTTTCAAGCCTCTCCCCCTTACCTTTCTCCAGAGTTTCCCCTGCCATTACCTGCAAGTTGCTTTGACTGCCGGCCTCTCTGAAAGCTTCCTGGGGAGGCTCAGACATCATACAAACCCGAATTGGAGCCGAAGATTCTTCTTCAGAGAAGAGAATAGTGATATTGGCAGTGATTACTGGCCTATTAAGATTGCTTTGAAAAGTAAAATGATTGGTCTGAAACCCATGATACGGAGAAGGTCTGCGAGCAGGATTCACAGAGCGGGCTGCCTGTGGTCTGCCACGCCCTCCACGACTCCCCCCGAGACGGCTTCTTTGACTGTGGCGTACCATGATAAGGAGGTTAAGGAGAGGCAGATACACAAACGAAGATAGACAACACAGGAAATCAGAGGCAGAAACAAGAGTGTAGTGAAACAGCACAGGAAACGACTTTGGACAAAGACAATAGGTCTGCAATTGCGAGAAGAGCGGCACAGGTCGAATGGCAGGGGTATTTGAGAGCTGACCAATAATTCCTGAGACAGACCTGCTGTCGAGACACACAGCTATCCCAAGCCTGAGATTAACAAAGAACAGAATACACACAAAGAATTTACCTTTGTTTCCAGAGACCAGCCTGCCCCACAGACCCGTATCCAGCTTCGGCCATAGACGAGAAGGTGGAGCGCTAGCAGTGGGAAGGATAGCCCAGAGCGCCATGGTTATAAAAGCCAGTACCTTGCCTTGGACGAGGCGAATAGTAAATGCATAAAGCATGCCAAATCTGTTGCTCTGCAGCAAATCCATCGCAAACCAAATGAATTTCTGGTGTATCACGCTCATGAACCAAATAAACTTTTGGAGTATTGCGCTGGTCTGCATCTGGCAGTACCGAGCTTGTCCATCTGTCCTATGATTCATTAATTCCATTTATTTCACCCACATCCGGGTTATTTGTATTCCATATAAGTAAAATATATAATTTCAATATTTTGTGAACCGTTAATATAAATAGTATTGAATTTGCTAAAAATAATACTAAAATTTTGATAATTTGACATATTCATTTAAAAAGTTTCAAGTTTCTTTATTTTATATTTTAATATCACAACATATTTAATTTTTTTTGGGTTGTTTTAAATTAAGATATAATCATATATTATATTGAATAAGATATCATATTTTAGGATAGAATATGATATTATAACTTCAAATTAGATCTCACATAAATATATATAAAATATTATTAAAAATGTTAAGAATATTATAATGTAATTATATGTCAATGCTGTTAAATTTTATGATTTTAAATATTTATGATATAATCATATAAAATATTAATGAAATAGTATAATTTGTTATTAATCATAATGTAGATGTTTTTGTTTTAGTCATCTTTGATTAAGAGTTGGTTTTTATTTTCATAAATTGATTTGTTTTGTTGTGTTTTGTGTAATTATTAGAGATTGCACGCGAAACAACTAATTGGTCTTTGGTTATTGTTTCAAAAGTTTTAGAGTTTATTTACTTAGAGGTTATTAAGCAATATTTTGGTATATCATTTGGGTTTACTGTGTGGGAAGATTGCACGTGTTTTTGGTCTTTGGTAATTGGTCTACAAGTTTTAGAGTTTATTTAGTTAGAAGTTATTAAGAAATATTTTGGTATATCATTTTGGTATACCATTTGGGTTTAGTGTGTGGGAAGATTGCAGATGTTTTTTGGTTGGTTTTGAGACTAAGTCCACTATTTAATGGTATATTGGCATATCGTTTAGGTTTAGACTTTTTATTGGTTGTTGGTGTGGTATGGTATTTGAAAATATTGTAGAAATGATTTATTTGGGAATGCATGGATTCCCTTTGCAACTACGTTAATGATTGCGAGTATATAATTTAGAATAGGGTTTTTGCTAGTTGCCATTTGAGATTGGTGTGGGAAGATTGCAGATTTTTTTTGATTGGTCTTGAGACTAAACCCAATGGTATATTGACATATCATTTAGGTTAGACTTTTTGTTGGTCGTTGGTGTGGTATTGGTGTTTGAAAATATTGCAAAAGTTATTTATTTGGTAATGCATGGATACCCCCTCCAAAGATTGTTTGTCTAGAAGTTGTATTGTTGACGGCCTTTACCTCTCTTGCTTGAAGTTAGAATAAGTGAAGCACATCCCTTGGGATTAGTGCTTTGCATGATTTTGTTGAACTCAAGTTCGTTTCAATTGGCAAATACTCTTCAAGAGCATTTGCATTCGTGGGAAATTTTGTTGTATGATTCTAGATTGGTGATGCAAGATTTTTGAATTTTTGTTCGACACTATTTGAGAGCTTTTAGCAAAAGCAACATTATTGGTTAGAGATGCCCAATTGTTAGAATTGGTGATGTTATATTTTTTTTTTGGATTATGGAATGAGGTTATGAATTTTTTCATAAGTACAACATTGTATATTTCATACGAGGAATATACATATATTGTCAAAACTGTCAGCATATGTCAAGTTACTTGAGAGAATTGAATCTGGGTGGGGTGGATTCCATTACTTCCTCCCAACCACCTGAGATAGCCCCAATTGACAAAATGAGGTTATGAATATTAATTTCAAATTATAATAATTTGATTATCCAAAAGAATGAAATTTAATAGTAAAAATTTATAGTTTGATGATATTATTTTAATTTGTTTAAGAAATTAAAATAATGTAACATTATAACACACTAACGCTCCTCTCATTTGTCTTCTATATGCCTTTGATCTTAATTCCAAAATGTTGGTTAAAATGAATATCAAATCCTTAAGTAAATCCTATAAAAATCTCAAGAAATTGCTTTGTTTCACCGAGGACAAGATTGACCCTGTGCAGGGACACCGAATTCCTTGCTCATGTGGAAAATCATATGTATGCCAAACTAGGTGTACATTTAAAATTAGTTTCAAAGAGCATATAGTTGACACCACACATAATTGCATGTCCAAATCTACAACAATCGAGCAATATTATAATTCAAAACATCTCATTTGTTTCAACCAAACTAGAATCCTAGCATCGATTCCCCATCACTCATTTTGGATTATTTGGGAAACCCTCAAAATTGAAAAGCATCAAAATAAATTTAATTGCAAAAATGGATATGAGCTCTGCCAATATTGAAAGCTTATTATTTATCAACTCAATTCCTAACCTTTCCCCTTCTCTTTTTCTTTCTCTTCTAGAATGTTCTTAATGGTTATTTTGATCAAAATCTGTTTTTTGATTATTTTCCTCCCATGCCCGTCCCCACCTTATAATTTTTCTCATGTTTGATTTATTGTTGGCCCCTTATCTCTTTCCTTTGATTTAATCATAATTTTACTTTAATGATCTTAAAGTTTCTTTTTCATTCTCTTTTAGAATGTTCTTAATGGTTATTTTGATAACTCTATTATTTTTATTACTTTTCCTCGTCCGCTCCCACCTTATATTTTTCCTCATGTTTCATTTATTGTTGGCCCCTGATCTCTTTCCTTTGATTTAATCATAATTTTAATTTAATGATCTTCCTAATTTGATTTATTAGTTTATTTGTTTCTTTATTCTTTTCCTAATTTCTTTTATTATTTTAAATAATAATTTTTTAAAGTCTACTTTCTAATGTCTTTTATTATATGTTTAAATAGTTTGTATTCAAAGTTTATTATATGTTTAATTTATTTTGTAATCTATTTTATTCCTCCTAATTTCGTTTTTGTTCTTAGTCAAACCATTATCTTCATCATTATTTTTTGTTTTACAATTTATTCACTTTCTTCAACAATCAATTTTTACCTAACCTTAATATTCCCCTTAGTATTTGCCTCAAACATTAAAGCTTTTAATTTAAACCTTTATACTCCTCTCGCATGTAGCCATGTGCCTTACTACTCTAGAGATGCCCTTCCTTAGATATTTGCCAAATTTAACGCAAATATAGGCCAAGATGAACATGGCATTGCTCACAAAAGGTTAAAACACAAGAGCTTAAAAAAGGGGGTGTTTCACTAGAGTCCCTAAAGAATTTCCCTATACCCCAATTTTTAAATAGGTAAACCAAATCAACAACAAACCACCAAATTTTCAAAAATGTAGTGCGACAAAACAAGATCTTTGAATGGAAAGAACCAAAGTAGGACACTTATTAAGGTTTTTTAATTCCAGGCTTGAAATTGATTAACACTCCATTGGCTTGGGAAAGGGTAGATTTCCACAATTGTTCATATTGAGGAGATTTTTTGGATTACACTGTGCAGAGGAATTTTAATCCTGTCCAATGTTTTGGGTGGACACTCTTGGAGTCCCCCTTAGACCCATCGTTGATGTATCCGAGCCCATACCCATGCTCTTGGTTGGTATCTAGCCATTAAGCTTCAACAATTTGTCGAATCTACCCCCTTACATCAAAGATTCCTCTAATTTCATTCTTACATTAGTACAAATGGGGCCAAAATCTGACGACTATTCGTCAGATATGCTAGAGTCAGCTATCCAACACATTGGAACCAAATAACTCTTCGCTAACATTGCGTTGAATAGTCGACACTTAATAACTGAAATTGTGATTAAAATCCGACGTTTTGAGGTTGATTTTGGGATGGCCACATTCGTTGGATATGAAATGCGGAAAACATCGGTAGATACGCCCACATCTGTGGGATATCTGATGGGATCCGTGTTTTGTTCATTTGCCATAGATGCAAAAAATTGTGACACTTTTCCGTCAGATATTCGACAATTTGTTAGTCTAGCCTGGCGGGAGCTTCCGACAGTGTAGCGTTCAGATAATCGACTGTACAAGTTTGTGCAACGAGTGTTATAGCTCTGACGTTTCATTTTGTCGGTGTGAAGTAGCAAGTATGATGGTGAAGCGTCAGATAATCAATATTAAATTAAGTTAGTGCAACGAGAGTTTTATCTCTTCGACGCGTCGTTCCGTTGGTATGGAGTAGCAAGTCTGACGATTTATCGTCGGATGATCGACGATATAAATTTTTTGTGTGACAAGAGTGTTATATGTTCGACGCTTCGTTCCATCTGTCGTGCGTCGAATATCCTACAATAGTCCCATCGGATAAGAAATAGATATGTGACCATTTCCACGTTTTGTCAAATATTCAACGGGATTCTGCGCATTAAAAAAATATAATTTAACGGATTTACATGAGGTTTTCTTGCTTTACTAAGGATGCTATGGGGATGAATATGGCATCCAAGGGTGTGAAGAATGTTTTGGATTTCTTTCGAAATGAGTTTCATAACATGGATGTTAATGAGTGTTTCTAGCAATTTTTGTGCAGGCAAGAAACCTACAGCTGTGAACTAGATTGAAGGGTGTGGAAAATTAGTGGTGTGTGATGCTATCATCACCAAGGAAGTTGTTAGCAAGGTTTTAAAGACCACCATTCCATTTTTTTTGAAGCTGAACATGCTCAAGAACATAACTTGATTTGCACTAGCTAGTGAAATGGGACGCTTCAATGCTCACACATCTAATATTTTCTACTATATTTATTGTAATTAATCTATATGATTGGTTGCATTTTCCAATCTATATTAGTCTAAAAAAATTCTAACGTATATTAGTTGTCATTTCAAAATAGTTTCTGATTATGATGATAATTTAAGTACATATGACTGTAATGTCTATGATAGGATGTATGAATTATCCTCCCCACATTGCTTATCAATGATTATAACCTTGAATGGGCTAGCACATCTCTGTCATCATTATCTCAAAATGACCTGATAGATGAAAATTTACCATGTCTGTCATCATCACTTCACACTGTCTCATAGATGACCCCTTCTACAAATTATATGCATGAATTTATGGCAGGCCAACCCCTCTACCTAGCCTATGATTGATTGTGACAAGAAGTGAATAAATGACATTTTATAAGTAGGGGATCTTTTCAATAGAGATCCGTCAATTTTCCTTTATTCACTTGTCACAATCAATCATAGGACAGGTAGAGGGGATGGCCTTCCATAAATTCATGCATATAATCTGTAGAAAGGGCCATCTATGAGATAGTGTGAAGTGATGATGATAGGCATTGTAAATTTTTATTTGTTGGGTCATTTTTAGATGATGAGATAGACCAGTGCTAGTCCATTCAAGGTTATAATCATTGACAAAAATGTGGGGAGGATAACTCATACGTCCCATCATGGAAATTACACACACATGTACTTAAATTGTCATCATAATCACAAATTGTTGTGATTAGGCATTGAAGCAGGAGTAGCTAGCACCTAAATTAAGAGTGTGGTAGTGTATGGTGGAGTGGGATAGGGATACAAAGTAGTAGATGCTTGACTTATCATCACCACAGATTGTGTAAAGTGTTAGTTTAAGACAAGAAGCTTATTATAGGCTCTTAGTTTTCCTAATGAAGTTAATTGACTTATACCTTGAATTTATCAAATATATGGTATTCTACACCCTCCTTGTATTTGGGGTTAGTGAACATGGGTTATCAAGCTCAGGTGGGATAGCACGTCCCTGGTGTATAGCCTAAACCTACCCATCTCTCTATCTATATGGACCAAAGTGATGATCTATTGGCCTATCTGTGCTAGCCAAGATGGATCAGCCTATGAATATGTGATGATTGTATTGGGCTATAAATCTATAATTGATCCATCACATTGATATGTAACCAAATACATGGAAGGATTCAAGCTCGAATAGGGGGTCTATTATTACTAGTAATTCCCTAGTCCGAATTTGTGAAGGCAAGAAGAACAAAATTCTAGGCATAATTATTAGCCCTAATTGCAGAGATAAGGTCGATAGTATACAAAGAAAGGAGCAAGTGGTTTTGGAGGGATATACACACTTTTCTTAATGATCGAATAGTTAGAAGACCTTCTCTCCCTGGACCAAACCTATCAAACAAGAAAGTGAAATTCTGGGCTTATTCTACTAGCCCTCTTCTTTGTGACATAACCCCATAGTTACTCAAGAAGAGTGAGAGCTTAAGGACTTTGCTATGAAGTCTTCAAAATTTCATGCTACTGTAGTCAAGACAAGAAATTATAATGTCTACTTATTATCTATCATCTTGGAAATATGTCAAATGTTCCTCAAAAGGTTCTATGTATTATTAAAGAATTCTAAGCATAAACATTTATTGTAAACCCTAGAATAAAGTCATCCTTTTTGATTTCAAGAGGACCAAGATCCTCTCTCTATACTTGTGCATAGAAATTCAAGACCAAGTTTCATTATGAGCATTAGTATTGTTACAAGAGGATCGAGACATACATTTCACTTGCATATGAAAGGATCCTAAATTCATCTATCAAGCCTTCATTCTGGACAAGTTTTGAGTGATCATAGTCTCAAGTTGAAAGGCCTGTGCATAAGTATCTTTTGGAAGCCCTAAAAGGCTTTCCATTGTCACCTTTTCAAAGGGAGCTGAAATAAATATTAAAAGAGGATACACCTGTGCATAAAAGAGATCCAAGATCAAGGGTATTGATGACCTCATTCTGAGCTTACGTCTTATTGAAAGAATTACAAAAACCATACTCTACACTTGTGCATCTAGACATCAAAATTCTAAGCACATTTTTTGTTTACATTTCCATATTGCAAGTGCAAATCAATTCTCTCATTGGTCTCAAACAAAATTTGGGATAATGGCCTTATTGGAAATCTAGGAGTAATTTCAATCTTATAAAGAAACAAGTCTAGATTTCCTCTTGTTCTGCGTATAAACACAAGTCTTCAAAATGACATAAATTGAAGCATCAATCATCTTGAAAAGGGCGCTGAGCATCCTATTCTAATTCTAAGCAAAAGAGATCTAGATAAAATCTCTTAAAGGCACATTGGCTTATCTTCAAAGCTATAATCACCAATGCTCAAGATAGAATTCACTGACATGTGCAAGTGGCATAAGAAGACAAGAATTTGCGTATAGGTTATGTGATGAGTTTGGCATATAAAAATACACAGTCTGAGCCTGTGCAAATTAGTGAGCCAACCTTCATTGAAAGGTACATCTATTTCAATTTACTATGGCATTATTTTTGGAATTTTTTTTGAGTGTAGCTCTATAAAGTTGTCAACAAGAATAAGGGTCTATGTTTGAAAGCCCTAATTCAAGGGTATAATAATCTAATTGGTCACGTTAGAAAGAAGAAAGCTACAAGCAGTGGTAATGTCACAACATTCAATGCAAGGCAATTTTGTGTTTAGTCATTATAATACTCATCACCACAGATTGTGTAAAGGCTTAGTTTAACACGAGAAGCTTATTATAGGCTCTTGGTTTTCCTAATGAAGTTAATTGACTTATACCTCGAATTTATCAAATATATGGTATTCTGCACCCTCCTTGTATTTGGGGTTAGTGAACATGGGTTATCAAGCCTAGGTGGGATAGCACGTCCTTGGTGTATAACCTAACCCTACCTATCTCTCTATCTGTATGGACCAAAGTGATGATCTACTGGCCTATCTGTGCTAGCCGAGATGGATCAAACTATGAATATGTGATGATTGTATTGGGATATAAATCTATAATTGGTCCATCACATTGATATGTAACCAAATACATGGAAGGATCTGAGCTCGAAGAGGGGGTCTATTATTACTAGTAATTCCATAGTCCGAATTTGTGAAGGCAAGAAGAACAAAATTCTAGGCACAATTACTAGCCCTAATTGTAGAGATAAGGTCGATAGTATACGAAGAAAGGAGCAAGTGGTTTTGGAGGGATATAGACACTTTTCTTGATGATCGAATAATTATAAGACCTTCTCTTCGTGGACCGAACCCATCAAACAAGAAAGTGAAGTTCTCGACTCATTCTACTAGCCCTCTTCTTTGTTTCATAACCCTAGAGTTACTCAAGAAGAGTCAAAGCTTAAGGACTTTGCTATGAAGTCTTCAAAATTTCATGCTACTGTAGTCAAGACAAGAAATTATAATGTCTACTTATTATCTATCATCTTGGAAATATGTCAAATGTTCCTCAAAAGGTTCTATGTATTATTAAAGAATTCTAAGCATAAACCTTTATTGTAAATCCTAGAATAAAGTCATCCTTTTTGATTTCAAGAGGACCAAGATCCTCTCTCTATACTTGTGCATAGAAATTCAAGACCGAGTTTCATTATGAGCATTAGTATTGTTACAAGAGGATCGAGACATATAAATTTCACTTGCATATGAAAGGATCCTAAATTCATCTATCAAGCCTTCATTCTGGACAAGTTTTGAGTGATCATAGTCTCAAGTTGAAAGGCATGTGCATGAGTCTCTTTTGGAAGCCCTAAAAGGCTTTCCATTGTCACCTTTTCAAAGGGAGCTGAAATAACTATTGAAAGAGGATACACCTGTGCATAAAAGAGATCCAAGATCAAGGGTATTGATGACCTCATTCTGAGCTTAAGTCTTATTGAAAGAATTACAAAAACCATACTCTACACTTGTGCATCTAGACATCAAAATTCTAAGCACGTTTTTTGTTTAGATTTCCACATTGTAAGTGCAAATCAATTCTCTCATTGGTCTCAAATCAAATATGGGATAATGGCCTAATTTGAAATCTAGAAGGAGTAATTTCAGTCTTATAAGGAAACAAGTCTAGATATCCTCTTGTTCTGCGTATAAACACACTTCAAAAGGACATAAATTGAAGCATCAATCATCTTGAAAAGGGAGCCGAGCCTCCTATTCTAATTCTAAGCAAAAGAGATCTAGATAAAATCTCTTAAAGGCACATCCAACTTAACTTCAAAGCTATAGTCACCAATGCTCATGATAGAATTCATTGACATGTGTAAATGGCATAAGAAGACAAGAATTTGTGTATAGGTTATGTGATGAGTTTGGCATATAAAAATACATAGTCTGATCTTGTACAAATTAGTGAGCTGACCTTCATTGAAATGTACATCTATTTGAATTTACAGTGGCATTATTTTTGGAATTGTTTTTGAGCATTGCTCTATGAAATTGTCAACAAGAATAAGGGTCTATGCTTGAAAGCCCTAATTGAAGGGTATAATAATCTAATTGGTCACATTGGAAAGAAGAAAGCTACAGGCAGTGGTAATGTCACAACATTTAGTGCAAGACAATTTTGTGTTTAGTCATTATAATACTCAAGTGAACATTTTGAATAAATTTTGGGGTATAGGGAATTCTGTTGCACTTGTAGAAGTAAGCTCTATGGGACTTGTGCATCACAAAGTTGCGAGAAGAGAAGCAAAAATTCATTGATTTTGAAGAGATATCATTCCAGAGGTGGTAAGCAGGGTTATTGTGACAGTCATCTCTTTGAAGGAATATTCTGTTTGTTGTCAGCCTATCACTAAAGATCATGAAATATTCAATTCTGTTCCATCATGGGAAATAGTTGTTGTTGCATTAATAGTTGATAGTAATAACAAGAATCAATACAATATAGTTTTGTTGATAGTAATTTCAAGAAATTCTTGGGTAAAAGGGATATCGTTGTAGATAGTTCTCTAGATCTGTGCATCACTAATGAGCTATTAGTAGAGCAGTAACATACTGATCCTGAAGCAAGAAGATGTTAGTAGATAGATACAATAAATAATATCTTGAGTTGATGCACACCTTAATAAAAGCGATAAAAATACCATGACATCCGGAATCGCAAGTCACTACGAAAAAGGTTTTTAACCTTGAGGTATGTATGACATATTTTATTAATGATCCAACATGAAATGTTGTAGGTTGAGTGTATGGTTATAGGGTTTGTTGTTAAAATTATTGATATTGGTATTGATATACAAAACATTAATCAACATAAGTAAAACCTTAGTCATATTGAAATGCTAACCCCATTTCCTCATAAAAATTCTAACCATTGGTCTTTTAAGGTTTATGTACAATCGAGAGCTCATGAAAAGTATGTATGGATGAGGTTGATGAATTGTATATGGATCCCTTGGTCTAGGGTTAGCACTTGAAAACACCGGGAGTCCATCCTCTAAGTTTCCATGGTAACCCTAGATCGAAAAATTAACATCATGCTTTTAATATTGTATACTTTGCTTGGGTGTACTTGTCAATGAATACTGCAGGTACATGAAGTAAAGGAAGAAGGATGAGAAGATCCTATGTTTTTCCAAGCATGATGGAAGGAGGGAACTATAAGGACCCTTGGATCCTTGGGAACTCTAATAGATTCATGGTATAATCATGCGATTGTGGATGCTTGGAAGAGAAGAATTAATAACAACATATGGAAGAATTCATGACCCTAAGATAATAACCAACTAGAGGATATAAAGATCTTACTGCAAGCCGATAATAAGGATCATTTATGGATCCTCCTTTGTGATGTCATGGAGTGATTTCTTCATCTTAGGAAGAATGACCATGATGGTATCATTGTTATTGTCTACTCTCTCTATTTTGGAGCAGGCTTCTTAGAATTTTGCTGATTCAATTGTAGCATGATGGACCTCATTTTGGAAATAAGCAGCAGGGCTAGATGACTGGTTGAGACTTGTTGATGTTTCGCTAAAGACTGATGAATATTGAAGGAAGACCATGATGTTGATGATGACATGATATACTGTTGGGTTTTGCATGATCCTGATATATGAAGAAGATTCGCTTTAAGAAGGATATGATGAATCCATTGGTTTGTTGCCTTGGTACTTGGTCTGAGGAGCTAATGTACAACACGATGACATATATGAGAGCAGGTCACAAATGCATTGATGATCATGTCATGGTGGATAGATTTCCAGATGTTCAGAGGGAGCCATGTTCAAGCTCTATGGTGATTGGTTTGTGAAGATGCAACTGATGCAGATTGATAATATGGAAAGTGATGGTGTACCCTATCTTAATGATGATGCTATATTTAAAATGGATATGGAAGGTGAAAACTCGTACGTGTGATAGTAATGATAGAGCCTTGAGAGATACTATCATAGTAGCTGATGATGGACACCCCTCCTTGATTAAGAGGGAGTGGCGGATATGGTTCTCTACTTCATGTGTCATGCACTAGACCAGGACTAACAACCGTAAGTATTAGTGAAGGCCATGAGGAGAGAATGGCGTCCGAAGGATTGGGTAAGCATCTAAGACCGATAATCCTTAAGGATTATAAATCCAAGATCGGTAGTAGTCTCGTGACTTACACTCTTTGAGGATCTAATAGGGTATCCAAGACAAGAGTGGTAAAAAAGGACTAATGTTCTTTGAGGATTTGGAATCCAACATAAGAATAGTCCTAAAAGGACATACTTGGTGAATATCCGGGTGGGGTATGTGCCCTGAGAGGTAGTGTGGTGTCCCAAATAAATCCTCCCAACATTGTGCTATGATATATTGAGAGATAGAGCTTGTTCGTCAAGGCCTTGCTATTTTGACAATGCGGGTTGTATATTGATCATAATGTTGATGCTTAAGATGAATGACCAATCCGACTCTTCTTATGAGAATAATTCAATGGAAGTACTGTCCTTGTACCTGTGGTCAATTATGAATACCTCCCTAGTTAACATGGAGTTTTGAAATGTAACTAGTGCCAATCTTCATATTTGTATATGCCATGACTTGATGTATTTGTCAAAAAGGAAAAGAAAAGAAAATTATTTGTAAGAGAAAATGATTTATTGTGAAATGGGTTTCTTTCCCATATTTATTTTGTCCTAGGTCAAAGCACCCATTGAGTGCTCTAGGGGTCTTGGTGAAAGGTAAAAGAGTCAAATTCATGATGTACTAGCCCTTGGAGTGCTCATGTATTAAGAAAGAAAAATAATTATTGTAATATGTGGAGTCTAGAAGCCTCTAAGAGATGAGTCAGCGAAATCTCTCAAGTCGGCCTAGAGAGGCCTAATTCACCCATGAGATGCCTATATAAAGAGGAGCTCACTCCCATTTGAACACATACACAATGAATTATACTTCTGATCCTAGCGAGAAAAGAAGAGGTCTGATCCAACAAGAAGAGGAGTAAAATTCTTAGGAGGCCAACAAAGTTGTGAAAGAAGCGATTTTTTTGTCTCTACCATCATTATCTGCCCACATGTTTGATTTTGTTGGAGGACCCATGGTTTTCTCAATCCAAAATTTGTAGAGATATTGTTTGGGGTTTGGCTGGCTCATCTCTTGGAAGGTTTGGTCTTGGGTCAAGGTCTTGGAAGTCTTCATTGAATTGATTCTATAAGAAGAGATTTCTAGATTCTACCCTTGTGGGCTTTTTCCCTGGATTGAAGCCTATTTATGGTGTTCTTGTGTTTGCATTGTGATATTCTTATTGGAATTTGTCTTGATGATGAACATAACTAAATGTTAATGATGTTACCCTAATCTAAATCTCAAGAAAGTGTCAAAGATTAAAGAGAAATCAAGTTAATATTTAACCTAACTCTCTGCCCTAGATTTCTCAACACAAACCTCCCAAGCGAGACTGAAAATGTGGTTTTTGATAAAGCATTGAGGTATATGCAACTCAAATCCAAAATCATACATTACTAAATTTTGATTTGGTCTAGTGAGAAGATCCATTCATATTGATATAAAGAGACTGGATTATTCTAGAGAAGAGTTATTCAACATAACAACTTAAGATCAGTAACTACCCGAAATAACAATGAGGCATGAGGGATTGGATGTACTTATCCACACATAGATATGAAACCAATAACGAATGAATGTACTTGCAGGGAATTTGAGATATCTATAGGAAGGTATTTGTCATGCTTTTTGATCTAAATATGTTAAATCAAGTTGTTATTCAGTGAAAGCATGAAAAAGATCAGGGTTAGCTCTGAAATTCATAATTAACATCATAACAAAAAGCATAACATCAAAAACAAGGGAAATGAGCCCTAAAATAAATCCCAGTCATCATAAAAAGAGAAATTGAAAAACTAAATATAATATTATCAGTTCACCTACTTCCTCTACTTTTAGTGAAGCCAAACGACCATCACATATGCTCTTAGCTTGTGATCTACTACCTTCTTATATGTTAGAAACCTGTAAATCTGTGGCACTCCTTGGATGAGAATTTTTCGCGTATATGACTCCAACCCTAGTTAATATTTCAAATCTAGATATGAAAATGAAATTACCTGCAAAACAAAGGAAGGAGGAGAAGTTAGATGAGATAAATAATTAATAAAATAGAAGAAAAATCATACCATTGCCTTATGCCCAATTAATAGAGTAAGAGTTTCTCCTACTGCCCTGCATGAAAAATGAGAGTTTTTGGTCTTTCACTCAAATACAAACACAATGGTCAAAGAAAGACAAATACTACATGATTTTTTTTCATGGAAAACTTTCTTATTTCTTATAAACCTTTATGTAACTCCCACTCAGCGAAGATGTACACCAAAAATATCAAACAATTTTTTTTTCCACCTAAACCCTTACCATTTTGAACTATTTTCTTCAGATAGCTGTTCCACTTCAACATTCGAATTGATGTTAGAAAATTATATATTACGGAGCAATGGAACACATAAAATATTGCAGAAATATAAACATAGAAAACACACAAAACAAGTGAGACACAGATATACGTGGTTCACCCAGTTTGGGCTACGTCCACCCCGAACAACCAGTCCTTCCTTTCTATTTATACAGCAAAATGAAGAGACACAACCTACAGTAAATCCGCTGTAATATCCTCTGTTTTCTCTCACAATCTCACCTCTCTGTTTCTCGCTCACAGAACACATCTATCACACAGCCTCAAATACAATAACCTCATACAAAGAGAGGGGTTGCCTTCTAGGGCAAAAAAAACCCTAAACTAAACATAAGTTCTACCGTTAGATCATCTGCCTAATAAACGACCCAGATTGACTAGAAATTACTATACTTTTACAAGGCAATTTTACAGCTGTTTTTAGCTTCGGGGGCGCTGCCCCCGAAACCCCCCGCCAGGGGGTGCTCCCAAAGGTCGCAGCCGCCCTCCCCTGGACCCCCCCTGCAGCGAATATTTTACGGGTGGCCCATTTCGAACTGGGGTCCTATGTGGCGATACCTTTGAATATAGAAGATAATCAGGCTCCAGACCCAACAATTGATACTAGTGTCCTACACATATTCATGAGACCAATGAGACAATTTAGATTAAATTTGACCAAATACTAAATTTAATTGCATGAATAAATAATAATTAAAAGGATTTGAGTGCATGAATACATGAATGAACTCCTCTTGGTTTCGAGAATAAATTGTTGGAGTAGTTTAATCTTGGAGCAAACATCCCTCCACTTGAGGAAGCAACAACAAAGTCAACATTGAATTTGTTGTTGTTCTGTTGGATCGAGGGTGTTTTTCCCCAATATTATCCAAATCCTAATTTATTCTCTACTGAACAGGGCCAACCACATGAAGGTGGAAGTTCTCATGGCCCTTCTCCCCTCCCTCACATCACTAGACTCAATTCCCCAATACCAAATATATCTATTATATAGGAAATAGTTGAAATCAAGACATTAAGATACATAAAAAAGAAATAAAAAACATTCATTCATTCGTAAATCCAAAAAATATTTCATCACAATAAATTTTATCATAAAAAATATGTTTACATAATACGAAACAAGGTCGTATACATAAAGAAACATATAGCTATTATTCATTAGCATATGAAATTCATTCATTCATTCATTAATCATAGACACAAAATAATTCACCTCAATTTTTTTTTTATCATCAAAAATATATTTTCATAATATGTACGTGATGTTTTTAATGATATAACTAGTAAAATCATTTCTTTTTCTTTTTCTTTATCTTTGACAGCTTGGTCGTGTACTCATGATGTTGTTGAGACTTCCCCAAGAGGGGTGGATCATCAACTGTAACAAGAAAGACATGTTGAGTTAATATTTTTGTTATTATTCATTAATAAAAATAACATTAGAGTTTTCTTTGCCTCGTGCACTAGTCAACACTATGGAAATGGCTGCCCTGTGCTCCTCTTCTCGTACAAGATCCTCACGTATGACAGCTCTACCATTTAAAGTTAGCTCGTGGTGTCTATATGTTGTGGTGTGAACTCTGCCAAAAAATCCTATATAAGAAAGAAAATGTTTTTTCGATTAGACAATGTAAAAGTTAAAAAACAAACATTCATAATTGAACTTATGACATTAAAAAAATCACTTTAAAATATGGTATTACCTGATATCTTTGAAGATGTTGGTTGAACATGTTGATCCTATATTTAATCTTAGGACTTTTATTTTTAATGTGAATCAAACGAGCAAGTTCTTCATTCGTTCTAACCACAAGCTTATTGACTGTCACAATTGGGGCGGGAGACATGGAAAACTCATCATCATCAAACCAATCAGGATCACTAAGCACTTTACTAAGAACTTCCTTAGGAGTATCCGTGGATTTCTATGAGGATGGTGCCTTACCCTTATCAACTTGTTTATAAAATAAGTGTAATTTGTAATTTTATTCCACCATCCTCAGCTATAAACATTCAAAGGTTTGAATTTGGTGAAACATTTTAGATCAATAAAAAATTCCAATTTAATGAGTTAGCTTAATTAGAATGGACATCACTTGGTTGAGAACCATCATGAGGTCACTGGACAATGGGATGTAATATTTTTTTAATTGAATTAACTTGGATTAGTTGTAAATTAAGAGGCTTAGTTAGTAGTAGTAAGCGAGTCAATGGTATATTTCAGTGTGAGGCCTGTCTTTCATGGATCATGATCTTTTAAAATGGATAGTTGAGTTAATTATCACATGATTTGAAACCATTAGGTAATTGAAAGGGGCACATGAATATGAACAATTTAATCACTAAAATTTAGAGGATTAAACCATTTGCTATTCATTTGGAAGGTTGATGAGACATCACAACTAAGGAAGTAGTTCAGGGATAAGAGAAGAAATGTATTATTCAAGGAAAGGAAGGCATCGACTCTTTTATTAACAAGAACATTATAAGTATTGTAACACAATATTGTGGATGGAAAATCCTAAAGGTCATGTATATTGCACTATAATAATCTATTAGTCCACAGACTCATAATTGGATTTACTTAAATATTTCACTAGAGAAATGTTTATAAGTATCTCATCCCCAAGACTAAAATGGGTGGTTGATTTAACAAATGTTGGTACGTTAGAAACAAGTTAAATGCACAATAGTTATAATTATAAAGCTGATGGAAACTAGTGTTATAACCTATGAAATCTTCCTTGGTTTTCCTAGTAGTCATAAGGGTTGTACATATTTGAAAATGACTTGTATACCAAGATGTTTAAAATCCACAAAGTTTATATGAGACAAAATATTAGAATGCATCTTCTAGATTTTTCCCCTTATTCAGTTTACATGGGTTTTGGTTGAGCCTCTATAAACAATTCCTTGCATTATAATTTAATCATAACCTCAAACCAGAGTTGGATGAAGAAATATCACAAATATATGATGCCTTAAAGGGTGTCATCATTCATTCATACATCCACAAAATATTTTATCTCAATAAATTTTATCACAAAAAATATGTTTACATAATATGAAACAAGGTCGTTCTAATTTTTTCCAACGGAAAAATCACAACTTTTTATTAATATAGTCAAAAGTTACATGTGCACATGCCATGAGGCATTCAACCTCTCAGTAAAAAATGTGGTACTCAAAAAATCGAGCTCTAAATAAAAAAGTGCAATCATTTTTTTATCAGGTTTCTTTCTCTTTTAAATATGTAGTTAGAAAGGATGTCTTGATCTTGGCCCCCTTCAGTTGTTGTGGGCTCTAGTGTATGTCTTGCTGTTGACCTAGTCCTATGACTATGTTGCTGCAAGTGGGGTCAAGCATCAACTACAATAAGAAATAAATGTTAAATTCATATTTATAGTTATTACTAGTACAAATGTTTTATTAATAAAAAAAGTAGGTGAGTGTTATTACCTGCTTCGATAGTGGAGGGAAGCAGAATACTTTCAAATGTGGCCATGTATTCCTCTTCTTATCTGGCCTCATCTTGTACATGATTTGGTGTAGAAACAAGAAAGATAATTAATATACCATTTGCATTTAAATATTTTTAATTGTAATCCATACTACAACTTTTTTATAACACATGAAATACCTCTAATACTGAGATGAACATCAATTTCAAGAGGCACTCTACCTATGGTAGTCTCATGTGTTGTATCTACATTGCTTGCCTGCTTTTTACAATCAAGCACATTACTTGATATCCCACTGGAAGACTATGAATACGCTAAGCTTGTCCTATGTTAAACCACAACTTGATAGTCGTGCTTGAAAGCAAGCTTTAGGTATTCCTCCATAGGAGCCTCTTTGAATTGTGACTCTTGCAATTTTTCATGAGAACATGCTTTTTTCTTCTTCTGTGATATTAAATTAAAATTGTTAAGAATTTATAATTTGGATGCAATTTTTATTTATTTATTTATTTTTTTATATACTTACAATTTTTTGCGGCCAATTTTGAGTAACAACCTTGGCCAAGATGATGTTGCCCATATTTAGCTATTCTAGCCATCATGGCTTTGGATGTATCTAGGAGCTTATATTTAAAATATTGAAAACTTAATTAGATGTTGCAATGATGATAAAACATCATAATTACATTAGTAAAAGTGCTTCATACCTTCCTGGTTTGGGTGGTGTCTTCCCTGCTTTTCGAAGTGCCTTCTCGTTTGCATGTACCACAAGTGATTTCCACTCCATCTCTGGAATCACTAGAGGGCACTCATGCGACCTTTTCCTTTCCAAATAAGACCTATATTGGTCCAACAAATATTTTAAATGTAAGTCTGCCTTGGAGGTAACTCCGGTTTTGTTGAAGGTATCCTCATTGAACAGGTGAAACATCTTGTTCATAAGTTAATATTTCCACTTGGAACTTTGGGATTTCTAGTTTGTATGAGTGTTGGGCCCAAATATTTCCAAGGTTAGGTCAGAAAAATGCCTGTAGAATACATAATTTCTTGCAAAACGATATTATCATTAGTTTAAAATAATCACAAATTATATGTTAATTTCAATTAGATTGTACTTAATATTTAAAACACTTCTTAAATACCTGGAAGTTTCTCTATTTTCATGGGGACATTGTCATCATCTACCAAAAATGTAATCGGTAGTGTTCTCATGCTAGTAACACGGGAAGATCCAAAAAATCTCACTTCAAATTGTTCAGTGATATGATTCATTGCAACCACAACATCATATGCAGATACTGACGTATGTTTTTCAGGGGGTGCAAATCCTTCCGTGTGTGGTTTAAAGGATGTATCGGTATCAACAATCGGTGCGTCACTCACATGCGGAGCATCGATGATGCTACCAATTTTGACCCCCATAGTCACAACATGAGGATCATACTCCGCCAAAAACTCCTGTAAAATAAATAATTTTTTTAAAGGATGAGATAATTAAAATCATAAAAAAATAAATGGGATAATTAAATGAGTTGCTCACCCCATACTAATGAATTTGGTGCATAAAGGTTTTGATTTTGTCTCTTATCTCTTCTGTATGAGGTTGACTTAGAACTAAAAAATTGAGTTTATTGTTTTCTTTCATTCAAAGCTTCTTTATTGTTTGGATCACATCGATGAACATAAAAATTGCTTCTTCAATAAGCTCTTCCTTAGGAGCATCTGTGGATTGCTCTAAGGCTGGTGCCTTCCCCTTATCACATTGTTTATCAAATAAGTGTAATTTTCAATTCATCCACAATTAATCATGATTATATCAATAAGAAAACCACTACTGACATATGTCTAAATTTATATAGAAACTTCATGTTATATCATCACCAATATACGAGGTTTTAAATTTATAAAAATTTCATCATCTTGGAAGGCTCTTGGAAGAGGCATTAAGCCAAGATCATTATATATTCCATATTCTATATAAATAATACTTTGAAAATGATAAAGGAATGAATTTACTCAAGTTGGTCATATGCATCATGAATCTTTCATTTAGTTATATGATGCCAAAAAATATGAATTTGACTTACTCTATAATGGATAAAATGCTACTCTAAAATAAATCTCGTGGCTGTATTATTTACAGACACATACATTGATGCTCACCTGCTGTGAGGTTGGTTCCCTTTGACCTTGACAACCTACCACAATATTATAACCATGATGTATTAAAATGTTTCCTCAACTTACAAAATTCTTGACAATATATTATGGTAAATGAAAATAATAACATATAATAGACATTGCTTACAATATTTGTATCTGTTCGATTCAAATTGTAATCAATGAGCAACTCTTCCCCTGCAGCAATTGATTTAATGGAACATACAAATACATGGTTTCCTTTACGCCCCTCGAATATGCAATTGGATTACTTATTTTTGGTCATGAGATGTGTACATTTATAAACCCTGCAATATTCCCTATCGCTTTTTTCCTTCCATCAATATACATAATTGCACCTTTATTTTGATCATTATCTTTTATTTGTATATAATTTGTGGCCACTCCATATCTTCACACACTTTTGGTATATTGGACCATCCGTACCCAAACATTGTAGTTGTAACGAGGTTCGACATACTCCATCAATTCCGTTAATCCTCAGTAACATACCTTTATGCCATCGATAGAAAATAGCCCCAAACCATGTAATTACGATGGGGCAATGCAGTATATCCTTTTAATGATAAAAAAATCAATGTTTATTTTAAGAAGATCCTTGGGTGCCCATTGTTTCATTAGAGGTTTGTACCTCAAGGGCACATCGATGTCATAAATGTTCTTATTATCATAAGAACAAGACCCCCCTTTAGTGAGATTAAAATCCATGCATCCATGGATTTTTCTTCTAATATTTTCACCACTAGTTGATCTTTGCTTGCTAAACGATGTAACAAATGTTAGGTCAATTTCTTCTATCCTACCTGAACTTCCACCACTCGATAAAGATAGATCCGAAAAACACCTATTGGTTGAAAGTCCTATAACTCTCCATCAAATGAGAGAAACTGTTAGCGAGTGTCATAAAGGATGTTGAGAAACGTCTTGACGAAACCGCAAGAACATTATAATAGTACGAGTGAGTTAGAAGAAAGTTCTCTTTGTTTAACCCAATGGAACCCCTCCCTTTAGCTGCATCGCAATAAACATTTTCATAAGATGAGTCACAAGAGCCATATCCTTAAGTATTTCAATAACGAGATGTCCATTATCCACAACGGTAACTACTTTGGGTGAATTATCCTCACTCACGTCCTTGGGACGAATTTATCCATTACACATACCCACCCCATGATGTCAAGTAATGGAAAATAGAGAACAATCCACCATTAAGTGGACCATTGCATGACATCTAGAACAAAAAATGACACATCCATATAGTTAAGAATATGAGTATAGGAAATATCACCACTAACAATTTGGATTGATTCATATAAACCCTACCTAGCATTGATATCAACTAGAATCTGGGCCATTAACCACAAGTTATTCTCTACATACCCATCATCACTTATAATATAAGATATAATTGCATATCCTATGGCCTTAATACTTACATGATTCCAAATTTCAAATGGGATATTGGGAAATTTCACCCAAATCAAATCATTATAGGATTTATACATATCCACACATCAAAAAAAGGGTGCCATAGTATAAGCCCAAGAAAACAATGATTCATTAACCACGTTTGGGCCAATATATTCCATGCTTCCTCCTCATGCCAAATGATAAAACCATGCCATCCTCTCAACATGAAATGACTAATGGTGCTATACATGAGAAAATTAAACATAGAGCTTGACCCACCTTCCCTCGGGATAGTGCTACATGTCATGTTATGGATACCCATGCCCACAAAAACATTCACATTAAGTGCCACATGGGAGGTCTTAGGCCTATTATTAATCTCAAATGATGGTGGACGCAGTAGCCAAGTCCATGAGTGGAAATGTTAGGAATTGTCAGAGAATACTTACTCATCTCTATCATGTCACCATGATATAACCCTATATCATTGTTAGAGTGTTTTTTTGAGATTTGCGATGCCATAATTATGATAAAATATCTATAAGAAAATATGATCCTTTGAGAGATATTCATCAAAGTATCCTATTAGCTAGACATCCTCATCATCTAAAGAGGGACCCATGCTTGGATCAAGAACCTCTTCCCTGACAAGAATAATGTTTTTTCATTAAAAAAAACCTTCAAAACCCCTAAACACAATAAAATTCTCCACAAATTGTTCTTTCATTACACATCAAAATTCACAAGGTGTATATGAGATTTAAGGGCTTCAAAATTTTAAAAATATGAAAAAAGTCAAATTTTCATCACCATGTTTCACTAAAAACGTGTTACCCATATTCATGTATTCACTCTTAGGACAAAGCAAAACACTTTTAGATAAATATTTGATCCATACCTTTCTCGATGAAATATGTGACTTATATCATGGAATATAAGAGGCCTCAATAAAAAAGGAAAATGGTTCCTCTTAAGAAATAAAGTCATGACATAAAAACTAGACATCTTGTTATTACAAAAACAAAGTGTAGTGCTTGGCACATATAGAATATCATCATAGCATGTTTTCCAAGTAGTGACATAATAGAAAAAATGTTGATGAAATGGTAGAGGGAATAACCATCCTCTAGAAAATTGCTAATATCATCCTCTTAGATGTGACAATGGAGAATCATCTCATTTAAGAACTTGCTAGGAAATTAGATCCAAAGAAATAGGCACAATAACCAACTTTTATGGCCCATCAATATCCCACCTAAAGGGAACCTTCATTGACTATATACAACAAGTAGGGGAAAGAAATAAAAGAACTTAATGGATTCAATAAGGGGATTTCAACATTGTCAACTCTTTATTCAAGAAAATAGGGGGAGTTCACAAACTATGGGAAAACGAAACCCATTTCAAGCAATTCAATAAGAACCTTAAGCTCATAAACATCCAAACCATATATGGCCTTGATACTTGGAACAATAGAAGAAGAAGACATCAAATGGAGGTAGTATGTTTGGATAAGTTCTTGGTATTTAAAGTATTTTGGGAAATGGTATATGGAGTGCTTGATGTGGAGAAGATAGAGGGAGACTATCTTTTTTCCTCTTGTGCACTTGTGAGATGTAAGTGTAGGTGCCAAAGTGGATTTGACAATGTGTATGCTTTCTATTTGTGAATATCCGGTGGCGCAACCAACTATGGTTGGGAGTTATTCCTAGCTAAGAGATCAATTTGGTGACTAGGGTTTGTTGTATATGGTGGATGACCTAGCTAGGGTTTGAAGAGCATGAGTTATATTGGCTTGTATTATGTTGTTGGTATCTACTTGTAACTTCATCCTATGTATATATGAATATTTCCTTGCTATCACTTTGTCTTCTTGTAGATCTAATTTTCAACTTGTGTTCTCATAATGATTGAGTAATTTCTAGAGATAGTTATGCATGTTGATTTTACATGATAATGAGTAGATTTTGTTAACAAATTTGGAAAATATATGGAAGTTAGGTGGGAATATTTATGGCTATAATAAATATGTTGTAATAAGTAATTTTAGATATATTATATGTTGGGAATAATTCCCTAAGTGTTAGAAAATAAATTCCCTTGAAGTACACTCATTTGATTTTTATTTTCTTGGGTTTCCTTATGTATCTAGTTGGATAGAAGTGAAATATATATTACTATAAGTCATACTTTAGCTTCATCCATAAGGTTGAAATTTTATGAGAAATAGATCTAGAAAATATCAAGGTTGAGGTGAAATTTTTGAGTTTATATTTCAAGGTGACTTCTAAGAAATTCAAGAAAAAGTTAGTATAAATCAATCCATGTCATAATGATGTATTAAAACATAATTAGGTGATACATCCCTTATGAGAAAGCAATACAAATTCTTTTACATATTCATGAAAATGTATTCATATGTATGGTCCTCCATAATAAAAATGCATAATTAGGTCTCCTATCTCTTTGTTGTGAGTGTTGATTTCTAACAATGGGATACAACATGGAGAAGGAAAAACAATAAGGTATAAACTATGAAGATACTTTTGCATCCACAACTTAATTTATTGCCATTTTTTTTTAGTTTTCAAAGAAAATATTTAGGTGGTAAGTCCACTAAATGGATGTTTTTTTGAAGACATGGATAGAGTTTATATGGATCAACCATAGTGTTTTATTACCAAAGGTAAAAAGCGTAGGTTTGCAAGTTAGTGAAAACATTATATGGATTAAAGTAAGACCCCAAACATGGTATAAGAAACTTGATCAATGCCTTAGGTTGCCTTGTCAAAGTGGTAAATTAAAGAGTGAAAGGGTGGAAGCGAGGTTATTGAATGTGAATTTACTAGGACACATTTTGACAAACCACTAACTTGATTCAAGTCTAGCGTAAGGATAAATGGTCCTCTGCATATGAGGTTTGAATTGTTCTGCTATATATTCAGAGTCTTTTGGGAGAACCAAATAATGAATCTCCTCTTAATATCCATGCAGAAACAATATGGAAGAATCAAGAAGAATTTAAAATGCAATACAAGAGCAGTACAAGGAAGCAGGTGGGATAATTGGTCAATAATTTCAATTCATGCCATTTTCAAGCCTAAGATTCTTTGCATTTGGTGCAATCAAATTGTGCTAGGTGCTAGTTCTACATTTTTTTCTTGTATAAGGTGGTGTACGGAAAATCATACTATTCATATTTCCAATGCATCTGGAAAATGTTGAGAAATCTTGTAAAAGAATCATATGCAATTCCTCAGGTTAGAGGGTTCTTGATCTTTATTCCTTGAATAATTTAACACCAAGGAACTATATTTAAACTGTTGGTCAAGAACATATTTGATGATTGATGGTGGCTATATATCATGTTGGCACATCGACTGATGATTGGAAACTTTTGTTGTCCTGAATTGTTAGTCAAGAAAAAATTATCTGAAAACAATTAATGGGGAAATGTGTGAGTCCGCCTTTGGTTTCAACAATAAGAAGGTGTCACAAAAGGTTGCAGCCAACACAAATGATAAATATTTGCAAAACAATGTGAAGAATGTGAAAACCCTATATTTGTATGTGTTTAAGAATGAATGCAGACTTACCATTTCTCAACATTGATGCCTGAATCTTCCATCTACTATGGATTCTTGAAGGATTCCACACGTGACGACTCTCCCCTCCCCGAACCCTTTACTGAGGCTTTCGCTTGATCCTTTGGGATGAATCATTAGGATATCCTCGAATCACAGGTAGCATGAGGTTGGGATGAGGGCATAGATGAGTCGATCTTGCAGGGAAGGGAACATAAAATCAAATGTACGTAGGAGCCATTGAGAAACACTCAGGGTCTGCAAGAATCTAATGTAGGGAGGAGACACCGAGAAACACTCAGGATTTGCAAGAATTGAATGTAGGGAGGAGCCACTGAGAAACCCTTAGGTCTACAAGAATCAAATGTAGGGAGTGAGCCAATGAAAAACCCTTAGGTATGTGTTGACGGTGCTGGACCCGCCAACATGTCAGGGGATTTCCTTGGTAATAAGTCCCAACTAGACCTCAAACCTTTTGGATTAGGAGTCCCATCAGTGGGTAGTAAATCCATGCCTTGATTGCGATAGTGCGCAAAGGTAAAAATATATCTTTGTTGGAAGAAAGTGTGTGACCTTGCAACGAGTCAAGAGAGATGCATGGGGAGGTTATAACACACGGTGGGGAAAAGGATGTGTTCCCCTTAGAAGCCTGTAATAGTATGTAGCCTGAAAGGAACACACAAGCTGAATGACATCACAAGATGGAAAGCATAATAGTTGACAATCCAAGATGATGGGTTAAACCAACAAAACGACTTCAAAAAGATTCATACAATCGTATATGAAATAGTTCATACACAAATGCGTAACTTAAACAAAATACATTGCTAAAGTAACCAGAATAGTCGAACTACAATAACAACATATGCATGAAGACGTGTTGTCTTTATTATATTATATATAAAGTGAAATTTCCATCCATACATACAACCATGACAACCACTAGCCCCAATAGTGGAACTGTACAATCAACACTGCCTTATCCTCCAAAGAGATGTACTCGCTCTGCACTGAGGAGAAGCCAAGGCTTGTCACAATACTCTCCAAGCCCTCTCTAAGAAATTCCTAGAAAAATCTTGGCTCCCAAAATCCTGTTCTATGAGTTATGAGGTTCTATATATAGCAAAGGGTGGGGTGACCCTTGACATTCCCCTTTGACTCTTGGACTACCCTCATGACTCTTGAACTTCATTACATATAACTCTTTACATTACATATGACTGTTTGCATTCCACTAATGACACTTGGAATTTCACTTTACATTATATTGGATTACAACAGTTATGACTCACAGTAGTGAGGTGGCCGAGACAACTCATAACACAACTCAACATGACACTATTGACATGTACTGGCTGACTATGGTGTCCATGTCAAGCTGCTGTGCTGTTAAGTGATGGATGTGTCCTTGAATGTACTTTGTCTTCATCTTCGCATAGCTTGGTGCTGCAGGGTCTTCAATGGTCTTGTTCTTTGCAAGATGGTTCCATGCATGTGTTTCTTTCGCTTGCTATTTGATGTGCTTCATGTGTACGTTCAACTACGAGAAAGTATTCTAGCATGCACTCCTTCTTCATCCCATTTTTCGTTGCACCCTGAACCATCAATATACCATCCTGTAATTCAGTCATGATAGGATGACATCAAATCCAAAACCACTTATTCTAGCATGATGCATTGTTCTCATGTTTCAGGTCAAGGTGAGTGGTAGGGAGGTCAAGACATTGAAACTACGCAGAGCACAACTTAGGCTGGGATGAGAGGCTTCAGAGGACTTTCGGGAAAAATTGCGTAGAGGTCACTGGAAGGCAGATTTGCGCAATTTGGGATAGTAATGACAACTGCAAGGTGGAACCCAACTAGGCAGGACTGCGAAGTTCGTGGGAGGAAGGAAAGACATGGTGTACGGGGAACTACTGGAAAATTTTGGACAATTTTCAGTATGAGGATTGGGTAGGTCATTTGGGGTCCAACTGGGAATTTGTGTAGTTTCTCTGAGGAGGATAGACCGGGAAGAAGGAATCACTCGCAGGAAATTATGCATAATTTTACAGAGTAGGGAAGGATTGGGCTGTGGGGAGCTGTTGGTCACAACTGTGCAGTTTTGAGGGACAGTGCAGGAAAGGCAATAGGGGCCTTTCCGACACAATTGCACAATTTCCAGGATGAATATAAAGCGGGATAGTAGGGAGAGTGTCAGTTAAAACTGCGCAATTTTCAAAGGCAACGTAGAGCGCCCCAATAGGGGGGCATGCTAGTTAGATCTGTGCAATTTATTGGAACAATGCAATGCCAGGAATCATAGGCCTGACTCACATGTCTGCGCAGATTTTGGAGGCAGTGCCTGGCAAACCGCTGGGCATGTTTTCATATTTTTAGAGAGCAGTGCAGCCCGGGGTCACATTGTAGTTTAGGTTTCCGGTAGACCAGATGGAGGATTGATGATTGATCTTGAGGGAAGTGCAGATTTGATTGGACTTGGGGACAACTTCTGTGCAGTTCTGGGAGACAGTCAACTTGCTCACTTCTAGGATTGCGTAGTGCAGGCTACCCCAACGAACAACCTCAATCTCTACGCGGTTCTAGGTAGTAAAGCAGGGTCACTGAGAGTTGAGATTGCGTAGCGTAGCTCAGTTGGGGTTCAGTTGAAGGAGGGTTGTCCGGTCAACAGATTTTCAAGAAAAATGGCTAAGTGTGGGAGCAAGTGAACTTGTGCATACATGAAATTGTGATCACACACTTAGCATGAATCGAAGACAAGACAACTCAAATCAACAAGACAAACATGTCTTGGATGAGGAATTAAATTACGCACCCAATGAGTGCTCCCACTCGAAACTTGAGCAAAACCTTGGGGAGATAAGTTGAAAAAATAGTTTTTTCCTTTTTCCCACTAAAATTTGATGATGTAACTTAATATTATTTTATTATTTCCACTATTATTTTATAATATTCCTTAGTAGGCCCATTTTAGACCTCAAATTTCTCTAATGTCTAGTTTAATATATTCTTTTTTGCTGTAACAATTTATGCAATGGCACGTGCTTATGATGTAATTAATGACAAAAAATAACTCAAAAATAAAATGTAGACATCAAAGTATCAGATTCACACAACTCACAATCGTTAAAATGTTGTTGGGATGAAAACAGAGAAAAATTAATCAACAAGTGAGTTGTAGTAATAGGACTTGCAACAAAAATTAATTAGTGTAATTTCAACATAAGATCTATTGGAATTGCAACAAAAGGAAAATAATAGAGTTGCAACAAAAAGAAAATAATAGAATTAACGCAAAGGATAATTAATTATGAATTAACAAAAATATGAATACACCTATATGCTAAATCTATAAGTAGTACTAGGATAAGGAGGGGACCTACCTCGTTAGATGAGGTATTGTTAAATATTCATTTCACTCGATCACGAAAATACAATCGAACAATTAGAGCAAAGGAGACTTTTTGTTGTAGGAAATGAGAAATCACATAGTGTGATTTTACAATATTTTTTCTTCTCCCCTAGGTTTTGAGTGAAGCCAATTATTTATAAAAAATGACACGCTATAAACTGAGATAAATATTGGATAACCAACCTCAGAGAATCAGACAACTCATCCTTTTACAATGGACTTTCTAGAATTTGGTAATTGTTGAACAAACACTGACTTGGATTAGTTGTGTGTCATTGGTAGGTGAATTTTACTCCTTAATTTATCACCCACTTGCCTCCATTGTATTCCATCATGAAAAATATGTGCTGACTTTACAACTGTAGCACTAAACAAAGTACTGATGAGGTATTCCAAAGTTGTAGTAAGCAGAAATCAGAACCATTCAAGAATTGCAATAGCTTCATTGGGTCATGGGAGAGTTGCAACATGGTTATCCCCATGAGTAGTAGCACTAGAGTTTCTACAATGTACGTTATAGCTGAAGTTATAAAAAATATGTGCTACAACCAAAGTTGTAGTAGCACAAGGGAGTCACATCACTTGCACCTATTTAGTTAGTGGATTTGCAAAATTTGTGTTTTCTAACAACAATTGTTGCAACCTTGGTAGGGAATTGAAGTACCTGTTATGGAGTTGTAGCTTCTGTCTTAGGGTCACAACAACATAAAGGAGTTGCAACCACTGACCTTTCTCTTGTTTGACAATGTTAATATAAAGTGTCAATTTCACAACCTAATGCATAATAATACATATAAAAATTTCATAAAAGATACTACTATAACTTCACTAGAAATAATTTAGTCTTGGATGGAAAAGACATAAGGAAGTAATTTGGGCACATGTCAATAACTATCATCTAGTTAGCATCATAAATGATAACATATAAAGTCCATAATCAACATCATCATCATCATAATGAAGGTAAACCATCATAATATCATGAAATACATGTGCCATCAAAACACAAAATGTTTAGATCATCATAATGATGTCCTCAAATAATAATGTATAAGTCAAATGATGTCTCAAAATTAAGATAGTGTAAATGTAATGTCAACAAGAGTGGGGCACTACAAACACCCCCTCTTAAATATATAATTTGTCCCGAAGTCTCAAAACAAAAAAGGAAAACAATGAAACATCTCCTTGGCATCCTTCCAAGTAGCCAAATAGGAACTGTAATTGTCCCACTAGACCTTCACTTGGTCCACCAATTGCTTCCTAAGATATAGAGTATGTTGGTCCAGTATGCAAATTATCTCATCTGTCACTATTCCCTTATCCAAGAACTATAAATGACTTAAGTCAATAACATGCAAAGGATTTGAAACATAGTTACATAATAAAAATACATGGAATGCATCATGCATACTTGCCAATGATGCAGATAATGTAAGCCTAGATTCTATGGGCCCTTTCTTCTCTATGATTTCAAATGGTTGCACGAATATTGGAGACAACTTCATTCCCTTCCGAATTTTATGGAACTCTTTTAAGATTTTACCCTTAAAACCACTTTATCTCCAATCTCATAACTATGATTAATCCAATGAGAATGTGCATATATATTTTGTTGATCTTGAGCTTTCTTGAACCTTGTCTTGATCATGGTCATTTGGTCTTCCATATCTTGTATTATTTCATGTTCTATGAATAATCGATCCTCGAGTTGATCCCAACTTATAGATGTCCTGCAAAACCTCCCATATTAGGAGCTCAAAATGTGCCACATTGATGGAACTCTGGTAACTATCATTGTAGGAAAATTCCAATAATGGTAAAAACTCTTCCCATATTTTTTTGTTGGTCCATCACATACATTTGTAACTTGTCCTTTAGGATTTGGTTAGTTCTCTCTATCTGTCCATATGTATCAGGATGATAATTGGTGATAAAGTTTAATTGGGTCCCCAAGGCCTCTTGGAAACTAGTCCAAAATCTCCCCGTAAACATTGTTTCTCTATCTGATATGACCTTCCCAGGAACTCCATCCAATCTCACTATCTCATCAATAAAAACTATTGCTATCTTAGGTTCCTTACACATAGTCCTAACTAGTATGAAATGGGAACGTTTGGTCAATTTTTCCACTACATTGAATATAGTGTCATGTCTCCTTATCGTCAGCGATAATACCATAATGAAGTCCATTGATATAAATTCATACTTAGACTCCAGTATTTCATGAGGTTGTAATAATACTACTGAATGTTTATGTTCAAACTTTACTCGCTGAAACTATAAACACATTTCCACAAAATTTAAAATGTACTTATTCATCCACTTCCAAAAGAATAATGGCTTTAATCCCACATTCATATTCTTCGCACAAGAATTTTCTATGTACACAAATAAATGAACTTCATTCAAAATCAACTAGCACATATTTTCATTTGATGGCATGTATATCCTCCCATGGAATCATAATAAGCAATCACTATCTAAATAATACCCCTTGCATTTTGAAATCATCATATCTTATTCCCTGAAACTCTAGCTAACCTCCTTGTACCA
This sequence comes from Pinus tabuliformis, assembly GCA_031772625.1. Taxonomy (NCBI): domain Eukaryota; kingdom Viridiplantae; phylum Streptophyta; class Pinopsida; order Pinales; family Pinaceae; genus Pinus; species Pinus tabuliformis. Next base: position 480,628,031 of record CM062811.1, on the reverse strand, counting down.
AACTCCTTAATTTGCAATTAAAGAAACTTCTCTCTTAAATTTATCCTTAAGGGAGCCACTAAAAAAATTCAAGTCCTCCAACTTAGAGCATACACCACCCTATTTACTGTCCCTTTCATGTAAGTAATATCAAAATTATATTCACTTAACTCTCACCACCTTCTTTGTCTAGTGTTTAAATGATCTTGTGTGAATATGTATTGTAGTCTATAATGATCAATTTTGAGTATTATAGTTGCATAGTTTTCCTCATGGGGTGTAAGTATCCTTGATGCATACACTAATACCCTTCCATCTTGCATAAATACACATCCAATTCCTTCCTTGGATGCATCAATGCAAACCATAAATTATTGCTCCATGTCAGGTACCTTTAGAATGGGTGTGGTTGTTAATAGTTCCTTTAACTTCTTGAATGCTTCTTCACGATTATTCATCCATATTAACTTATTATACTTTCTTTGAAGTTCCATGATGGGGGTTTCTATCATTGAGAACCCTTCGGAAAAAGTGTTATAATATATGGCCATTCCCATGTTAGAAAATGAAACTATGTTCGGTCTTCATTAATATACTTGAGTCATTATGTAATGTAATTGTCAAAATAATCAAGAATTTTTTTATTATTATTGTAACAATGACTTATTAAAGCATGGGTTTCATGGTTGGGTTATCATTATATTTGTTAGAGTCCCCATTTTGGACTCCTAAGATTAATATTGAGTTTATAGAGTCATTGTACATTCAAAGAGACCATTCTTGGGCTTTTGAATCATGTAAAAAGGTTTTGTATCAAGTCAAATATGAATTACTTACCCTCCACATCAAGTCGGCCTAAGAGAGCTCAAGTCGACCTAAGGACACTAATTTGACCCACAAGAAGCCTATATATACAAGGAGGTAAAAGTCATTTGGAGCATCAACTCTCAAGCAAGTTTGATATCTCAAGAAGCGCTGGAGAAGTGAAAAGTATGTTGTTGGGAGGTCGAAAGATGTGAAAGTTTGAGGAATCTATAGAGAGGAATAAAATCGAACTTTTGGTGCCTCTCTTTCTCTATTTCGTGGTCTATATTAGGATATCAAGTCTCCTAATATTTCACTATTGCCAGAAGTTGTTTCCTAGTCAAAGTTGCTGGAAAGGGTCAAAGATCTGGGAGGATGACTTAGTGTGGAGGGAAACTCTGGTCTTCATCTAGGGTGAAGAGTCTCAAAGAATACTATTGAAAGGAATAATTATCTTGACCGGGTTTTCCACTCGAGGGGGATTCTTCTTTGGCATTGTGCCTATATCTTATGTCTCTTGTTTTGTGATCTATATACACACATAATATGGTAATTTCTTGATGAAATATAAGATAATAAATAAATAAAATAAGCCAACAAGCTCACAAGTAATTATCAAGAAAGGAGAATCAAACCCTAATATAATTACTTTGATTTTCCAAAATGGTATCAGAGCTATGGTCATGAATAATTAAAGATCACTTTGTTGGCATGGATTCTACCTCTATGGTGAACTACATAATAATGGGTTGTAACATTGTTGGAAGCTAGATCAAGAAGGCCATCTAATACTTGGTCAAGAGTCAAGGATTATTGGTTGTCCTTACAGGTTCTCTTACTGATGACAATGCATGGATAATTTATAGTGGAGCATCGAGACACATGAAAAGTGAAAGTAAGAAACTTCATACACTATCAAAGGAGCCATCCTCTCATGCAATGGAATTAGGTGACAACAAAATCTATGTTGTTAGAGTTCTGGGATCAAAATCGTTGAAGTTGGATAATGGATCGAAGCTGCATCTCAATAACATTATCTATGTTACAAATTTGAAAAAGAATTTTCTTTCTATTTCTTGTTTAGAAGATACAGGGGAATAGTTTCTTTTGTTGATGGAAAAGTATTGGTTTGGGGAAAGACTCTAGCATGGAAAATATAGGATTATTGGAGTTCATGAATGAAGTCTTTATCGGGTCATTACACCAACTCCTCAAGCCTTGGTTCATATGGAAATAAGTCCCATTGATCTATGACATATGAGGTATGGTCGTCTACATTAAAAAGTCATCCCTACTCTTAGTCAACTGGTTCATGGTATTCCTAATATGAAGTTAGATCATGAAGGAGTGTGCAAGGGATGCTCTTTGGGGAAATATACTAATAAGCCATTTCATAATAGTGAAAATAGGTCTAAGGAGATATTAGACCTCATCCATTCTGCTGTGTGTGGGTCCATGTCTGATAAATCACTTGGAGGTCATCTTTACTATTTGACATTCATTGATGACCATTCTAGGAAAACATGGGTCTACCTACTCAAAACTAACAGTGAAGTATATGATAAGTTCAAGGAGTTTAGGGCTAAAGTGGAAACCTTAACTGAAATAAAGATAGCTCTGACAATGTTGGGGAATACACTTCTAAAGAGTTGATTTCATATTGTAAGGAAGCAGGTATTAAGAGGGATCTCATTGTTCCGTACTATACAGAACAAAATGGATTGCTCGAAATGAAGAATAGGTCAATTGAAGAAGGCATTCAAATTATACTTCTTGATGTTATTATGGGGAGAAGCAGTGATGACTTCCGTATCTATTCAAAATAGAGGTCCTCATACGAGTATTGATAATACTACACCTGAATAAGTATTCAAATGGAATAAGCTGAGTGTGGATCACCTCTGAATATTTGGAAGTTCAGCATTTATCCATGTTCCCAAAGAAAAGCGAAAGTAGTTGGACTTGACAAGTATCAAGGGAATATTTGTTGGTTATAATCTTTCCTCGAAAGCATATAGAATCTACATAAAGGAAGGAAGACACATTGAAGTAAGCAGGGATGTCATATTCGATGAAAACCAAGCTTACAAGAAATCAAAGGATATTCCCATTGATTCTGATGATGGAGAAGTTCCCATATATGAAGAAGAAGAAGTTCGTCATGAAAACTCTACTACAAATATCAAAGAAGAAGGACTAAGTGAACCTATTCAATCAGTTGTCCTAACCATAATGAAGAGGCAAAATTGGTTGATAGTTACATTAGAAGATGCTGAAGGACATGAAGTTGTGAAAGGTTCCTTCAGAGAAAGTAAGAAACCAAAGAGATATTAAGGTTATGTTGCATATATGACAAAGTTAATTGAAGAAGAACAATCTACATTGAAGGAAGTTGAGCATGAAGAGGTTTAGAAGAAAGCCATGTAGAAAGAATATCAATCCATCATCAAGAATGGGGTTTGGGAGATCGTTCCTAGACCTAGTGACAAATCGGTTGTCACATTGAAGTGGATCTATAAGATCAAACATGTTGTTGATGGAAGTATAGACAAGTACAAAACAATATTCGTTGAAAGGGGTTTCTCTCAAAAGGAAGGCATTGACTATGAAGAAACCTTTACACCTACAACAAGGTACACTACCATTAGATCGTTGGTTTCATTCATTGCTACAATGGGGTGGAATATCCACTAAATGGATGTTAAGACCGCATTTATGAATGAGAGAATTGATGAGGAAGTGTAAATCAAATAACCTGAGGGATTTGAAGTGAATAACATGGAATCTCATGTTTGAAAACTTAAGAATGCCTTATATGGATTGAAGCAAGCACCTAGGGAATGGTATGGATGGATGGATGCATACCTACTTATAATTGGGCTCGTGAGTATTTCTGTTGATCTAAATCTCTACATCAAGGTCGTTGTTTGGTCAATTTAGTGAGGTCTAAATTGCTACTTTAAAATGTCAACCCGGGGTTCGTAAACTGACGAAGTGAAGTGCACTATATGTACTAGATAACCATTTCCTTAGTCTTTTGTCGTTTTTAGTTTTTTAAGTTTGTTTTTGGATTTATCTTTCCCTAATGTGAGATGATGAAAAGGTGATAAAGCAAGTGAAATATGGATGATTATGGTGATCTCTAAGTGGTTTTTCAAAACTTAAAAGAAAGAAAGCTTTAAAATAACTGCAATGAAATCAATTCTTGAAAAGAAATAAAGACATCAAATAATGAACTAATGACATCGGCCCAGTATCTTTGTTGCTGAATGAAAATGAAAGTGAAATCTACACTAAATTCAATTAAAAGTAAGAACAACTAATCCACACTATTTCAACTCTTCAACTCAATCTTCCTTGTGAAAAGATATCATGAAATGTTAAGCAATGTGAAATCTAAAAGAAGTTAAACTGCATAAAAGAAACTAATCACACTACTTTAACTCTCTTGACCTTTTGCCTTTCAGCTTAATTTACCCTGTGAGAAACAATCATGAACAAGTCAAGCAATGTGAGATCTAAAGAAAACTAAATCAAGCTATAATGAGTGATATTCTGGTTCCTAATAAAGTTATTTGATTATAGAAAGAAACCGTTAACAGATGAATAGCATGATATCTAAGAGCAGAAAATAAATGTACAACTTAAGGAAATGACAGTACTGGAAATCAAACTTCAGAAAACAAGAGTCAGCGACAAAGACAAGATGATCTCGTATGCCAATAGTTATAAAAAGAAAAGGTGAAAAATTGCCCCGGGCTGCCTAAGAAAACCTGCAGAAAACACTAATCAGTTGTAACCATAAAAGAGCAGCAATGAAAATGTAAATCAACAGAAATCACAAAGCTTTGTTATGTACAGCTAATATACATGATGAAATAAAACGCAGCATTTAAATGACAACTGTACAGCTAATATACATGAACAGGAAAAAATGTAATGCAAGAGTTAAAAGACAACTGTACAAGGCTTTAGTAAGCAGGGGCCCTCTGCCACTTCAGCCGATTCAACGAACAACTACAAGCTTAAGTTTAAACCAATCTTCTCATATATTAAACAACAACGTAAAAGTGCAGTGGGGAAATACAACAACTTCGAATTACATTACCAGAGATTAACTTTTACAGCGTTCATGGACGCGTTATTTATAAGGAAAGAAAGCTAAACAAATTAACTAAATCTACGCTATTAACCACGCTGCTAGAGACACGTAAATCCTCTTCAGCCCGGATCTAGGTAACTGTCATCATGTTTATTAAATCTGAGAGGTATGGCTGTTGGATTTACGCTACCAGGATGTCTTTGTGGCTAAGGACTGTGCCACGTAGCTTCACGTGCTCAAAAACAGAGCTACGCAGAGCCGTGCCACTGCTGAACACTTCCGTTGACTATCCTTTGCCCCTTGTTTGACCGCGGGCTTTTATTTGTGTGCTGGATGATCTGGAGGGACACGTTCCATGTCCTTGACTCCTGTAACTTGCCCATGTGGCTCGTTTCTTCAGAGGACACCTGTAGCATGGTGTTTGACAAAACGGCTGCGGAATCCTGTGCTGGCTGCAGAAACCTGGGTCGGCTGCGGAAACCTGTGTCGGCTGCGGAAACTGAGAAGCTTCCACATCTGTCTAAACAAAATTCTAAACCAAACAACAGTCATCAGCGTCATTAGAAAACCATGTCAAAAGCTCTTTTTAAAACTAAAATACAATGATTTAATCAACTTGGTGGATGAAATGAGTGGAAAAAGAAGGCTGAGAGGGTGTATAGGAAGGTGCAGGTTCGAGGCTCAACATACCTCCACTGTGAAGGTGTTGCATGTCCTCATGCAACCAAAACTTAGTTATTTTCCCTTAATCCATATGCTCTGAGGCTTCTGCAAGAACATCTAGCCCTCTTCTCTTTCTCTTTGATGCTAAAATGGTCCTTGGTTTCCTGACTAGACATTTGAACTTAAGATTAATCAATGCCCTGCTCAACTTTTTACACTTTTTCTTCAGCTTCCTGTTCTTCTTTTGCCACAGTCCTAAATGGACCATAGTGTTATCATGGACAATCTTGTCTACCTTACTCTGCTCTTTGAGTGATTCGTTTTCCTGTTTGATGTGCCTATTTAGGACTTCCAATTCAAACACTTCCTGTTTTAAAGACTGTACTTGTGCATCAAGTGGCAAGGTGGTGCTTGGTCCTGCAGCTGATTGTTCCAAGGACTCTAGGTAGTTATATACCTCTTGCTGATTAGGATCTACTTCAGGTGTCTTTCTTGGGCTAGGCTCAAAATCAAAATCTGGTGGAGGAGGAAGACTGTCCTCTCTTTCTGGCCGAAAAGGGCTTTCATCACGTGGAGGACTTGACTCAATGTCTGGCTGAGCTGGAGCTTTTTCAGATGTTTCTTCACCTAAATCAATATAGTGTGATTGTTTTTCTTGGGTTACACTCTTCTTTCCTTTTAGCCTACTGCTCCTCCTCACGTGTGGACTAGTGCTCTTTTTCTGTGCACTCTGTTTTCCTTTTTGTTTCTTTGTTATGGCAGCAGCTTGAAGATGTGCTAATCTTTCTGCCAAAGTTTGAGAATCTTCCTCTATGGATGGTTCAGGGGATGGATAGGTTTCTTGAATGGTTATTTTGCCCTTGTCCTTCTTCTGTTTCTTGTTTTTAGCTCCCTCTTCTTCCTCTTTCTGAATAGTTTCCTGAATGTCTATTGTAGGAGAGTCTTGGGCTGTAATATTCTTTTCTTTCCTCCTGCTTCTCTTTGGAATTTTTGGGGAACTGCTTCCAGAGGCTTCAGTCAGTTCTTGGAAGTGGTTTCTTGTCAAAAACTTTTCCCAAGTATCCTTAGTGTTTTTCAACTGATCTTCAATAAGGATTTTTATGAACCCGTGATGGTAAAGATGGGGTTCAATATTGCCTACGTGTTTTTGAACAATAGAGCTCATTTTCTTCAAGCTTGATAACAGAAAATAAGGCAAATTAAGGGTATAACCTTCCATAAAATTCATCATTGGCCTGGCATGATACATGTACATGGAACCAAAATGACCCTCGCATGTGATAAATTTCTGGATAAGTAATAACAGAGGGGACCATTCTTCTTTTATTGCATGCACAGGGATTCCTTTTGTAAATACAGAGGTATCCATACCTGGGTTTTGTAGCATTGTTCTCCATATTTGATCTTCCACACTTCTATTTTTAAACCACCTTTCACCTTCTTGTGGAAGACTTGTTGCAGCTGCTATTGTGGCCTCGGTCACTGTAAATTTCAAGTCTCCAACCTCCACTATTTGTCCATTAAAGGACCTTGCAAAAGCTTTAGTCACTTCTTTGTTATAGCCCCTGAACTTTTGAATGAATCTCAGCCACCTTGCTTTCTTCAACGATTCCTTCGTTTGAGGATAACCCTCCAGGTATTTTGGTCCTTCCAGTTCAGCTCTTAGTAGTTTTCCCATTCTCGGCTTTAAACTCCGACTAAAAATTCTACTGCCTATGAAGGTTCAGGAAAAAAATGGGCTGATTACGGGATTCTTAGGGTAACTGGAGTGGCCATAATCGAAGTTCAGGATGTATGTGGTGACTGTAGCCAGGGTTTGGAGCAAGCTGTAGTGGATGCAGCGGAAATGGAGAACATGGAATGGTATGAGTACCGAGGGAGTAAAGGGTAAGCAACAGTAACGAGTTCAACATCGAATGCATGCGGGAGTGAAGTGATAAATGGGCAGAATAACGGCTGAGTCCTTTTGGATCGGATGACTTGCGCACACGTCTCAGCAGACGGCTACGGGAATTATGGTGAAGGAGAGCCGTAGTACAGTCGGTCACGTTTCAAAAGTACGACCAATAAATGGGAGAGTATTCCATCTCGAGTTTAAATTTTGAATGATCGTGGGACCGTTGTGGAATGACATCGTGGAAGAGGAGTGGTATGGGGCTTGCCGTATCAAATCATTGCATTTAGTGGAACTTGCCATGGTTTAATAATTATGCATAATAATGACATTGAATTGTTATTTGGTAGAGATTTTTGATCATACCTTTGGAAGTTTATCACTTCTTGATTAAGGCTTCTAACCCATTGTTGTTCTTTGATCTTGAAGATGCCCCATGTCTTTGCTGCACTTGGTGATGATGACACTAACCTTCGACTGTGATTTTTTTTTTTTGAAACAGAGTGATGCCGGCTGTAAAGACAGAGTGATGCTGGCTGCAGAAATCGTTTCTGGCTGCGGAAACTGGTTCTGGCTGCGGAAACAGTTTCCAGCTGCGGAAACTAAGACAACACCCCTTTAACTGCACAAAGATAGTTAGAGAAGAACTAACTAAATAAAATAGTCCTGAGAGGGACTTTTATTGATGGAATGAAATGAAATGAGTGGAATGAGATGGAAATGAAGTGGAGTGAAGATGGAGATGAAAATGAGATGGATGAACTGAAATGGCAAATGAGGTGGAGTGAAGATGGAAAGAAAGAGAGACTTTTTTTTTTGGAAAATATAGAGTGTCAGGTGTCCCTGATTTTCACTCTACATTTTCTGTATAAGACTGCCAATCTATGATTGGTTTTCAGGCTTATACAATTTTTTTTTTTTTCAACTGAAAGAAACAAAGACTAGGCTGATGGAGGAGAAGGATTCCTCTCCACCAGCCTCATTGCATAATTTTCTTGAAACATTTTGACAAATTCCTCTTTTGAGAGTGGCTTATGATAAATTTTCAATCGGTGGCCATTCACAATGAGAGGAGTTTGAAACTCATCAATGGTCTTGACTCGAACTGCTCCATTGCTAAAGACTTCGTCAATCTCATATGGTCCAAGCCAATGAGTCTGAAATTTTCCTTTGAAGTCTTTAAACTTGGAATCAAACAGTAACGCCCAATCTCCCTTTGAAACTTTTTCTCTTTGATATATTTGTCATGCCACTTAGTTCTTTGGTGCTGAACTAGATCAGTCCTTAAAATTGCATCTTGTCTTATTTCATCTAGCTCATTCAGCTGCTCCATTCTGTGCTTTTGGGCTTCTGATAGATTCATCCCCAACTGAACTGCCATCTTGAAAGTCTTGACTTGAAACTCAATGGGGAGCAGGACTTCTTTCCCATAAACAAGTTCATAGGGAGAATGTCCTGTTGTATTCCTCCATGTAGTTCTATAGGCCCATAAGGCTTCAGGAAGCCTTTCTGCCCAATCTCTTATATGTAGATGAACAGTTTTGGTGATGATGTTCTCAAGGACTTTGTTTCTAGACTCCACTTGGCCATTTGCTTGCGGATGGTACGGAGTAGATTTTCTATGCTTGATTTTGTATTCTTCCATCAGCTTCTCCATCAAATTAGATGTGAATTGACTTCCCTGATCTGTTACAATTTCTCTTGGGACACCAAAACGAGTAAAAATATCCTCAAAAAGAAATTGAACAACTGAATTTTCAGTGGCAGAAGGCAATGCCTTGGCTTCTATCCATTTAGTAACATAATCAGTGCAAACCAATATATACTTCTTTTGTTTAGATGGTGGATTAATAGGTCCAATGAAATCTAAAGCCCATTTTTCAAAGGGTTCGATGAGTACCTGTGGCTGTAATGGCATTTCATTTGAAAGAGTTGGTCTTCCAACTCTTTGGCAACTGTCACACCTCCTAACATATTGTTTTGCATCTTTGAAGAGAGAAGGCCAATAATATCCTAAAGAAAGGATTTTATAAGATGTCCTCTTGTCAGCGAAGTGCCCACCGCATGGCTCATCATGACATGCCTTGAGGATGTCAGGCATTTCATCTTCCCGAACACATCTTCTGATCACACAGTCTAGCCCTGTTTTGAACAATTCATTAGAAATCCATGAATAACTCGAACTCTCCTGAATAATTCTTCTCCTTTCATTAGGAAATAAATGTGGAGGTAGTTTCCCTGTAACCAAATAATTAGCAATATCTGCATACCAAAGAGTTTTAGTAGTTACTGCAAACAAATATTCATCTGGAAACTTATCCTCTACAGGAGAATCTTCGTTAGTATTTTGGATTCTAGACAAGAAATCAACTACTGTATTTTGTTTCCCTGGTCTATCTAACACAGTAATATTGAATTCTTGTAAAAGTAAAAGCCATCTTGTAACTCTGCCATTAGTAACAGGTTTGTTCATGAGATATCTAATTGCAGAATGATCATAATGGACAAAAGTTTCATAGCCTGTTATATAATGTCTAAAGTTGTTGATTGCATGAACAACAACTAAGAACTCTTTTTCAGTCATAGTATAATTTAACTTAGTGGGAGTCAAATTTTTACTGGTGTAGTAAATGGCATAAGGAACTAAATCCTTTTGTCCCAATACAACTCCTAGAGCTGTATCTGAAGCATCTGTAGAAATATGGAAAGGAAGTTTCCAATTTGGACCTCTCAAAATGGGTGCTTCAGATATTCTTGTTTTCAAAGTTTCAATGCAGATTGACAGTCAGGATCCCAATTGAATTCACAGTCTTTTGTAAGTAATTTGAAGAGCGGAGATGCTATTTTGGTGAAGTTTTCAATAAATCTTCTATAATATCCAGTAAATCCAAGAAAACTTCTAACATCTCTTTGACAATTTGGAATAGGTAACTTGGAGATGACTTCAACTTTTGATCTATCAACTTTAATCCCATCTCCCGAAATATGATGTCCTAAAACAATCCCTTCAGTAAACATCATAAAACATTTTTCATGACTTAATGAAAGATTTGTTCCTTTACATCTTATAAGAACTTTTTCCAAATTTTCTAATGCCTCTTCAAATGAATTACCATAAACTGTAAAATCATCCATATAGACCTCTACACAATCATGGATTAGATCGGAAAAAATTCCTAGTACTGCCCTTTGAAATGTTGCGGGTGTATTACATAATCCAAAAGGAAGTACTCGGTAAGCAAAAGTTCCCCATGGACAAGTAAATGTGCTCTTTTCCTGATCTTCAGGTGCTACCTGAATCTGATTGTAACCACTAAAACCATCCAAAAATGAGAAATACTTTTTTCCTGCTAAAGTATCTAATACCTGATCAATAAAGGGTAAAGGAAAGTGATCCTTCAAAGTTGCTTTGTTCAATTCCCTGTAATCAATGCAAACCCTCCATTTACCATTCTTTTTAGGTACTATAACCAAGGGAGAAACCCATCGGCTATCTGAAATTGGATAAATGAAGTTTACATTAAGTAACTTTTGGAGCTCTTCTTTCACTATCTCCCTAAGGTTTGGATTCATCCTTCTTTGAGGTTGTCTGATTGGCCTACTGTTTTCCTCAATGTAGATGTGATGAATGCAAGTCTTAGGGTCAATACCTTTCATATTGGTATACTCCCATGCAAATTCAGTAGAATGTTTTTGCAAGATTTTGGTTAGCTCTTCCTGTTGTGATTTTTCCAAGTTTTTGTTGATGTTCAATGTTTTTCCTGGAAAAATCTCAATGGCAGAACTACCAAACTCTTCCATAGAGAAAAGAGACATTTGTCTAGATGATAGACACTCAATGTCAGAATCCAACTGAAATTGTGTGTGGTCATATTCTGAAGATGGTTAAAAGTTTTCTAATGTGTTCAGAACTTGACTATCTTCACTAATCTCAGAAATGGTAAGGACAGGTTGTATAGTATCTTCATCATCGACCCACTCATCTTCTTCTATTTCTGTTATTGCCTTTGCTGGAGGATACAGATTGAACTTCTTTGTTGAATTACCATCTGAAATATACATATCCCCAGACCTGCAACTGATAAAAGCATCAGCTGTCGCTAGCCAAGGTCTTCCTAAAATAAGAGGATGTCTTCCTAGATTACTCTTGGGAGTTAAAATCACGAAATCGACTGGATATTCCCAAGAGTCTAAGGAGACTGGAATATCTTCTAATACACCATCTGGTTTGATAATTGATCGATCTGCAAGTTGCAGTAAAGTAGCTGTAAAGAGAAGATTAGGAAGTTTTAGCTGTTCCATAGTCTGTCTACTCATAATGTTGATAGCAGCCCCTAAATCAATCAGAGTATTTGGAATTTCAATTCCATTGATATGTGTTTTGACAATTGGACTACCGGGATCTACATATTTCTGCATAGTAATTTTTCCCATCATGATATCTGCAATTTTCCCTACCAGGTGGATTCTTCTTGTGTCTCTTGGTTTCTTTCCTGGTCTTTTAAGGCTCAACTCCTTTATTGTTTTTGCTAGAATAGTAATTTCTTTAATGGCTTGTAACAAGGGAATCTTGATATAGACATTCTTCAATTCATCTAGAAAATTATAGTCAGGCAACCAACTTTGTTTTTCCACTCCTTTGTCAATTTGTAATCTTTCAGGAAAAGGAGGTGTGGATAAAGATGCAGGTTGCTCAACTATGGGAGTTGTGGAGGTTAACTCTTTTTCTTTTTCTTTTTGAGTACTTGGGTTTTGAAGAGATGCTTCAGAACCCTTATTGGCTTCAAGAGAATCTTCCTCAAAAATGCTTTGCTTTTGAGCATTTATAGAAGGCTTATCTAAGACTCTACCTGATCTGAGTTGTACATCATTGAGAGGAACAATCATATAGGCAGGAAATTGTTGACCTTCCATCATGTAAGCATTTTGAGGGTTTTTGTTATTGGGGTTTGGCAATGGCTGAGAAGGAAGTTGATTTGACTTTTGTTGGAATGGAAGCAAGAGTTGAGAATTTGGATTCTGTTGAGAAGGTTGTTGTTGTTGTGGAAATGGCAATGATAGTTGTGGATTTTGATTTGGAAGTTGTGGAGCTTGTTGGTTTTGAAAAGATGGGGGATATTGATAAAATTGAGCAAATCTCCCATAAGGATTTTGCATACCTTGTACCCATTATTGAAAAGGATTTTGAGGTTGGGACCAAGGTTGTTGCCAAGGATTCCAATTTGGTGGGGGTTGAAAATTCATAGAGTTGCTAAACCCTTGATTTTGTTGCCCCTGCCAAGGTCTCCTTGCAACAAAACAGAGAGATTCGATTGTATTTGTATCTTCTTGAAAGACAGCTTTGAGCCCAGGAATTGAAGGACAATCCTTGGTCTCATGATTCTCTGAACAAATTACACATGTTTCTACAACTTTTGCATCCAAGGGACATTCCCTTAGAGCATGTTTCTTCCTACACTTTGGGTAAAAGATGGCCAAAGCCTCAGCTTCTGCTTTCTACTTATTGTGAATCTTAAGGGTGTCTAGTTGCTCACTAAGACTCCCTAAGATGTCAGTTTTGAATTCATCAAGCATGTTGCCAATCTCAGCCCCACTTACTGATCCAATTGCAGATTTGTTTGCTCTGATGAGAGAAGGATCTCTAGGCCCTTTTTGAGTTTTAGATTTCCCCCTTGAGAGATGGACACATAACTCTGCTATATCATGAAGTGGAAGTTGAGATATATCTCCCTTTCCCATCATGTTCAAAATATCTATCCATTCATCTCTAATGGCTTTTAATAGAAGGGCTTTCAAGGTCTCCTCATCTAAGTTACTCATTTTTGCTCTTTTCAGGTTGTATTGAAATCTTTCAAGTAAATCCTCCAAGTTTTCATCTTCTCTTTGCACCATTTTGAATACCTCATCCTTGTGATTGGTGGGCATACAATAGTCCAGGTACCTATCCAAAAATGTTTGTTTCATATCATTCCAAGTCCTAATGGATTGAGTGAGTAATCCCATGAACCATTTCAAGGCTGCTCCTTTCAATGTTGAAGGAAACAGTTTGAGTTTTTGAGAGTCTTCCAGATAATCATAAGTTCGACACACGACCTCAAACTCAAATAGAAATGTTTCAGGGTCCTCATTCCTTAACCCATGGAAGTTTGGGAGGACAGATGGTGAGATGTTTTTCATTGTGGCTCGGGAGTCCTCATCGACTATAGGAAATCCGAATGAGTTATCCCCATCCCTATTTCCCCTAATGTTACCTCTACCTCCTCCATTGTTTCCTCCTCCTCCTCTACCTCTACCTCTACCAAATCCAGTTGCTCCTTCCGCTGTCATGGTAGTTTCCCTGGAGACTTCAGAGTCTTCTGGTTCTTCTACTAAGGGTGAATGAGAAGGAATTTCTCCCTCTTCTTCTTCAGATGATTCTACTTCTTCAATTACAATTTGTCTCTCTGTAGAAGGAAGGAAAGGATCTCTTTCTAGTTCAGATTCGACTCCTACCTCTTGAATTCCAGGAATCCTAGGGCTAGGAGTGTAAGTTGGAGATGATGGAGGTGTCTCTTGTCTATTCCTTGAAGTAGATGGAGTTGTAAAAATTGAACTCTTGGCTCTAGCTAAAAACCTTCCCCTAGAATCTCTTGCTCTGTGCATGTCATTTTTTTTCTTTTTCTTCAAGTCGGGCTAATAATTCTCTTTCTGATCTTCCAGGTCACTCTAGGTGCAAGAAGAGAGAATACTCAAGAAACTATTAAACCAATAACTTTCTCTTTTCTAATCCTCCAGATCACACTAAGTGCAAGAGGAGAGCATACTTTGAGAGGTTATCAATTTTCCTTCCTTGAAATTTTCTTGTTTTTTTTTAGAAATTGGCTACCTAATTTCACTTCCCCGGCAACGGCGCCAAAATGTTTGGTCAATTTAGTGAGGTCTAAATTGCTACTTTAAAATGTCAACCCGAGGTTCGTAAACTGACGAAGTGAAGTGTACTATATGTACTAGATAACCATTTCCTTAGTCTTTTGTCGTTTTTAGTTTTTTAAGTTTGTTTTTGGATTTATCTTTCCCTAATGTGAGATGATGAAAAGGTGATAAAGCAAGTGAAATATGGATGATTATGGTGATCTCTAAGTGGTTTTTCAAAACTTAAAAGAAAGAAAGCTTTAAAATAACTGCAATGAAATCAATTCTTGAAAAGAAATAAAGACATCAAATAATGAACTAATGACATCGGCCCAGTATCTTTGTTGCTGAATGAAAATGAAAGTGAAATCTACACTAAATTCAATTAAAAGTAAGAACAACTAATCCACACAATTTCAACTCTTCAACTCAATCTTCCTTGTGAAAAGATATCATGAAATGTTAAGCAATGTGAAATCGAAAAGAAGTTAAACTGCATAAAAGAAACTAATCACACTACTTTAACTCTCTTGACCTTTTGCCTTTCAGCTTAATTTACCCTGTGAGAAACAATCATGAACAAGTCAAGCAATGTGAGATCTAAAGCAAACTAAATCAAGCTATAATGAGTGATATTCTGGTTCCTAATAAAGTTATTTGATTATAGAAAGAAACCGTTAACAGATGAATAGCATGATATCTAAGAGCAGAAAATAAATGTACAACTTAAGGAAATGACAGTACTGGAAATCAAACTTCAGAAAACAAGAGTCAGCGACAAAGACAAGATGATCTCGTATGCCAATAGTTATAAAAAGAAAAGGTGAAAAATTGCCCCGGGCTGCCTAAGAAAACCTGCAGAAAACACTGATCAGTTGTAACCATAAAAGAGCAGCAATGAAAATGTAAATCAACAGAAATCAAAAAGCTTTGTTATGTACAGCTAATATACATGATGAAATAAAACGCAACATTTAAATGACAACTGTACAGCTAATATACATGAACAGGAAAAAAAGTAATGCAAGAGTTAAAGGACAACTGTACAAGGCTTTAGTAAGCAGGGGCCCTCTGCCACTTCAGCCGATTCAATGAACAGCTACAAGCTTAAGTTTAAACCAGTCTTCTCATATATTAAACAACAACGTAAAAGTGCAGTGGGGAAATACAACAACTTCGAATTACATTACCAGAGATTAACTTTTACAGCGTTCATGGATGCGTTATTTATAAGGAAAGAAAGCTAAACAAATTAACTAAATCTACGCTATTAACCATGCTGCCAGAGACACGCAAATCCTCTTCAGCCCGAATCTAGGTAACTGTCATCATGTTTATTAAATCTGAGAGGTATGGCTGTTGGATTTACGCTACCAGGATGTCTTCGTGGCTAAGGACTGTGCCACGTAGCTTCACGTGCTAAAAAACAGAGCTATGCAGAGCCGTGCCACCGCTGAACACTTCCGTTGACTATCCTTTGCCCCTTGTTTGACCGCGAGCTTTTATGGGTGTGCTGGATGATTTGGAGGGACACGTTCCATGTCCTTGACTCCTGTAACTTGCCCATGTGGCTCGTTTCTTCAGAGGACACCTGTAGCATGGTGTTTGACAAAACGGCTGCGGAATCCTGTGCTGGCTGCAGAAACCTGGGTCGGCTGCGGAAACCTGTGTCGGCTGCGGAAACTGAGAAGCTTCCGTAGCCGTCTGAACAAAATTCTAAACCAAACAACAATCATCAGTGTAGTTAGAAAACCATGTCAAAAGCTCTTTTTTAAACTAAAATACAATGATTTAATCAACTTGGTGGATGAAATGAGTGGAAAAAGAAGGCTGAGAGGGTGTATAGGAAGGTGCAGGTTCGAGGCTCAACAGTCGTGAATAATGATACCTTCATTATTATACTATATGTGGATGATCTATTCATCACAAGTGTAGAGAAAATAATTCAAGAGTGCAAGAAGATGTTGGCAGAAGAATTTGAAATGAAGGATCTATGAATGATGCATTATTACCTTGTCTATAAGTATGGCAGAGACCTAGGGAGATATATTTGGGGCAAGGAAATTACATCATCAATTTATTTCATAAATTTGGGATGATGGATTCCAAGCCGATGAATACTCCTATGATCACCAATATCAAGAAATTGAGGAGATCTGACTCTAGTCTCATGGATCCTACCTCGTATAGATAGTTGATAGGTTCCCTGATGTATTTGGTAAATACTAGGCCATATATATGTTTTGCAGTGAAAATTCTTAGTCATTTTCAGTTTGAGCCTCATCATGATCACTGGATAGATGCCAAACATATATTGAGGTATTTATGTGGCACTATACATCACTTCCTAGAGTGTGATAGTAAAGAAGTCAAGCTAATTGGCTTCATAGACTCTGATTGGGTTGACAATGAGATCAATGGAAGGAGCACTACTAGAGGATGCTTTAGTATGGGAGTTTCTATGATCTCATGGATGAGTAGGAAGCAAGATCCCATTGCATTGAGTAGTGCCGAGGTGGAATATGTGGCTGCATGTGAAGTAGGAAAAGAGGTTGTTTGGTTAAGGAAGCTTCTGAAAGATTTGTTTGAGAAGTCTTTGGGTCCTACTGTGATTAATTGTGACAATCAAATTGTATCAAGATGTCTGGAGATCCATATTTAATTTGAGGACGAAACATATCAATAATAAGTTCCAATTTATTAGGAACTTGGTGGAGGATGGGATTGTGAAGTTGGAGTATGTCTCAATAAATGAGTAGGTAGCAGACATTCTGACAAAGGCTCTTCCTAATAAGAAGTTTGAATATCTAAGGAACCTGATTGGTTTGGTATATATTGTTGAGTGTATTAATGATAAGAAAGTGGAAGAGATTTGCTGAGGCTTTGTGAGTGAAGCATTTCCTGGGGAGACATCTAGCTGACACTTTGTGTTGATGTCTAGGCCTCGAAGCTAAAAAGGTGGTGTTGATTATTGAGCTCTATTTTTATACACACCTGTATGTTTGGGTTGGTGGTTAGCAAGTAAACCTGATGGTACCTAAAGGGGATGAAATCTTGAGTCCACCTTATTCCCACTTGGATAGATTCCCCTGGTCAGGAATCTAGTTTGTTGCATTGCGACGCCTAAACTGTTGAGTGACTGATTGGATAAATTTCCCTAGTCAGGAATCTAGTCCATGGCATTGTGGTGTCTAAAGGTTCTTCATGGTTCATATAGTTTGAGATCTTCCATTGTATTTGTACATTATGAATACCTCTCTAGTTAAGAGGGAGTGTTAGAAAATGTAACTATGTTTGGTCTTCGTTAATGTACTTAAGTCATTATGTAATGCACTTGTCAAAAGAATAATTTTATTATTATTATTATTGTAACAATGACCTATTAAAGCATGGGTTTCATGCTTGGGTCATCATTATATTAGTCAAAGCCCTCATTGTGGACACCTAGGATTAATATTGAGTTTATAGAGTCATTGTACATTCAAAGAGACCCTTCTTGGGCTTTTGAATCATGTAAAAATGTTTTGTATCAAGTCAAATATGAATTATGTACCCTCCACATAAAGTCAGCCTAAGGACCTTAATTCGACCCATAAGAAGTCTATATATACAAGGAGGTCAAAGTCATTTGGAGCATTAACTCTCAAGCAAGTTCGATATCTCAAGAAGAGATGAAGAAGTGAATTTTTTTTTATCGGGAGGTCGAAATAAGTGAGAGTTCGGGGAAGTCTATAGAGAGGAAGAAAATAAAACTTTTGGTTCCTCTATATCTCTGTTTCGTGGTCTGTATTGGATGATCGAAGTCTCCTAAGATTTCGCTATTGCCGGAAGCTACCTGTTGCTGGAAGCTGTTGCCTAGTCGAAGTTACTGGAAAGGGTCGAAGATTTGGGAGGCTGAATTGGTGTGGAGGTAAAGTCTGGTCTTGGTATAGGGTGAAGAGTCTCAAAGAATACTATTTAAAGGAAGAATTATATTGACTGGGTTTTACCCTCGAGGGGGGTTTGTCCTGGCATAGTGCCTATATCCTGTGTCTCTTGTTTTGTGATCTTCATACACACATAATATGGTAATTTATTGATGAAAGATACTATAATAAAGAAGTAAAAGAATCCAACACACTCACAAGTAATTATTAAGAAAGGATAATCAAACCCCAATATAATTACTTTGATTTTCCAACATCCCATAAACTATGTACTTCATGAACATTGGTCGATGTCGACCACTCCATGATGGAATTAATATTTAAAGGATCCACTATAATTCCTTCCCAAGAGATAATTTTCCCGAGATAATTGATGTTGGATTGGTAAAAGGAGCACTTTGAAAACTTCCCAAGGAAGCCTTGCTACCATACCGAAAGAAATTTCAATACACTAATGAATCCTTTCTATTGGGATGGTGAGGGTGTTGATACGATTGAGATGATGACGGGGAAGAATTATGTTCCTATATAATATAAATCTCAAGATGTGATTCCTCAACAATAGTTCTGGCTTGTTGGGGCCTGACCCAAGTTTAATGTTAGTTAGCCAAACAAATCCCTACACTACTAGCCCTTTCGGCATCAGCCTGCGGAGCGCGGACCGAAGTCTCACCAAAAGAAGTATAGGGGGATGTTGGAACAAAGTTTCTGCACCCTGAGATGGTCGTGATGTTAGTTTATTCCTTCTATTCCTGCCTTTGCGCAAGTCACTTAGTTCTAGGGCTTGCCAGACTAGCCCTCTATTCCACCCTTCAGTACCTCCACGAAAAGGTACGATTGACCTTCGCACAGCCCTAACCTGTGGCTCAAGTACTTTCGCGCTGCTAGGGCAGCGTACCGTGCAGATTCCCAAACTAGTCTAAGTGTCTTACTTATCTTATTAATCAATCATAGTTAGCACCGTGTAAACAGATGTTCTTACTTGCGTTCACTTAACCAATGTAATTACATACATTCACGCATCATATAAGCATTATAAATGAAATTCATACATAATACAACAAGATGCATTAACCGGAACAAAGACACAGAATTTTCAGAATACTTCTCTTTATTGATATCTTCAAGTGGTTACAGACTCTATCCACCCTACACACACAGCTGCAGGGGTCTGCGCACTCGGCTGCAGAATTCCACCCTAGGCCTCTGTGCACTCAGTCATAGAGCCTCTACCTATGCTACGACCCAAAACTTAGACTTCTTACTTCAAAGCTATGACTAGCTTAGCGACTATTGAACTACTTAGAGCTTACTTACTTAGCTATTTGAGATCTTTTACAACTGACTTTACTTTACAAAAAATAAGTGTGGACAACCCTTTATGACTCATGACACCTTCGCGCTCCGCGACCACAAAATGTCGAGACTTTACAATTTTATTACAAAATTTGACCCAAAACATGGGCTTTTAGCCCCAAAACTGTCCTTGGGGGATCCCGTTCCCAACAAATAGTATATTCACAATCATTGACTCAAGCTCTATCATATCATCAATAGATGATTCAAAATCTTGAGACCTATGAAAATTACTAGATGAAGGATCATAATAACTTGCATTGGGAAATAAAGTCTCATATCATAACACCTTTTTCATGTATACCAAGACCACCAACATGTGCCATCTAATGAAGCACTTTGGACCCAGGCCTCAAGTATGTTGCCTAAAATTAGGAGGAAATTAACCATGAGAGGTTATTATATCATCAAAATAAGAGGAAGGAATGCATTTTAATAAAGGCTCAATATCCTCTTGCACCATGTTTGTTCTCTCCTCTACTTCACTAATGTTAAGAGAGGAAAGCTCAGACGTGCTCACTAGTGCGGGAGAAAATGCAAAAATAGAAGTGGAAACAAGACTATTTTGCTCCTTGATTTATTCACTCTTCTTCTCCTAGAGAAGGATCGTAGTTTACTGAAAGGCATAACTGTCATGTGGATAAGTAGCTTCATTATGAAGTTGGACCAATAACTCATTGTTTTGAAGAAAGTGTAACTAGGTTCGGTCTTCATAAATGGAATTTTGATCTTTGTACTTGTAAAAGAAAAATGATTATTATTTTTGTAAATTGTAAAAATGAGTTTCTTGCTCATTGCATAGGTCAAGCACATGTTTGAGTGCTTCTAGGAAAGTCAAAATTTCAATGTAATTATTGAAGACCCATGTGGGTATGTTACACTATGTGAATCTATGTACTAGAGTCAAAGAATGACCTCCAAGAAAAGTCATAAGCCTCGTCCATATGTAGGCCTCAATAAAAGAAGTAATTCAGACTTTGAAGGACAAGTCAACCTCAATTGATCAAGTCGGCCCAATATGAGGGAAAAAATCCTATATATAGTGCCATTAGACCTCTCCAAAAGACAACCAAGTGATCTCTGGAATCTGCGAAGAAGAGAACTAGAAAAGGGTGCAAAAAAAGAAAGAGAAGGTGTCTCTACTTCAACGAAGAAGGAAGGGAAGAAGGCCAAGTTTGGAAGGATGATTTCAGACCTAATTATAGTCACACGTGAAAGGGAGAAGAGGCTCATTCTGCTGCCACATCAGACCTATTATTATAGTCATGCGAATAAGCTTGTTTGGGCTAGAAAAGAGTGATAAGTAGGTCTCCTACTCTAGCGAAGGAAGAGACTACTCAAGCGAAGGAAAGAGAGCATGCAAAGATGAAATTCTTGAAAGTATTCTCCCAAACATGCGAAGAAAATGGGTCACGCTACTGGTGTCTTAGATCTGCACCTACAGTGAAGAAGAAAAGTTTGGTTGGGTTAGGAATAAGGTCTTGTCCCTAATTAAGGAAGGATCCATCTTAAGTGAAGGAAGAAAAGAAGAATATCTCTTCTATGGTATGCATGACTAGGGTTTCTATAGTAAATCCATCAATTGAAGAAGGACAAAGAAGGAGGTCGAGATGTTGCAAGAGGAATTGATATTGAATCAATGGGAAAGGCTTGAATTTTTCTTGGAGGATCTTCTTGTAAAGGGTCTAGGGTTTGGAATTCATCAATTGCAGCTTCAATAAGAGAAATTTGCAGAAGGGTTTTCCTCTCTAGGAGAGAGAGGTTTTTCCCTAGCTGAGAGCCAACATCTTGTGTTCTTGTCTCTTTTATTTTTATAACTATTTGATGAAATAAAATAACACACTCTAATAATAATAAGAGAAGATTGTGTTATTAATAAAAATTACCTCACAAATATTTTCATCGTCAGAAGAATCTCACTATAACCCAGATGCCCTAGATTGTTCAACATGAAATTAGAGCTAAGGTGACACATCAAGGAAGGGAATCTCAAGAACACATAGAAGACTGAAGCATCAATATCAAGAATCAAGGGAACGCAAATTTTTAAGAATTAGATCTACAAGCAAGAATTCCAGATCCATTAAAGACAATGAGGATTTCCATCTCCTCTCCTATATCCACCAAGAAGGACTACTAGCCTGGGAACAAAGAAAGAAGAAAAGCCTTCCATCTTAAGGATTCTACAAGAAGTTTCATCCAAGAAGGGTTTGCATCAAAGAATCATCATCTTCAAAGGAAGGCACTCAGATTGAGACTCATCATTGATGATCTTCCGATCTACACATTGAGAAGTTTTCATAAACAAGAAAATCTCTCTCAAGGCACCTTGAAGGAAGCGTCTTGAAGAACTCCCAGATCTAAGAAGCTGAAAATTCATTCATCAAGGAAGAAAAAATATATCCTCATCACTAACTGTTATGGAACCAACTCAAGAAAAGATAGAAAAGATAGATCAACGCCTTAGAATTCAGCCTCTTCGAGGGGGCAACCTCCTTTACATTACATAAATGAACAATTCTTCGATGATACAAATGAAAATACCTCCTTTCTATATATAGGAGTCTAAGGAGTCACAATATAACCTAGCCGACCTAACAATAATAATATAAAGCCACAATAATAACAATAGTGGGGTTCTATGGGGCACAAGAGTAACAATATGGGCACTACATGGGTACATCAATATAATAAGTGGGTTATACTAATAACAACAAGGGGTTACATTAGTAGTATAGGGGCCTAACATGCCCCTTTCCTTCAAAAAGCGTTGTCCTCAACGCTTGAGTAATTCTTGATGCTTCTGTATAAAATTCTTGTCCTCCCATGTGGAATATTCAGCGGGCAAGTTCTTCCACTTGATGAGATACTTTGAAATTTATCGATTTCATAGCTGTCGGGTTCTTGTTTCTGTGACTGCTCCAGGTTCCAATATGATTTTTCCTTCCTCTTCACTTTCTGGAAATATTGTTTGAATTGGGATCTTTTGCAACTTTTGAATAAGTGGCCATACTTCTTCATCCTTCTTCCATTCATCCCTTGCTTCATTTATCCAATCTGGTTGGATAATAGAAATAGCACAAAACAATGCTTCCACATCCTCATCCTTGAAGAGTCTTCCCATTCTGTAAGGTCACCATTTTTTAAGTGCATGTAGTATTGCCAACATTTCCTTCTCATAAATAACTTGCTTTAGATGTAGCAGTAAAAATACCCAGTCACCTACATCAAAACATTTTTCACTATGATCTTGATATACCTGTTGTTTCATTTGATTTTGCACCGAAGTGGCGTTATCCTTTAAAAGTTGGAGAACTTCTTGTTGATGCTCGATGTGATCTTTCACTGCTTGAACCTTTTTCTTCTTGATATGTCCTTCTATCCTTAGAGTTTGAGGAGTGGTAATTTCTTCCAATCCTTTACAAGATATGGTTGGATTCATTTCTTGATGCTCGATGTGATCTTTCACTTCTTGAACATTTTTCTTCTTGATATGTCCTTCTATCTTGATAGTATGAGGAGTGGTAATTCCGACCAGTGAATTACAAGATATGGCTGGATTCATTTCTTCTTTCTTGATGTGATCTTTCACTTCTTGCACCTTTTTCTTCTTGATATGTCCTTCTATCTTGAGAGTTTGAGGAGTGGTCATTCTTGCCAATAGTTTACAAGATATGTTCTGATTCATTTCTTCTTTCTCTGGGGTGGGGTCCTGGCGTATATCTTCTTCTTTTGATGTTTCTTGATCCTTTTCTTCCTCCTCTTCATATTCTATGTAAAATAATTTTTTCTCAGCACACTTATGACCTTTAGTGCATTTGCTATCACAATTGTAACAAAGCCCTTTTTCTCTTTTTTCTTCCAATTGTTGTGGTGTAACCCTTGTAGGTTGTGGAAGGCTAGGAGAAACAACACTTCCATCTTTATAGTTGTGAGGGGTATGCTTCCTGGTTTCCATAATTTTGCTTTCCACTATGTCACATAGCCCTTTTACTCTTTCCAATTGTTGTGGTGTTGCTCTAAAGAAGGTGTTGCTCCTTGTATCCTCATAATGTGCTATCATTTCCTCCGTGAAAATTGACCACGTAACAAGTTGTTTACGAGAACAAAGCCCTTTGTACCATAAAAATTGATCTGGTTCTAAATATGAAGATGCAATACATACCTTTTGTAACAGTTGTACACCATGTAGATCAAAATATTGCTCCATCTGAAGTATCCAATTTACCGGATCCTTGCCATCAAACTTCCTCATCTTGCTTTTTCTTGATTTTAGGAGCTCGACCTTGAAACGACTATAACTCTGTACTTTTGGATCTTTAAGTTCTGAAATTGCGACCTATAGTAGCCCTATGTGTCCTCTTTCCAATGCCACCAGTCTGATTCAATTTGGATTCTCTAAGAAAGAGTTATGCACAATCTCCCAAGATGACCTGATTATAGACCTTTCCAGAAGAGCGAAATTTTATGAAGTGACACGTGTCAATTTTTCGACCTTTGGCTCTGAAAAAGATATAAAAGAAACTACAGTCCGTCCTCTTTCTGTAACTTCTTACGAAATTTCAATCCGATCCCCAGAGAGAAAGTTATGACTATTTTCCCCAGGTCACCTGTTTTGAATGTAATTCAGGAGTCTGCAAAAAGACCAACTTTCTCAGATCATATCTCTGCAAATATCACGCGAAAAGCTCTGAAATTCGAACCCAAGGTTTAGTGCGGTTTCTTATCAAATGGGTTTTTTTTTCGACTTCTGAAACGTCATAGAAAAAAAGTTATAGGGAAAATGCCACGATGACCTGTTTGGAGCAGCGAAACCCTAGAATCCAAAGCTCTGATACCAAATGTTATGAAACCAGCTCAAGAAAAGATAGAAAAGATAGATCAACGCCTTAGAATTCAGCCTCTTCGAGGGGGCAACCTCCTTTACATTACATTTATGAACAATTCTTCGATGATACAAATGAAAATACCTCCTTTCTATATATAGGAGTCTAAGGAGTCACAATATAACCTAGCCGACCTAACAATAATAATATAAAGCCACAATAATAACAATAGTGGGGTTCTATGGGGCACAAGAGTAACAATATGGGCACTACATGGGTACATCAATATAATAAGTGGGTTATACTAATAACAATAAGGGGTTACATTAGTAGTATAGAGGCCTAACACTAACACTCTCATGTAAGTATTTTTATGTCCTCTCGTGAAAACATCAAAATGTATTTTTGTAAGGAAAACAACAAATTGGTTGGGGTTGTTAATTTCCTTCAATGGTGTTGAAATGTGGCAACAATAATATTCCAATTTAATTTGTCCTTAAATCAAATTGTGAATTAAATCGAATTTAGTCTCAACAGCTACTTGGAAATAATTGATTAATTCATTTTGAATTAATTAGTTGGAGAAATTCAAGTTAGAAGTCTTTATGAAGTCATGCAAGAGTTATCCCTAAAATTTAGGAGATAAGAGTGAGTTATGTTTGAGTTGTAATTAGTTAACTTAGTTTACTAAGTTAAGTCCAGTTAAATTAGTTCCAAACTGTTTGAGGAACTAATAGGGAGTTATCAGTCAGTTGATGCATTCATGCACTCAACTAGTGCACTCCAGTTAACTGAAGATTCCCTCATCAGAAACTCATGCATGTCTATTCCGAGAAAGACCCAGTTGAGATTAAAGTCAAGGACAATGTACTATAAGTTGCATGTGTTTTCCTATAAATAAAAATTATGCATGCAGAAGGAATCATTCCTTGAGGATTGCATAGTTCTGACGGTGTGTGAGAGTAGTGTTCCACTTGGTGACGTGAGAATCATCCCAAAGGAACAACGAAAGGAAATAGGAGCTTGGAGGGTAGAGAGGAAGGCTTGTGAGAGGCCAGGATTGCCTGCGAGCATCTGTGAGGATTGTACTGAGAGATGGCTAGCTGTGAGAGCTAAGGATTTGTATAATTCCTATGTATTTCCACCTTGTATGATAATACAGATAGTGGGGTTTTTAGTTGAGGCTTTCCCCAAAGTATTCTCATGTGTATTGTGCATTGATTCTTCTTCTTCTGGTTATATGTGTTCATCTCGATCTTTAAGCTTCCGCAAATTGATAGTAGAAGTAGCTTATAGCATTTTGCTTTAGTTATATTGCATTATCGGGTTAACCTATAGTTAGATTTTCTACATAGGTCTCAGAGCGATATTTGTAGAGAATTTGAAGAATTTCTACATGGTATCGGAGTTGTGAACAATATACTGAGAAGGGAATTCGAAGTTTGAAGTTTGAGGTTGCAGGTGCAAATTGAATTCATATCATACTTCAGAGTTGGCCAATGGCATTCTATGGCTTGAGACTCAAGTATGCCTTGGAAGGTAGCTCGAATTACATAGCATGGAAAGATAGAATGGAGGCTGTATTAGAAGAAAATGGCTTGAAGGATTTCATTGATCAAGAAATCCCAAATCCAACTTCAACTAATGCATAAGAGTTGGTTGAGTGGAAGAAGTGTGTGGCGAAGGCGAGATGGATCATCCTTGAGGGATTTCGAGACCATATTGTCTCGAGTATCCATGGGAAGGATACTCCATTTTCAATGTGGAAGACATTGAAGGACCTCTACCAGAACAATAGCGACCAGAGGAAATTGGCGCTCAAGGATAAGTTTCGAAGAATCAAGATGGAGAAGGACGATACTATTTCCACATATCTGAACAAGCTCACCACTTGCAGAGATGAGCTTGGAAGTGTTGGAATAATTACTATCGATGATGATATGGTGAGCCTCGCTCTCCTTGGCCTTCCAAAGAGCTGGAATAGCTACCAGGACTCTGTGAATGGAAGGGGGAAACTGCTGTATTGGGAACGACTGGGGTTGGATCTTATGCAGGAGGAGATCAGGAGGAGCACATGAGTTGGTTCTTCATCCAAGGGTGATGATGAAGAAAATCTGGCCTTAGAAAGTAAGGGAAGGAAAGGGAAGGGGACGACTTCCCATTCCAAATCGAATTCTTCTCATGGAGGGAATAAGGGTGAAAAGTCTAAAGTGAGATGCTTTAATTGTCATGAGATGGGACATTATGTGACTAATTTACCATCGAAGAAGTCCAAGAAGGGATCCTCAGAAGGATCAGAAGGTGAGGCATTAGCCTCTCAGTTCGAAATGGACTTTACCCTCATCATATGCATGGTGTCATCGATGATGGGTTGTGTCTGGTATCTTGACAGTGGAGCCTCATTCCACATGACTGACGATAAAAGTTTATTTAGTACCTTGGAGGAGAAATACCTCAAGATGCGCATAGAGATGGGTGACGACGAAAGTTATAGTGTTTCAGGAGTGGGCACGATTGCTTTTCAGAGGGAGCATGGAGCTCCTATCACCTTGACAGATGTGAAGCATGTGCCTGGACTTAAGAAGAACTTGGTATCGGTCGTGATGTTGGAGGACAAAGGCTACGATGTTGTCTTCAGTAAAGGAAATGCGTTCCTAAGACACATAGCCATGGGTCAGACCAAGGGGATAGGGATTCGAGTAAAAAATATCTATAAAGTAGCGGTAGATGATTGTGCAACATTGAGTACAAAAGCAGAATTGGTGCAAAGTCAAGACATTGGCGAGTTGTGGCACAGGAGGTTGGGCCATTTGCATCATGGGGCTTTGAAGATAATGTAGCAGATATCTACAGGACTTCCCAAAGGTAAACTTGAGCAAGTTGACACATGCAAAGGTTGTACCTTGGGAAAGTACACCAAGTCTTCCTTTCATGATCGAGACAGTCGAGCAGAGGCTATCTTAGAGCGAGTTCATACTGATGTGTGTGGACCATTCTCGACGGCATCCACAACGAAGCAAAGGTATTATGTGATTTTCATTGATGATTATTCTCATAAATGCTGGATTTATTTCATGCAGAAGAAGGACCAAACCTTCTCAAATTTTTGTGAGTTCAAAGCTTTGGTCGAGAAAGAGTCAGGGAAGAATATCAAGGCCTTGAGAAGCAAAAATGGTGGAGAATATGTCTCTCAAGAGTTTAAGGACTTCTGTGCAACAGAAGAAATTAAACGAGAGTTGACAGCACCTCATAACCCACAGCAGAATGGGGTGGCCGAGAGGAAGAATAGAACTATTGCAGGGGCAACACGGGCAATGCTACATGACCAAGGCCTACCACTTCACTTGTGGGTTGAGGCATGCAACACAACGGTCTATTTGCAGAATAGAAGCCCACATCACATACTTGGGATGAAGACACTAGAGGAAGCTTTCTCCGGTAAGAGACCAGATGTGGGTCACTTCAGGATCTT
The DNA here is from genome assembly GCA_031772625.1 of Pinus tabuliformis. NCBI lineage: Eukaryota > Viridiplantae > Streptophyta > Pinopsida > Pinales > Pinaceae > Pinus > Pinus tabuliformis. The sequence continues at coordinate 480,600,118 of CM062811.1, read as the reverse complement.
TGGCTCATCGGTATATTGCCATGTGACAAAGGATGCACAGAATAAGATTAAGACGACAACGGAGTTGTGGATACTTGTGGGGTACACTGATACACCTCACAACTATTGGGTGTAGTTTCCTACCAGTTGGAGGACAATGGTTCGCAAAGATCTTAAGTTTGATGAGCATAAGGCCATGTGAGTTTCCCTTGAGAGGGAGATCCAACTATAGGCTGTGGAGGAACTATTGGTTCCTAAGGAGGATGAGCCTCAAACTGATGCAGAGCAGCTGCATGTAGACGTTCCAAGAGTGGAGACTTCCACTCAAGCAGATTCTTCCAGAGATGGACGGAAGCGTAGAAGAGAAGCTGACAGATTGTTGAAGGATGCAAGAGAGAATGTGGGAGCACCATCTTCTCAGCGAAGACAGAGGAGGTCACTTGAGAGGTACACTAGATACATGGCCCTTGATGACGAATGTGTTGAGACTGAGCCATCTTCCTTTGAGGAAGCAGTGCAATAGCCGATTTGGGTTGATGCTATGGTGGAGGAGAATGACTCCATAGTTCGTAACAGTGTTTGGGACGTGGTTTCGAGACCAGAGAACAAGTCAGTTGTGAGCTCCCGTTGGCTTTAGAAGGTAAAGCAAGATGCTGATGGTAGTGTGGAGAAGCATAAGGCAAGATTTGTTGCCCATGGCTTTTCATAGATCGAGGAGGATCATGTTGTTGCAGTGTATATTTCGACAGAGGAGCAAGATGCTCAAATTTTGACAAGGGCATTGTCAAAGTGTAAATTTGAGTTCCATAGAGACAAGATCGGGGTGGTAGATAATCCCTTTCTTGTTGAGAGGGAGTGTTGAAATGTCGCAACAATAATATTCCAATTCAATTTGTCATTGAATTAAATTGTGAATTAAAATCGAATTTAGTCTTAACAACTACTTGGAAATAATTGATTAATTCATTTTGAATTAATTAGTTGGAGAAATTCAAGTTAGAAGTCTTTCTGAAGTCATGCAAGAGTTATCCCTAAAATTTAGGAGATAAGAGTGAGTTATATTTGAGTTGTAATTAGTTAACTCAGTTTACTGAGTTAAGTCTAGTTAAATTAGTTCCAAACTGTTTGAGGAACTAAAAGAGAGTTATGAGTCAGTTGATGCATGCATGCACTCAACTAGTGTACTCCAGTTAACTGAAAATTCCCTCATCAGAAACTCATGCATGTCTATTCTAAGAAATACCCAGTTGATATTAAAGTCAAGGACAATGTACTATCAGTTGCATGTGTTTTCTTATAAAGAAAACTCATGCATGTAGAAGGAATCATTCCTTGAGGATTGCGTAGTTCTGACAGTGTGTGAGAGCAATGTTCCACTTGGTGAGGTGAGAACCATCTCAGAGGAAAAATGCAAGGAAATAGGAGCTTGGAGGGTAGAGAGGAAGGCTTGTGAGAGGCCATGATTGCTTGTGAGCATCTGTGAGGATTGTACTGAGAGCTGGCTAGCTGTGAGAGCTAAGGCTTTGTATAATTCCTATGTATTTCCACCTTGTATGATAATACATATAGTGGGGTTTTTAGCTGAGGCTTTCCCCAAAGTATTCTCATGTGTATTGTGCATTGATTCTTCTTCTTCTGGTTATATGTGTTCAACTCGATCTTTAAGCTTCCGCAAATTGATAGTAGAAGTAGGTTATAGTATTTTGCTTTAGTTATATTGCATTATCGGGTTAACCTACAGTCAGATTTTATACATAGGTCTCAGAGTAATATTTGTAGAGAATTTGAAGAATTTCTACATGGCATCAGAGCTGTGAACAATATACTGAGAAGAGAATTCAAAGTTTGAAGTTCAGGGTTGCAGGTGCAAATCGAATTCATATCATACTTCAGGGTTGTCCAATGGAATTCTATGGCTTGAGACTCGAGTATGCCTTGGAAGGTAGCTCGAATTACATAGCATGGAAAGATAGAATGGAGGTGGTATTAGAAGAAAATGGCTTGAAGGATTTCATTGATCAAGAAATCCCAAATCCAACTTCAACTAATGCACAAGAGTTGGCTGAGTGGAAGAAGTGTGTGGCGAAGGTGAGATGGATCATCCTTGAGGGAGTTTGAGACCATACTGTCTTGATTATCCATGGGAAAGATACTCCATTTTCAATGTGGAAGACGTTGAAGGAACTCTACCAGAACAATTCGACGATAGGAAATTGGCGCTCAAGGATAAGCTTCGAAGAATCAAGATGGAGTAGGGCGATACTATTTCCACATATCTGAACAAGCTCACCACTTGCAGAGATGAGCTTGGAAGTGTGGGAATAACTACTGCTAATGATGATATGGTGAGCCTCGCTTGCCTTGGCCTTCCAAAGAGCTAGAATAGCTACCAGGACTCTGTGAATGGAAGGGAGAAACTGCCGGATTGGGAACGACTGTGGTCAGATCTTATGCAGGACGAGATCAAGAAGAGAACACGAGATGGTTCTTCATCCAAGGGTGATGATGAAGAAAATATGGCCTTAATAAGTAAGGCAAGGAAAGGTAAGGGGAAGGATTCCCATTCCAAATCGAATTCTTCTCATGGAGGGAAGAAGGGTGACAAGTCTAAAGTGAGATGCTTTAATTGTCACGAGATGGGACATTATGCGACTAATTGCCCATCGAATAAGTCCAAGAAGGGGTCCTCAGAAGGATTGGAAGGTGAGGCATTAGCCTCTTAGTTCGAAATGGCTTTACCCTCATCGCATGCATGGTGTCATCAATGATGGGATGTGTTTGGTATCTTGACAGTGGAGCCTCATTCCACATGACCGGTGATAAAATTTTATTTAGTACCTTGGAGGAGAAAGACCTCAAGATGCGCATAGATATGGGTGACGATGGAAGGTATAGTGTTTTAGGAGTGGGCACAGTTGCTTTTCAGAGGGAACATGGAGCTCCTATCACCTTGACAGATGTGAAGTGTGTCTAGACTGAAGAAGAAATTGGTATCGGTCACGATGTTGGAGGACAAAGGCTATGATGTTGTCTTCAGTAAAGGAAAGGCGTTCCTAAGACACATAGCCATGGGTCCTAAGTTCAAGAAGGAAAATAATAAGAGGAAACGAGAAGAAGCCCACATTACCCAAGAAGTGAAAGAAGAAGAGAAGAAGCAAAAGAACTAGGACCCTTCAGATCTCTACTATGACTGAGATAAACTTCTTCACATGTCTTCTTTAAATTTATGGGTATCATAGGAAAATGTAGTAGTAGGATATAATGCATGGTTTATGAGAATGACATCTTCAGGAATATAGGAGCATTATGTAGAAATAGCTCAGATAAAGATATTCATGTAGGAAGGACGAAGCCATTAGATAACCCCATAAATGTATAAAGGAATTATCATGATCAAGAAGAATCATCTTAGAAGGCCACTATCATCAGCTAAAGGAGCATTTGTAGGATGAGGACTACAAGAATCCTGCAATGAAATCTTCAATAGAGGTTCATGACTTTAAGGAAAAGCAGAAGTCTCAATAATAATTCCACTTATGGGGATTCAAGAAAGGATGATATGTAGGCAAGGAAAGATGTAGCAAAGCAAAATATATTGAGGAAATATCAATCTAGGAATCCGTCTAAGCTGGGATGATCAAGGAAAGAACTAAGAAGAGGTATGTATGCATCTATGTTTTCCAAGTCATGTCATCATTTGTATCAATATGCATGGGGAATTTCTATGGTAGCATGGTCAAAGATAGGATAGATCTCTTTAATTGAAGAAAAGAAATGCACGAAGGCATGGTTCAATCACTAAGAAAGGTCAACATGATAAATGTCCTCGTATGGAGTATGCAGTGGTTGAAAAAGAAAATCTATAAAGAAGAATATGAGATAAAGAGATCACGGATAAAAGGACACCATGGACACTAGTAATTAACATCTGGCAGATTTGTTGAAAGCATCTCCCGGAAGAAGGTACGATAATTTTGACAAAGGAGGAAAAAGATCTAAGGACCCTTGAAAATGCCTTGGAGATGTGAAAATGCAGGATGCTAATGATTCAAGCCAACAAGATGTCATGATGGAAATCCATATCGTAAGGTACTATTTGATTTAATGCTATGCTTTGATTTATTGAATAATATCTGGATAGGTTCATGCAGGGCTACTAGAGCAAGGGTTGTAAGTGCAAGTACAACCAACATTCATGTGGTGGATGGAAATTCCTAAAAGAAAGACGATAATGAAGAAGTAGCCATATGACGAAGGTTCCAGATATGTATAAAGAATGCCAATTTACATGAAGAAAGGAATGACATGACAAACCAATAAGGAAAGTGATCGATGACTGATGCCATACAAAGAAGAAACTTGACTGAATTTCATGACATCAAGGAAAGAAGGTGATCAAGCTGCTGAAGGACCCACAAGAAGAAGTTACTGATGGATAATGAGGGTCCCTAGTTTAGAGGGAGCTCTAACAAGTCCCTAATTAAGAGGGAGCTTGGGCAAGTTCCTGGTCAGAGGGAGCTTGGGTACACTCCTTCATAGGAATGGGAATATCTTCCCTAGTTAAGAGGGATAGATAGATATAAAATTATTGTCTTCATTTGGGAAGAGAAAATGGAGGGTTAGGTAATCATCTATCATCCAATGCTCTTTGAGGATGTGTAGGGCATCCAAGATAATGGTAGGCAAGAGGACTGATATTCTTTGAGGGTTGGGAACCCAAGACAAGAATAGTCCTAGAAGGTCATACTCAGTGAACACCCGAGTGGGTATGTACCTTGAGAGACAATAATGCAGGTGTCTATAATCATTGGTCTCGCCAACTTTATGCTCTGATCTAATGAGATATAGACATGTTAGTCAAGGCCTTGCTATGGAAACAATGTTGGTTACAATAATGCTATAACAGATGGATTTCCAATCCAATTTCTCTTATGTGAATTCTTCAATTTGAAAATGTCCAAAAACCTTGTAAAATGATTTATGAATACCTCCCTAGTTAAGAAGGAGTGTTGAAGAAAGTGTAACTAGGTTCAGTCTTCATAAATGGAATTTTGATCTTTGTACTTGTAAAAGAAAAAGGATTATGATTTTTGTAAATTGTAAAAATGAGTTTCTTGCTCATTGCATAGGTCAAGCACATGTTTGAGTGCTTCTATGAAAGTCAAAGAGTCAATGTAATTATTGCAGACCCATGTGGGCATGTTAAACTATGTAAATCTATGTACCGAAGTCAAAGAATGACCTCCAAGCAAAGTCATAAGTCTCCTCCATATGTAGGCCTCAATAAAAGAAGTAATTCAAAATTTGAAGGACAAGTCAGCCTCAATTGATATTTTCGGCCCAAAAGGAGGGGAAAAATCCTATATATAGGGCCAGTTGACCTCTCCAAAAGACAACCAAGTGATCTATGAAATCTGTGAAGAAGAGGACTATAAAAGGATGCGAAAAAGGTAAGAGAAGGTGTCTCTACTTCAGGAAAGAAGGAAGGGAATAAGGTTGAGTTTGGAAGGACGATTCAAGCCTAATTAAAGCCACACGTGTGAGGGAGAAGAGGCTCATTCTGCTGCCACATCAAACCTATTATTACAGTCATGGGAAGAAGATTGTTTGGGATAAAAAAGAGAGCTAAGTAGGCCTCTTAATCCAGTGAAGGAAGATATTACTCAAGCAAAGGAAATAGAGCTTGAAAAGCTGAAATTATTGAAAGTATTCTCCCACACGTGCAAAAAAAAAAGGGTCACAATATTGTTGTCTCGGATTTGCACCTATAGTGAAGAAGAAGAGTTCGGTTGGGTTAGGAAAAAGGTCTTCTCCCTAATTAAGGAAGGATCCATCTAAAGAAAAGGAAGAAAATAAGAATAGCTCTTCTATAATATGCATGACTAGGGTTTCTGCAGTAAAGCCATCAATTGAATAAGGATGAAGAAGGAGGTCGACGTGATACAAGAGGAATTGATCTCGAATCAAAGGGAAATGCTTGAATTTTGCTTGGAGGATATTCTTGTCAAGGGTCTAGGGTTTTGGATTTTTCAGTTGAAGCTTCAATAAGAGAAATTTGCAGAAGGGTTTTCCTCTCTAGGAGAGAGAGGTTTTGCCCTGGATGAGAACCAACATCTTGTGTTCTTGTCTCTTTTATTTTGATAACTGTTTGATTTATTAAAAGAACACACTCTAATAATAATAAGAGAAGGTTGTGCTATTAAGAAAATGTAAAAAGTACCTCACAAATAGCTATCGTCGTCAGAAGAATCTCACTATAATTGAGATGCCCTATATTTTTCAACACATTGAGCATAACAATGGTGTTTTTTTTAAGTGAGAAGCAATATGTTTTTCTTTTTGTTTCTACACAGAGTATTTCTTCTTCTTCCGAGAGAATTTGAATTTTGAAGAGATAAATTTTCTTCTTGCAAAGTATCCATGGTAGAAGCTAAAATATTTCTCCTTTCATTAGGGGATAAATAAAAAAAGCCCTAGATAATTTCAAAAAACATCTAGAAAAAAGGACAAAAGAAATTTGAACATGAATCTTCTACTATGAGATTGATCTCTCCACAAGATACATTGAACAATTCCAATTCTTAGAAAGGTAACATATATATGTCTTCAAATATTTAGATCAAATGTAAGGACAAGAATGGAAACGCCGTCTTTATTCTGTGCCAAACAAATTCACCTCTCCACTACAATCTCTATTTTAGCAGATATGGAACATAATAGATGTCGAGATATTAGAAAGAGTCATTTAGAAATTCTACTTTTACCCTCATGTGATTTCTATTCAATGGAAATCAATAGATATTTTGGTTTTCCTTTGAATTGAAGCTAACATATATATAATTTACAAGGACTTTGAGAAGAAGTAACTGCTGTTGAGTAGAATGATGTTGCTGAAGAGTGCACAATAATTGGTCATAGATCATGCAATATTAAAGAACAATAATTGAGCAAACAATTTAGTTAGTAAACAACAATCCATCCATTCTAGTCATAGGTCCAATCTTACATACAAGAATGATTAATAGACCCAATACATTTCATGAGTGTTACCCATAAGATCTATCTGGGACAAAAGTTGATTGTCTAAGCCCCCTAAGACATTATTTAGGGTCTTTATTTGGTAGATGGTTTTCAAATCACTTTGGAAACGTAGAAGGGAGAAAATACTTCCCTTGAGCTAATAAGGGGGAGATAAGATAATACAATATAATATTATTCCTATTTTACAAATTACCACAAGAGTAGGTCAATGGTACCAATGAGTACAAACCAATATGGATACAATGTACGTGTGTCTATGCAACTCCTAAAAAATTCTGAAAATGATACAAAGAAAGAAACATACATAAGTATAACATCATGACATATGTATACAACTGTGATAAATGTAAAATGATATAGAACAATAAATGAGTTTGTTCAAGGAGAAATGTCATGCAAAATATTACAACTTCAAAGCATTGATAATTTTTCTCATAGGATGTTCTTGAATTTTACTATGGGAATGGATTATATTCACTAAATTTTGTTAAAACATACTGAACAAGATATATTATCAGATCTGTATGTAGCCCCTATAATTGGATGTTGAGAAACAATATGGACAACACTATTTAAAGATTGAAATGGACATATTTGGAGGCTACGGTATCATCATACTCTTGGGAATAGGATACTGTTAAATGTGTTTTATAGGTCTACAAAGTAAACAATGAGTGCAAATGTAGGAATGTTAACAATTTGGCATACATAACACTATAAAAGAATGCAAGCACTACATGAACATGTATTTCTTTTAAGAAAAAAATGAAATTGTAGGGATGTCCAAGTTATGAAGGCTTCTTGAGGAGGGATAGTTTTGAAAACTCTAACTAATGATAATAAAATAGAGGAGAATTTAGGTTAGAAAAATAATAATTCAATAAAAATTCTAGGTATAACAATAAATCATTGACGAAATTTCCTAATTCAAGCAAAAAAATGGTTTCCACAGACCAAAGGAGGAATGGTTATTATATAAATAAAAGAATAACAACCTAGGCTTGATCCTTTCTAGGTTCACAATAATGTGCATGATCAATCAATAAATCACTGATGGATGAGGCCAAAAATCTTATATAATCTCTAAAGCTTGATATCTGATTACCTATATATTTTGCGAAGTCAATCACTCTAATTCCTTGCTGACACATTAATCCGTTGGTTATTTATTTCTTTTCCAAAATAAATTGCTCTATGCACTTGCTAACATAATGAGTCACTGTATTTTTTGCTAAAGAGGCCCTAAATGTCCAAATTTTACACTATTTTCGATCATTAATTTGAACTTTTAACTTTATCCATAGTTATATTAAATTTTGAATTTGGTAACCCATAGTATCTATGTTGAAGTTCATGCAATCCATAGGAAGCGATCCACATGACTTGACTTACATTTGACAAAAAAAATGGAAATAAACATACAAAATAAGAAATTTTCCTTTTAGAAACAAACGTTCATGAGGATTATCAACCCTCGTTGATCCATTTATTCACCCTTTCCCCTTCACATTCTATTTTAGCTTTGTTTCCTTTAAAGAAAATATATTCTTCCTTAGAGGTCATATTGTCAAATTGTTCCTTTCCAACTTCTCCATTAGCCTGAACCTTCAAGACAATTTCTTCCAATACATCATCCTTTGTCTTGTCAAATTCTTCGGCCTCCCCTACTTACAAACTATTTATTTTTATCTATGCCATTTTGAGGTTCAATCTGCATTTCCTCACTTTGAATTTCATCACTATTTTTTCTGTGACTTTCCACATGTGCTTTGTCCTTGGTAAACTTTGAAACACACATATAACTAAGATATGCATTATCTTTCCATGTATATTTTGACTCATATTCAACCCTTTTTAAGTTTTGTATTAATTTTTTGAAAGGCTGGTATACACCTTTCATAATTTTCATTGATAGGCCTAACAATAATACTCCACACACACACACACACTCTCTCTCTCTTTTTAATTTTTTCTTTGCTACAATTTTATTTTCAGTAGATGACTCAACTCGATAAAGATATTGATATTTTAAGGATTGAATCCAATCCACAAAATTTTGTTCAAACTTCAAGCAATTTCTGAAGCAACCGAGTTTTTGTCTACTCAAATTTCATACAAAGTTATTGTGAAAAAAACTAGTATTCACCAAAAAATTTAACACCATTGAAGAAATATTGGGCCACTCATTGTAGGTAAGAGAGCCTTGTTCTGAGGGTTTCATTTATCATATTGTTGGGCCTTATGGTATAGCTAGAATGTCTCAACATGCCATTAAAACCTTCAATCAAATGAAAAGTCTCAATATTTCATGAACTATCAAGTCTTTTAATTCCTCTAGTGAATGCCCTTACTAAACACAGTATTCCCAATTTGGCTCTCCATTTGTACAAAAATATAGATAGATTTGGCATATAAGAAAACCTGATAACTTACAATAATCTAGTGAAGAAAATTTGTGAAATTAATGACCTGGAGTCTGCATTTTCATTTCTAGATGAAATGAGAAAACATGGGTATGAACCTAATAATTCTACCTATAATACTACACTATGAACCCTATACAAGCAAGGTAAATGTAAGGAGGTCACTGATGTTTTGGAATAAATGTAGGTAATAGTGTAGATGAAGTCAAAGATTTGGATGTAGCAACATTTGTTGTTGGCCCATATATAAATATAAAGGTGGTTCCAAGGCTTGTTATCTACATGGGTTGGGGTTCTCAAAGAGAATGAAAAGGATGATAAAACAACATCACACTTTATAATCACAGAGGGAAAAAAGTTATATTTGCATAACCATATCGTGTCTGGGGGATTGAATTTAAATAAATTTTCCCATCCAAATATGGTGACAAGTAGGAGTGAAGCTAATTCAAACAAAAATGATGATAAAGAAGTTGAAGCAACAACTTCTCTATACCATATAAACAATATATTGTGCACATTAATGTATGAAACTCACTGGAATAACTTGCAATTATGCATGCATATTATTCCATGAATGAAATTCCCATGCACTTGGGAAATATTGTTCAAGGCATAAATGGACTATAGACTAGAGGCCCTCACACTGTAATATGGTTATGCATGATTTCCTAGAAATGTCCATAAATTCGTGATTTTCCCCATAGAGAGATGTTATGGATTACACTTATTTGATTTTTGTTTTGTGTGTGTGTGCATTTGATAAAATAAATTTGATTTGAGATAAAAATTATTCTATATGAAACTTCATTGGAAGAGATTTTTTTGGTAGGATGTATGGTAGTGTATACATTAGACACAACCTCTAGGTGGTTTTAATATAGGGAAGACCAACCTCATACTTGAGTTCATGATATGATCAATGTTAGAATGCCTTGAAAGACTTTTTTGGGTTCAGTTAAGGTCCGCTACTAAGGAAATGCTATAAAACCTATGCACTTAAATATAGTTGTTCATAAGCCACTCATGTAATGGTAAGCAATGCCAAAACCCGTGGAATACATACTCTTCATGACATTAACGATAATATATTGGAAAACTATTATTATCTTAAATACTAAATATGTTGTAGTAATTTGAAGGATGAGAGCTTGGTGGAGGTTTTTGAGATTTTATGGAGAAATCTCTTTATTTGTCCCTTAGCTTTAATTTTTCTTCTTTTTTCTTCTTGATTTTATGTCAATAAATTCATACTACAAAATGTACTACATGGGGTATATATGTAATCCATAATGTTTATGTGTTGGCACCTTGTGACTAAGCAAACTACAGGTCAAATGGTGAACATTTTGAGATAGTTGCAACAAACACTTTCTCCATTAGCCCTTACGTCTAGATGGTCTGCTTTACAAGAACAAAAAAAAAAACCTTGTAATGAATTCTATATTCATTTTATTATATTATTTTCCCTCCACTATTAATCATAGGAAAGGTCATTATGGATCCCAAATTCTTGGAAATATATGATGGTGTTATAGGAATTCAGAATTGTTAATTCTAAAATGCTAACAATGCCAAAGCTTATTGGAAATAAATGTTTTTTGATTGTATATGGGAAATAATATCTGATATTCTAAGCTATCTTGAGTCACGCATGTAAATGCCCATGTGATACAAAATTACTGGTATTGAAAAATAAAATATGATATTTACTTATGTGATATTAATAGATTTAGAGGATTTTAACAAATGGGTTGCCACTAGTTTTCTACCAAGTTTTGGGGTCATGGGGACATGTTTGAGGGATGTGTGGAGATGCTTCTCCAAATTTTAGGGGATTCCATTGGATTTATGGTTCTTAATGTAGGATACCTTTCTATAGGTCTTCAGGACCAAAGCCTGTGCTTTGATACCAAGTGTAGAGCCCACAAATGTGGCCTCAAATTTTACAATTTTTTTTACTAGATGAATACATCCATAATAGCTATGCATACAAAAAATGTAATCACAACAATTTACCCCAACCTTTTAAATGCAATATACTATATATTAATCTAATGTTTTAAATTCCAAATCTACAATATTATCTACCTTAAGAAACCATTCCAAAATTACAACTATTGCATTAATATCAACACAGTAGTACCGATATTAAAGTTATACATTTCACTAAAATAGCCCACACAACAAATTTATGAGGAGGGTACCATTTAACCAAACGACTATAAACTCCTTAATGCTAACTGTCACACCCCTCGTTCCTTTCTTGAAGTGGCTCCAATGATCAATATTTCACATTTCACACTACACTATATTGAAATGACGACCCACTCGATTGTCCACACTAATTCCAAGGTACTCTTCTTACAATTTTCCCATTTATATGTTGTGAGGTTGTAGGGAGGAGGAGAGAAAAGAAACCATTGATGGTAGTTGGGTCATTGTTTTATGAAATTTACTTTACAGTAGTAAGATACTTTAAATCCACAAGCATATGCAAGGCCTACCACAAAAAACGAGTTCTCCAATCTATTTAACTCTCTATTACATAGATGTGTAGAAAGGAATGAAAAAGAAGAAGGATTATATTGTGCACCTTTTTCTCAAAGGGTGGATGTTTGGTGAAACCAACTAGTGGTACTCCAGAGATTCTTGCTCCTAATCTCTGTTCATCCATTTATTGTACACAAACAATAGAACCCAAAAAACCTATCTTCCTGCAAAACCTGTTAGCATTAGTGAAATAAATCCAAATTAAAATACATTAATCATTAAAGAAAAACAATTTTTTTTTTTTGGGGGGGGGGGAGTAGACTGTTATATCATACCATAATAGTACATAATTCACTTCTTTGCAATCCTTGGTCTGTGTTCCTCCTCTCACCACGACTCACTGTCAAGGCACACAATGTATATAACTTATGGCAAAGAAGTACACAAGTCTCTAATCTAGCATAGTTTTCTCTCTTTGTTCCATGGATAAAATTGATTTTATAGATGGCTTATAGAAGTTATCACATTTCATATAGAAACTTTGTCGACCATGTTGTAGAAATTAATGTGTAGATTCAAAATTGCTCATGAAATTTACTAAATCACAAGACTTTAATCTATTCTATTGATCTACGGATATTAATTCACCATATAGAACACAAATCATAGACATGCAAAAGTGAATATCACACATGCACATAGATTTATCTAGGGGAAAACAACTGCTCAAAACCCCTTCCTATATGTATTGCATTAATCAGAGAATATAGATGAAATACATATGATTGCTCAAGCCTGAGCATAAATTACAAGTGTATAGTCTATCCCTCTGCCTGACTGAATGACTTTGACCAACACTTAGCCAATTTTCAAGCCCTCCAAGCTCCTATTTCCTTAGGTTGTTCCTCCAGGAAATTAACACCTATTATTTAGGAATTTCCCACTATTGAATTGTGCAATTCCAATAGGTCCTTCCTCTGACTTCATGCACCACCTGTACACATTAGAATATACTACAAATTATAATATACTACCTTAGAATCTCCATCACAACTGGGTAACTCAAATTATCTGCATGCAACAATTATTTTGGCCTGATTGATCAGTTAACTAGTTGATCACTGAGTGTGGTTGAAGTTCCACTTCCACAACTTAACCTCCACTAGTTCTTCTGATAGTGAGAACTAGTTTAATTGACAATAACTCATATTAACTGAAATAAATTGCTACAAATTAGAAATCAATCATATTGAGCTCAACTCAATCTTCCCCAACTCAAATTAACTGAGTGACAAGTGCCATGTCACCTTATTTAACTACCTCCAAGATTTCTTCTGAAATAAAAATTCGAATTTTCTCTAGTTTGACCAAGGCAAAGTCAAAATGATATTTTCCTGCTACATTTTCAACACTCCCTCTCAATAAGAAATGGATTATCAACCACCCCTATCCTACAGTTGTGGAACTCAAACTTCCCTCTTTACAAGGCCTTTGTCAATTAACATCTTGTTCCTATGTTGGAATGTACCGCAATGACATAATTCGCCTCTGCACATAGTCCCGAATGTGGTGATACCAGATATTGATATGCTTGGATCGATCGTGAAAAATATGATTTTTTAGAGAGTTTAATGCAACTATGATTATAACAATAAATCAAAGTTGGATCCATCATCTGACAAAGAAATCAAACAAGTATCTTTCTCATCCATATCGCGTCACATGCTGCTTGAATTGCAACCATGTACTTTGCTTCTGCCGAGATGAGTGCCATAGATATTTGGTTCCCTCTATACCAAGAAAATGCTGCAGACCCAAAATTGAAAATTCCACATGACGTACTCTTACAGTTTGATGGACTTCCCACCCAATCTGTATCTGTGAAGCCACATAGCTTCCTCCCTCTCTTCGTCTATACCATAATCCAAATTGGGTAGTACCTCTAAGGTACCGTATAACATGCTTAGCTACCCTCCAAAATAGTTTCGTTGGCCTAACCATGGCTTGGCTCAGCTGGTTGACTACAAAGCACATATTTGGTTGTGTGTTCACAAGATACATGAGTGAACCCACCAACTGTTGGTAAGAAATCACATCCACCTCCTCATCTGAAGTGGCATGCTCTTTCCTCTAGTTGGTCACTAGAGGAGTCTCCATGGGTTTGCATTTTTCCATGTAGAACTTCTGAAGTATCTCATTGGCATACTTTTCCTGCGAGAAAAACAATTCCCCATCACCTTGCCATACTTCCAATCCAAGGAAGTAGTGCATGAGACCCATGTCCTTCATCTTAAACTCTCTTGCAAGGTCCTCCTTGCAAGATCTGATCAACTACTCATCACCAGTCAAAATCAATTCATCAACATCTAAAACAATAACCAAAAATTTACCTTCTACCAAAAAATATACTAGAGGTTGGCATTTGCTTCACTTTTGATGAATCCCAAACTAGTGAGATAGCTATCCATCCTGGTGTAACAAGAATGAAGTGCTTGCTTGAGACCATACAACGCTCTCTTGAGTATGCACACATGAGAATATCAATCAAAAGTCTCAAATCCTTTTGGTTTATCGATATACACCTCCTCCTCAATAACTCCATTGAGGAATGTTGTTTTCACATCCATCTAGTGGATCTTCCACCCCATCTATGCAGTCTGAGAAAGGATTGATCTAATGGATGAGTACCTTGCGACAAGAGAAAATGTCTCCTCATAGTCAATCCCCTCAACCTGAGAGTACCCCTTGGCCACAAATATGACCTTGTGCTTTTCTATGCTTCCATCTGCTTCATGCTTCACCTTGAAGATCCATCTCAAACCCACAACTAATTTGTCTGCTAATCTTGGGACCACTTCCCAAACACTATTGTTTACATTGGATTTGTACTATACCATTGTATCAACCCATAATGGTTGCTCTACTACTTCCTTGAAAGAGGATGGCTTAGTCTCTAATAGCCCAGTCATTATAGCCATGTAGTAGTGTACCAATCTGGTGACCTTCTCTATCTGTGATGATTTGAAGGAGCACCCACATTCTCACTCGCATCCTGCATAAGTCTCTCAGCTTCCTCGGTTCTCTTCTTGGCTTCTCTGGATGGTTCTTCTTGAGTGGATGTCTCCACTCTCTGCTCCTCAACTTGTGGCTGCTCCACAACATCCTGAGGATCCTCCTTTGGAGCTAAAAGCTCCTTCTCTGATGGGATCTGAAGCTCCCTCTCAAGAGAGCACCGCATGGATTTGTCTTCATCAAATTTTACATCCCTTTGCATAACTCTCATTCTAAGGGATGACAAGTACACATGATAGTTGTGGGGGGTTTCTGTGTAACCCATAAATACCCCCAATTCTATTGTTGGCTCTAGCTTCTTCCTTGATTATTTGGAGACATGGAAATAGACAGAGGCTCCAAAAATCTTGAAGCGTGACACATCTGACGTCCTCCTTGAGAAATCCTCCTTCGGTGTAATCATGCCAAGAATTCGATGGGACGTTTGTTTTACAAATAGACCGTTGTGTTACATGCTCTAGCCCATAAGTGTAGAGGTAGGATTTGGTAATGCAACATCGTGTTGGCAATACAATACAAGTGTTTTCCTTGATGGCAACTCACTCATAGGTCAACTCAGATTTGATAAAAGGAAACTCACAGTGTAACAGGTCAATTCAAAGGTAACAAGGCATTGGTACAGAAGAACAAGAAGTTGGAACAAAGGTCTACTGATCAGAATCAAGAAGTTGAAGGAAAATGATGTTTTCAGATAGTTTAAGCTATATATGCAGGTTCAGCTTGACAAAGTGGCGTATACACGTAGGTTCATAGAACAAAAAGAGTGTATACGTATGCACACACTTTCATAAGAGGAAAAGTGCATATGGGTTGGAAAATCAAGAAAATTCAAGAGTAAAGAATACCAAGGGTCAATACCATGGTATTAGCCCACAATTTTGAGTGGAGTAACGACTATTTGATCCCGTCCAAGAATACCACAAGCTCTAAGTGTTGTTTTGGTCTGAGGTATTGAGGAAGGCCAAAACTATATAAGGAGGAGAAGATCAAAGGGCCAAGTGTGCAAGTGAAAGGGTTTCTTAGGAATACTTCTATCTGAAGTATATTTTATGTTGCAGGGGTTATGATTATGATATAATCTGAAATATTTTGTGCACCTTGGATACAATGTTGGATCAGGATCATGAGACCTGAAATGACTTATCATTGTATGATCTGATATTGGTTGGGCTAGATCTGATTGCTTACGCATGTTTTATTCTTTAAATGTCATGATATGGGTATGTCTGAAGTCTGGAATAGCAGCGAAGTTGTAAGATAATATTTTTAGATCTATACGTTGGTTCGCCTTGGTAAAGACGTGTATACATGCAGGTTCGACTCTTACAAGTAGTGTATGCAAAAGAAAAGCCTGTTGTTTAGAAATGACTGATCTATCTGATCAATGCTGCTATTTTACTACTGTTTGTCAATGAAGTCTTCTTAGATCTGAAAGTAAAACTGAATGCATAAGGAGTTTGTGTCTGATTGATTGATTGATTAAGTGAGAAGGGTTATCTTTATTGCTGACTGTCTGGATATCTATAATTTGATAGTAGATCTTCAGATTGTTAGTCGTTGGTATAGTTTTGATGCAGAGGTTTTTATGATTTAGTAATTTTTGGAGGTACATGTAGGTTTGGTTAAAGGAAGTGGTGTATATACGCGGGTTGAGTTTAGTAAAGTAGCATATGGATTATGATGTACGATTTTTGAGGTTGCAGTTGGTTCTAAATGATGATGCAAGTTTCTAGGTACAACACAATGTTTTGGTGACAATGATCTGACTGTTCAGATTAATTGATTATTGGTTGATGCAGTTTTAGTTTCAAAGTTTCTGATGGGTCCAATGTGAAAATTTGATGAAACGTGGCCCTCGTATTGTGTTGTTGTGTACTAGGAGTATCTAGTCTGAAATTTTATGAAACATGGTCCCTAGAGGAAGAAAGAAGGTCATAGCCTTTTGTAGGTTGGCACCTACGTACTAGTAAACATATCGGCTAGTACAAGATCTAGGGGGTTGTGGCTCCCTTCCAATAGAAGCTAGAAAATGAGAGAAGGTTGTAGCCTTCTGCAGGTGGGTTCCTGCATACTGGTATGAGTTTGCACCAGTACAAGATTGTAAAATAATTTTATTTATATTAAGAAGACAAAGACGACAATAACAGGTGGTTTTTCTCCGGCATTGGGTTTCCACCTAAATCTTGGTGTTCATGTGTGTTTCTTTTCTGTGATGGTTTATTATGTTATTACTGCACATAGTTTCTGTATAATAGGATACTGATTAAAGATCAACACATGATAAATTAATTAAATCATAAGTTATCTAGGTATATGCTGGTTTCTTTAATCACAGTAGCGTGCACACACAAGTTCACTTCACTGAAGTAGCGTATATAAATCTAATTTGCAAATGAAAGATTATTGAATTGTAAATACTGATTCACCCCCCCTCTCAGTATTATTGCCAACAATTGGTATCAGAGTAGGTCCTTTAGAAGAAGATTGATCACTTGAAGGGAGATATTTCAAGATGAATAATCACGAAGGCATGGGATCTATCAGACCACCAATATTCAATGGGAACAACCTGGTATATTGCAAAATAAGAACCATAGCCTATCTTCAGTCGCTTGGAGCCGATGTTTGCGAAATTGTGGAAGGAGGATACCAGTTTATAGCAGCAATACCTATAGATACAATAGGTAAGAATTTATACGAAACGAAGGCCAAAACAATCAATACTTTATTGGGAAGTCTGTCAAAATCAGAATTCGTCAAAGTCATGCAACTCAAGACAGCCAAAGAGATACGGGACAAAATCAGATAGAGCTATGAAGGAGACTCCCAGGTAAAACATGCTAAGCTCTAAACTCTTAGAATTTAGTATGAAACTCTTAAGGTGCATAGTGATGAAAGTATTTCTAGTTACTTTTTGTGTGTAGATGAGATTGTTAATTGTATGAAGAATCTAGGTGAAGAGATAAAGGAGGCTACTTTAGTAGAGAAAATTTTGAGATCCTTGTCTTCTAAATTTGAGTCAAAAGTATCTACCATAGAAGAAAAGCAAGATCTTCAATCTATTACTGTGGTTCAACTTCATGGAATTCTAATTGCCTTTGAAATGAGGAAAGGAGGTCCATCAGATATGAGAGAAGCTGCTTTCAAAGCTTTAGCTAAAGGAAAAGAAAAGGAAGAGCACAATGAATCAGGATATATTTCAGAAGAAGAAGATGAGGTAAAATTTGTCAAGAAGCTTCAACAGGGCTCCAGAAGATTCAGAGGTAAGCTACCATTCAAATGCTTTGCTTGTGGTAGAGTTGGTCATTATGTTGCAAAATGTCCTCATAAAGATAATCATGAAAAAGGAAAGGAATCTGCAAAAGGCTATAGAAAACAGGTTGTTAATAGAAGAAGTTACTATACTCATGAAGATAGTGATGGATTATCTAATAGTGATGAAGATGAAACTGAACAAGATTATAAACTACTCATGGTTTATGACAATGATGATTTTTTGTATACCTTAGAAGAGGAAGACTTTATTGAAGAAATCACTAAACTCAAAAATCTGTTTGGAAGAAAAGAATATGATCATAGACACATCAACACATCAACTCATTGAAAGAGAAAAGCATAATGAAAAACTAGAATGTGAAGTTGTAGGTCTAAGAAAAGAACTTGAGAAGACAAAATATCTTAATCTTAGATTTGCTAAAGGATCAAAAAGTTTAAATGAAATCATTAAGCTTCAACATTCTCCTCTTATAAAGACAGTTCTTGGATATACTGAAGAGTCATCCCAATCACAAAGCCATCATCCTCCACCAGAAGCTATCTTGATGCAACAAAGACCAGTGAACAATATGTCAATCATCAACAAAAGCCTAAAAGTACTCATCAAGTAAATCATGATTAATTTACTCCAAGGATGAACATCAATAGAAGCATCAACCAAAAGGTAAACAATACCAAAAGATTCTATGATCACATAAACTTCTTTAAGGGACAATGTTTTTCATGCCATAACTTTGGGCATGAGGCTGCTCAATGTGTTTCTTACAAAACTACCATGACTAGAGAAGCACAAAATCAAAGGAGCGTAACAGGAATCAAGAAAGGTTCTTATAATAACTTTTATCTTCTTGAAGATGAAATTGAATGTTCGTTTTGTAATAACTTTGGTCATGAAGAATTTGAATTCAGGAGAAAATTTCAGCCAACACTTCAACATAGCAAACATCATCAAATTCCAGGGTATGGAGAAAGAAGGAATTTGAATAAGAAAGATGTGGCATAGCTCTATTTGCAGAAGGACAATAAAATTAGTGGTACATTGACAACATATGCTCTAAACACATGACATGTGATAAAGAGAAACTTTGTTCATATAATGCTTTAGAAAAAGAAAATAATGTCTCCTTTGGAATTGACACACCAACTGTCATTACAGGTAAAGGTTCTGTTTATTTGAAAGAAAAGGTTAAAGCTAGAAATGTCATGTATGCTGATGGTTTAAAACATAACCTATTGAGTTTCAGTCAAATGTGTGATCAAGGAAATGAAGTTGTGTTTTGATCAAACGGATGTGTGGTTTGTGTGCTTGATACAGGAAAGACCGTAATCAAAGGTACACGAACTCCAAAAAATCTATACATAATGAAAGGAGGACAAAAACAATGCTATCTACGCAAAACAAATGAAAACTGGTTATGGCACAAAAGATTGGGGCATCTAAGGTTTTCTCAAATAATAAATGCATGTAGGCTCAAGGCAATTTGCGATCTTCCAGATATCAACATCCCAGAAAATACCATATGCAAACCATGTCAAGTCGGTAAGCAAACTAGAGTTCATTTCAGTGAAAATGAAGGATCAACAAGTACGCCTCTTGAACTCATCCATACTGATTTGTGTGGACCAATAAGGAAAATGTAACAACCCTGGTGAAAATTCCATGTAAAAACATATAAATACCACAGATGATGGGACACGTATTCCAAGCTAAATGGTGGGTAGGACATCCTAGTGGGTGTTCATTTGGTTGTTTATGGCTAAGGAGATTGGCAAAGGAAATGACTAAGGTTTTGGAAAGGCATGAGACATTAATTGGCATTTTATTTATGAAAATAATGGAAATTAGGAGAAAAGGAAGGTGAAAGGTCACAGGTTGCATATGAGGAGGAAATTGAAGGAAAATAATGGAAAATGAAGAAAATAGAGGCATCATTAATAAAAAGGATTTTGAGGATCAGTGGTGGGGCTTGATCAGTTCAGTTTTGGAGCTCGCTTATTATTCTCTCTCTCTCTCTCATACTCTTGGATACTTAGAGTTTTCTTGGGGCACTCTTATAGGGTGTGGAATACTTGGATTCTTGGAGCAAGAATGCAAAGGAAGAGCAAGAAAGCGCAAGAGGGCATCGACATTAGCAGCTACATCATATTTTCTTGCAGGTATCAAGTTGCATGTATGATTTCTTCACTAGTTTTGGCATGCATGTGGTTTCTTGGTTATGATCTGTCATCGGCATGGAGGATGGCCGGGATTGACAGTGGATTGCCTAGCCTTGCCATTTCCTGGATAGGCATGGTGATTGTGGGTTTACTTTCATTACTTTGTTTTGATTGGTTCTCATGTTTCCTTAGCTTGGGTTGAGTTATTAGTCATGGAATCCCTGGTTGAACACACACTCTAGAAGCCCTTGGTGGGTTGAGTTACTAGTCCTGGAAGCCTTGGTTGGACAAACACCGTGGAAGCCCTATATAAGTTGTGGGTTGAATTACTATTTCTGGAAGCCTTGGTTGGAAAAATGCTTTGGAAGCCCTGTATAAGTTGTGGGTTGAGTTACTAGTTCTGGAAGCCTTCGTTGGACAAACACTCTGAAAGCCCTAGAAGGCTTGGATGGAGACCAATCTGATGATGGTTTTGGTGATGTCCGACCATTAGGTGGAATCACTGTTTGATGGGTTGAGGTGGATGGCCTTTGGAAGCCCTAGACGAGTTTTGATTGATGTGTTCTATGATATCCCACATTCATGCTTGGAATATGGCACGAGGGTGAATGGGTGAAGAGAGATTTGGCTCAACCATTCTACGATCGAGTGGAACTTGGTAGTCCCATCTCTGGTTGGTTCATTTCATTCATTAATGAGAAATCCTTTTCCTTGATTTCATGTGTAAAGGTACTGAAGTATTTATAGATTTGATGGCTAATATGTTTATTGTATTTATGTTCCTATTATGCTGGTTATATGCACATTTCATGATAGCAGCTATGTATGGCTCTCAGCATGTTTTTACTTGTATATGAATGGATAATGTGTTTATGAGTTAATGGAGGATAATGCAACAAATGGCATGAGGGAACAATGGTTCATAGTGATTCTTAGATAAGTATGAGATCCCTACACTTAATTCTGTTATTTACACCTGTAGGTTACATGTTGATGATATGTTTGATGAAATGCCTGTCATGGCTAGTAGGGGTCTGGTGATGATATTGTTCATATTATTGCTTTTGCATCATTGTTTCCTTGCATCCTTACCAATTCTAAGTGATCATTCCATTCTAGGTAATGTCCTGGGCTTTGGGCCGAAAAAGATGGCTCAAATCCTAGAATGCTAGCATTAGTGCTGAGACTAACTCGCTTGGACAGTATATGGGAAGCATTATAAAGCACCTGGGAAGTGTCTAAGGAGAGTTAGTCCTGAAACTAACTCGCCTAGGCAGTGTCTAGGGAGCGTTACCCAACCCTTAAATCTCCCAAACAACAGTGGTACCTAGGGATAGGCAGTCTGAGTGGCTGACTTGTCTCCTAAAGGTTATTTGGATGAAGTTGGATGACTGTATGTGATGTTCAGTCGATTCCATTTCCTTAAAGTCACCAAGGAGGTCAAATATTATCAAGTGGCCTCTTGTCGTATGTTTATCCCGACTGGCCAGTTGCTTGGGTAGATGTGGGAGGAGGGTGTTACATAGTGGTATCAAAGCATGGTTCAACTGTCAGATTGAATGGGTTGAATGTGTGTGGGTCATGCATGCATGTTAGTTGCATGTGTGTCTCTTACACTTAAATACTTGTTGCATTTGCATGATGATGGATTAGGGTTGTAGTATGGTTATCATGGAGAATTTGATATTGATTTCATGAAATGTATTTGAAATAAGTATGTGACTGACTATGTATGGATTATATATTGCTTACATGTTGATTTCATGATACCTACTTACATCCTTGTATGTTAGGTTACATTCTTGAATATTTTGGATTACATATATCAGTCTTGTAGGTTGATTACAAGATTTGATCGCTTATGTTCAACTACATGCGTTTATGTGTAGGTGTAGTTGATTTGGCATTGCTTATGCATATTGTTGGTTGCATGTGGCAATGCATACAATGGAGTAATGGTTATTGTCATGCATGAGGTCATGGTTTGTGAAGTTGATATGGTCATGCATTGATGACTAGACTCTAGCTATAATGATGTGTATATGGTTTGGTACTCATTTGCTATGTGTGTATATGAAGTTACTATGCATGTATGTTCTTGGTTATGATTATGCATGTATAGTAGGTCAAACATGCCTTGTGAAGTCATTATATGAAATTTAGGTCATCATGATGCTATTGGTTTTTATAATGCTAATGTTTTGGCTGAGATAGAGCAGGAGATGCAGATCATCATAATGGCTGAAACACTAGACTTTGGGGTAAGATCAGATCGTCATACAAGTATTGTATATTCGGCATGCATGTATGTTAGTTAATGGATTGTTATATGCATTAGGGTTATATACATTAGGTTTATGTACATGTCTTTTGATGTTATGATTACATACATGATAAATGATAGTTGATTTGTATAGTTATATGCACATGTGTCGGATAGTCAGGAATGATAGTAACCTGTGGTTAGATAACCTGATGATTATGTTATATGTTGCTGATGAGTATGTTATAGGTTAAATTTTTATTGTTAAATGATAGTTAGCTTGATGATTAGAGTTATTTCATTGAGATCTTGTTGTTGTAAATTGGATTGGTCATATGTGTGATGGTTATGTTCATTGTATTGAAGATCTTGATGTTATGTGTATTGTGTTAACCTGGTTTGACCTATGTAGATGGTTATGGTTGCGATAT
Organism: Pinus tabuliformis; assembly: GCA_031772625.1. Classification (NCBI taxonomy): domain Eukaryota; kingdom Viridiplantae; phylum Streptophyta; class Pinopsida; order Pinales; family Pinaceae; genus Pinus; species Pinus tabuliformis. The sequence continues at coordinate 480,576,983 of CM062811.1, read as the reverse complement.
TCAGGTATGAGCTAACATATTGGTGATATGGTGTCGTACTAATCTAGACTGATTATACATATGTGATTGTTATGCATGAAGGATAAATGTTTATGAGCTTATGATGTGAACATGCAAGTTAGTTAGTGTTATGGATATCATGATCTTAATTATGTTTGAGTTGACATGTTGTAAAGTTATATCTTGCTAACTAGATTGATTGCATAGGAAAGATAGCCTCCCCTAAGGTACACTAAGGTATGAGGTCTATTGATGTTGAATGTTTGGTGTCTATTATGTCATCTAGTTAATTTTGGTATGTTGCAAGTTGGTTGAATGTTTGATGAATTTTGGTATGTTGCAAGTTGGTTGAATGTTTGATGATATTTTTTTAAGATGATTTTACTAACACATATGTGTTGAGATAGTTGATATGTACTTCTATGGATTAGAACATGATTGTTAGTCTTGGTAATGGTTGATTTCAAATTGATAGATATGATTGTCTTGATATTTGGAACATGTGGTTGACATGTGTGGGCAGTTGTAGGGAACATGCTTGGTATTAGTGTGACACGATAATAATTTATGTGTTTATATAACTAACAGTTGAGTGATGTGACAGTACATGGTAAGATTCACTTACAACAAGGTAAAAGAAAGGAATTGGGAAAGAATTCCTTTGACTATGTTTGGAAACCCTAATTTCGAACGAATGAGTGCTTTGCACAAAGGAAGTCTTCTTAACCTTGATTTTGTTTGAAATTATGTGGATATGTGATAGATTCATGAAAATACACTTGACAGGTATATTAGCTAGTCTTTAGCTACAGGTGGATCTGTCAAAGGTTTGGAGTCCCTTGAGAGATGGTGTGGATGTGTTCAGTTGTAAAGTAGCATGCTTGGCATAACAAGATGAGGTAACTAGTGTATTGTTATGTTTATTTATGCACTAATAGTTATGTGTTAATGACAACATGATGCAAGGAGTTGCATGGCAAGAGAGGTTGCCATGAAATCTTGAAGAAGACTTAGGTTGAGCTTTCCTTGGGAACAATGGGGATTGAGTCATGGTGTTTGTTCTTAGTCTTGTGATTTTGGTCTTTTGTTATTTGATTGTGCTTGCTTTATAGTTTTGTTATGTCTAGTGCATGATCATGCCACTTTGTTGTGGAGTCATGTTGTTATTTGTTTTCGTGGTTTTCTTCTCATTTGTTTCTTGTCTTTTCTTTTATGTTTTGAGTTTTGGTAACTGGTTGGGAAAGAGGAAAGTTAATGTATCTCAAGGAGAGCTATGTGGTACCCAAAAGGTAATGCAAGACACGGATGAAGCTCGGTGCATGAGTAAGCGCAACAGAAGGCAAGACTATAACAATCGATTGGAATGGTTGGGTCCATTGTGGTAAATGGACTGTGGAAATATATTCATGAGAAAGGTAACCAAAAAAGGTAAAGTAAATGGATCTAAGGTGTTAGTTTCCTTGGCTATGTTGGGAACGATTTTTCTCAATGTTCTGTATGAATAAAGGAATTTCTATTAACCTTGACCTTGGTATTTAGTAATTATACTATGATCATGATTATGTTGATGTTTATACATGTAGATGTGTATGTACTGTCTGATAGGATACTGATTATTCTATGCTAATGTTTATGTATATGTATCTATGTCACTGTTCGACAGGGTCATTAAGAATCATTCTTGTGGAGGAATGATTGCTTATGCAGGAAAATGACATGAAGAGGTTCCTGGTCTTATGAGGAATCAATTGGGAAGAGTAGTCATGAAAAATATATGAGGTTAGTATCATGTGGTTATGAGTTGATATTATGTGATTATATCATGTCTATGTTATGGACAGGTTATGGGATACATCAACAAAATGAAAGCAGTGTGGTCCGCGACATGTCAAGATAAGCATGAATAAGACACTGGAAGCAAGGTTTCTTGGTAAGGACAGTGTGGTTGGGATGTGTGGTACTGTTGTTATGCATATGTTGTACATGTTGCATTTGTGATGTTGTGCGCATGCGGTGTTGTGCATATGTAGTGTGTGTACATGATGTTTATACAATATTATGTACAGGGTGTTAGTATAGATAATGTTGTATGAATGTTGCATATTCAGTGTTGGGTATATATGGTGCCATGTACATGTTGGATATATAGTGTTTTGTACATATTGAACTGTGTGCATGATGGATATACGGTGTTGTATGCATATGGTGCTCTACACGTGTTGGATATGTGTTGCTGTGTACAGATGATGCTATGTACATGTTGGATATGTGGTGCTGTGTACAGATGATGCTATGTACATGTTGGATATGCAGTGCTATGTACATGTGGTGTTGCGTGCATGTTGCGCATGTGGTGCTGTGTACATATGGTGTTGTGTGCATCATTGTACAAGTGGTGTTGCTTGCATGTAGTGCTGTGTACATGTTATACAGGTGGCGCTGTGCAGGTGGTGCTATGTACATGTCGTGCATGTGGCATTGTGTACATGTGGTGTCACGTACATGTCCTGCATGTGGTACTATGTACATGTGGTATTGTGTACACGTTGTACAGATGGTGTGATGTACATGTGGCATTGTGTACACATTGTGCAGGTGGTGCCGTGTACATGTGATGTTGTGCACATGTTGTGCAGGTGGTGCAATGTACAAGTGGTATTGTGTACATGTTGTATATATGGTACTGGTGTATGTGTGGTATTGTGTGCATGACATATATGTTGTTTTGCAGGCATGCGATACCATATATGTGTATTGTGTACTTGTGGTGTCGTGACATGCGTACTTGTTGTGTTGTACTCTGTGTGGGTACATGTATTGTGTGGCATTGTACATCAGGTATATATGTATGAGTTGTGTTGTATATCGGGTGTATGTGTATGCATTTTGTGGCGTCACACATTGTGTGCAAATGCATGTCTTGTGATGTATATTGTGTATGTATATGTACGTACACTGGGTGTAGGTGTATGTGTTGTATGTCAGGTATAGGTGCATGTGTTGCATGGTGGTTGTATGTGTGTGATGCACACTATGCATATGTGCACCTGGTGGAGGAGAAGGCACTAGGTGTTTGTTGGGTGTGGAAACCGATCCAATGTGGGTACATAAATAACAAAGGCAAAAGTAAGGATCGATGAAGGATAAGTATCGGTATTGTATTTCATTTTTATTATGCATTTGATTTATGATTCTAGTATATGATGATTACATGTGATCTATGATTTTGGTTATGAAGGTTACATGTGATTTATGATTTTGATGGTTATGTTTTGAGCTAACCCAAGGTGATATTTTTATACATGTTTTGGTCAAATATGCTAGTTTGACTTGTTGTGACAGGAAGCAAACAAGATTGCAAATGTACCTTATTGACGAGTTACCAATGGTGTATGACGTGAATTTATTTCAAATCTAATGGAAGTTATGTGCTTGGTACTGGAATGCATGAAATGCCCGGTTGGGTGGTTGAATCGACTGCCAAAATTAGCAGCAACAACAAAGGAATTGAAACAGGCAACAATATGCTGGTAAAGCACTTCAAGAATAGGGCCATTGTGGGACACTGGTACCCAACAGTGTCCATTGATTGCCATGAGCATGCTATGAATGGTATGATGGTTTTAAGGCATCGATATTCCTTGCTATTTGTATCTTCTGATGCAAGGAAGCCTTTCCAAGGGATGGATTGCCCAGGATGGGGGTGCCAGTGGAACTTGGAAGGTGAGTGACTGCACAGAAGAGGTGACTAGATTTCCGAGGGACTGTATATGAGAGTAGGGAAGGTCGTGGATGGATTTTGTTTGGTCATTAGCATTGCCAGATGGAATCAAATGCACATTGGGAGTGTGCCCTGGAACAATGAGCCAGTAACTGTTTGCTGAGAGGACAAGTGGCGCGAGATTATAGAGTTGGACATTGGATGCAGATTTAACTTTGCTATCGATTCTAGACTTCCTAGGAAGGAGGTGGATCCTAGTATTACTTTGAGGGTAGAGGTGTGAGCCTCTAGATTCCCTTGTTATAGATATGGGCTTCATATTCTCTTATTTGTTGGTTTAGCAGATGTGAATATGTGGTTATTGTAAATACCGTAATGAGCTATATTATAAAGCTCCAATATGTGGTATGTTGTCAAGTTGTCATGATGTTTTTATTTTAAGAAGGTCTTTCATCGTAAATACCGCAACGAGCTATGTTATAAAGCTCCATGGGAAATATGTTTTTTTTTTTTTCAGCAGTCATGTTGGTTATAGGTATCATTGAACACCGAGGATGGTGTTCCCCCAAGGGGGAGGGTTCTGTAATAGCTCGGGTGAAAATTCCATGTAAAAATATATAAATACCACAGATGATGGGACATGTAATCTAAGTTGAATGGCGGGCAGGACATCCTAGTGGGCCTTCATTTGGTTGTTTATGGCTAAGGAAATTGGAAAAGGAAGTGGCTAAGGTTTTGGAAAGGCATGAGGCATTAATTGGCATTTTATTTATGGAAATAATGGAAATTAGGAGAAAATAAAGGTGAAAGGTCACAGGTTTCATGTGAGGAGGAAATTGAAGGAAAATAAGGGAAAATGACGAAAATAGAGGCATCATTAACAAAAAGGCTTTTGAGGATCAGTGGTGGGGGCTTGATCAGTTCAGTTTTGGAGCTCTCTCATTGTTCTCTCTCTCTCTCTCATACTATTGGATACTTAGAGTTTTCTTGGTGCACTCTTAGAGGGTGTGGCATACTTGGATTCTTGGAGCAAGAAGGAAAAGGAAGAGCAGGAAAGTGAAAAAAGGCATCGAAATCAGCAACTACATCAGATTTTCTTGCAGGTATCGAGTTGCATCTATGATTTATTCACTAGTTTTGGCATGGCACATGCATGTGGTTTCTTGGTTATGATCTGTCATTGGCATGTAGGATGGTTGGGATTGACAATGGATTGCCTAGCCTTGCCATTTCCTGGATAGCCATGGTGATTGTGGGTTTACTTTCATTGGTTTGTTTTGATTGGTTCTCATGTTTCCTTAGCTTGGGTTGAGTTATTAGTCATGGAATCCCTAATTTAACAAATGCTCTGGAAACCCTTGATGGGTTGAGTTACTAGTCCTGGAAACCTTGGTTGGAAAAACGCTCTAGAAGCCCCATACAAGTTGTGGGTTGATTTACTAGTTCTGGAAGCATTGGTTGGACAAATGCTTTGGAAGCCCTGTATAAGGTGTGGGTTGAGTTACTAGTTTTGGAAGCCTTGGTTGGACAAACACTCTGGAAGCCTTTGAAGGCTTGGATGGAAACCAATTTGATGATGGTTTTGGTGATGTCCGAACGTGAGGTGGAATCATTGTTTGATGGGTTGAGGTGGATGGCCTCTGGAATCTTTGGACGAGTTTTGATTGATGTGTTCTATGAGATCCCACATTCATGTTTGGAATATGGCACGGGGGTGAATGGCTGAAGGGAGATTTAGCTCAGCCATTCTACATTAGGTGGAACGTGGTAGTCCCATCTTGGTTGGTCCATTTCATTCATTAATGAGAAATCCATTCCCTTGATTTTCATGTGTAAAGGTATTGATGTATTTATGGATTTGATGGCTAATATGTTCATTGTATTTCTATTCCTATTATGCTGGTTATATGCACATTTCATGACAACATCTAGGCATGGCTCTCAACATGTTTTTACTTCTATATGAATGGATAATGTGTTTATGATTTAATGGAGGATAATGCAACAAATGGCATGAGGGAAAAATGTTTCATAGCAATTCTCAGATAAGTATGATATCCCTACACTTAATTTTGTTAATTACACCTATAGGTTACATGTTGATGATATGTTTGATGAAATTCCTGTCATGGATAGTAGGGGTCTGTTGATGATATTGTTCATATTATTGCTTTTGCATCATTGTTTCCTTGCATCCTTACTAATTCTAAGTGATCATTCCATTCTAGGCAGTGTCCTGGGCTCTGGGTCGAAAAAGGTGGCTCAAATCTCGGAATGCTAGCATTAGTGCTGAGACTAACTAGCCTGGGAAGTGTCTGGGAAGCATTATAAAGCACCTGGGTAGTGTCTAGGGAGCGTTAGTCCTGAAACTAACTCGCCTAGGTAGTGTCTAGGGAGTGTTACTCTACCCTTAAGTCTCTCAAACAACAGTGGTACCCAGGGATAGGTAGTGTGAGTGGCTGAGTTGTCTCCTAAAGGTTATTTGGATGAATTTGGATGACTGTATGTGATGTTCTGTCAATTCCATTTCCTTAAAGTCACCAAGGAGGTCAAATCTTATCATAGTGGCCTCTCATTGCATGTTTACCCTGGATGGTCGGTTGCTTGGGTAGATGTGGGAGGAGGGTGTTATAGAAAAAGTCACCTCGTGGAGAAGAATACTTTATTTTATTCATTGATGATTTCTCTAGAATGTGTTGGATAGGTCTACTAAAGCATAAATATGAAGCATTTGAAAAATTTAAAGCATTCAAAGCTTTAATTGAAAATGAATCAGATCGAAAAATCAAATGTCTCAGATCTGATCGAGGGGGAGAATTCATATCAGATGATTTTTTTGATTTTTGTGAACAACATGGAATAAAAAGACAGTTCTCTATTGCCAAAACTCCTCAACAAAATAGTGTAGTGGAAAGAATGAACATAACAGTTCAACAAATGGCTCGAGCTATGCTTGATGAATCTGGAACTCCTGTCACCTTCTGGGGTGAAGCTACATTTACTGCCATGACTATTCTCAACAAATCTAATGTTCAGGTAAATAGTGATCAAACTCCATATGAACTTTGGTATGGTAAGCATCATACTGTAAAACACTTTAGAGTTTTTGGAAGCAAATGTTTCATCAAAAATACTGATGAAAAACTTGGTAAGTTTGAACCCGGTGCAGACGAAGGAATTCTTCTTGGTTATCATCCAAAAGTAAAGGATACAAATGTTATAACAAAAGACTTTAGAAAATTGTTGAATGCATTGATGCAGTAACTGATGAAGCATGTAGAAACCTGGAAAAAACAAAGGATGATGACAATGAGGAAGACGGTGAATTCTTTCCTGTATCAAATCAAAATGATATAGAGGAAGAAGCCAATGAAGCATCAGAAGAATATACAACTATCAGGGAAAAGACTCCATGCAGGTATGTTCAAAAGAATAATCCATACTCTCAAATTCTAGGAGAAAAGGGGTTTGGAGTACATACAAGAAGAATTATTGTAGGAACTTCCAGTTATCTAGCATTACTATCCTCCATAGAACCACAAAATGTTAATGAAGCTAGCAACGATGAATGTTGGGTTAAGGAAATGAATGAATAACTTGACCAAATTGAAAAGAATAATACTTGGGAATTAGTTACCTAGTTCCTAGACCTCTTAATAAAAATGTTATAGGAACAAAATGGATATTCAAGAATAAATTGAATGAAAATGGAGAAGTTATTAGAAACAAAGAAAGACTTGTATGTAAAGGGTATGCTCAATAAGAAGGCATATGATTTGAAGAAACATTTGCACCTGTTGCCAGACTTGAAGCCATAAGAATGTTTCTTGCTCTGTCAAGTTTTCGGAAATTCAAAGTGTATCAAATGGATGTAAAATTTTCATTTCTTAATGGAGAGTTAGAGGAAGAAGTCTATATTGAACAACCAGAAGGATTCATTCTAGGAAATGATGCAAAGTTTGTATGCAAGCTAAAAAAATATCTTTATGGATTGAAACAAGCTCCAAGGGCTTGGTATTATCGCCTTGACAAATATCTTCCACAACAAGGGTTCACAAAAGGATCTGCGGACAACAACTTATACACCAAGTTTGAGATTGATAAACTACTAATTATTGTTGTTTATGTTGATGATGTCATCTTTGGCATCAATGAAGAATCTACGAGTCAGAGCTTTGCTTCGGTTATGCAACAAGATTTTGAAATGTCATTACTTGGTGAACTTACTTATTTTCTTGGTCTAGAAGTACATCAAACAAAAGATGGTATTTTTCTTTCACAAACCAAATATCTCAAGCAAATTCTGAAGAAGTACGGAATGGAAGATTCTAAACCAGTATGTACTCCAATGGTAATAGGTTGCACTCTCAGTTCTAATGATGAATCACTTGTAGTGAATCAACCAACATACATATCTATGATTAGAAGTCTACTCTATCTAATAGGTACCAGACCTGATATCATGCATGCAGTAGGAATTGTTGGAAGATTCCAAGCAAATCCAAAGGAATCACATCTTCAGGTTGTAAAAAGAATATTCAAATATCTTCAAGGAACTCAAGACTTTGGTCTATGGTATCCTAAAGATACAGATCTTACTCTTCATGCATATACAGATGCAGATTGGGCAGGAAATGTTGATGATCGAAAAAGAACTAGTGGAGGTGCATTCTATATGGGATCACGGTTAGTATCTTGGTTTAGCAAGAAACAAAGTTCGATTTCCTTATCTATAGCTGAAGCGGAATATGTGGCTACTGTATCTTCCTGCACACAACTCCTTTGAATGATGCAAGCATTGCAAGATATTCAAATCACATGTTCTCCACCCATCTCCATTTTATGTAATAATACAAGTGCCATAAGTATTTCAAAAAATCTTGTCATGCACTCCAAGACCAAGCACATAACCATTAAGTACCATTTTCTACGAGAACAAGTGCTTGAAAAAAAGGTTAAATTGGAGTATGTTCCCTCCAAAGAGAAGGTCGCTGATATATTTACCAAACTGCTTCCCAGAGAAACATTTGAATATCTCAAACAAAAGATGGGAGTAGTTTCTGCATCATCTTGCTGTTAAATCCAGTTTTCAGAAGAAGGTTCCTATACGCGGGTTTCATGAAGGATAGTCGCGTATATATGCGAGTTTCTGTGGCTGAAGGAGCGTATATGTTTTTTTGATAAAAAAAAGTGGGTCAAACTCTAATATTGACGGTTACTGTCTGCTGATATGATTTGTTCATTGATTTTTATCTGTTTGATGAAGATGCCTTGATGAATGGTTTGTTGACAATGCACAGGTAGCACAGGTTCAAGGGGAGCATTAGCCTTCACAAACATTCTGCATTGTTGGCATTATGGTTGTTGATTTCAGCTATGGTTTTAAATATTCATGTCAATTCTTGCATAGGTCATGTAGAGATCTAGGGTGTAATATGTCTCCTTCTGTTATAATCTATTTTTGAATAAGTCCTACTGGACATATGATGTAATCTGTATCCTCACTTTTCATGGGAAGGATGATGTAATAATTATTTCAGTCATGTATAAATAATTGGTATATCTCCACTTGGGTGGATGAGTCAAATTTGGTGTATCCCCTCTTAGTTGGGTGATTGATGTATGTATGAGTCATTGGTCTTAGGGAGGTCATACTTACTTAGTTGAGTTATAGAGTCATGTTATTATTTTGAAAATTATCTCTGCAGACTCTACATGTACTTAGGGGGAGCATGTACAACATAGTGTATCTCAAAGGGGGAGAATATGTTGTTCCGACCTTTGCCCTTGATGTCAAAGGGGGAGAGTATTTTGGTGTTGCTTGATATCTCTAACAGTTTCTATAGTTTGCAGTAATCAACACCAATATTGTTGCCATCAAGTTCAAAGGGGGAGATTGTTGGCATTATGATACATGTGTTTTCCTTAATGGCAACTCACTCACAAGTCAACTCAGATTTGATAAAAGGAAACTCAATGTGTAACAGGTCAATTCAGAGGTAATAGGGCATTTGTACATAGGAATAGGAAATTGGAACAAAGGTCTACTGATTAGAATCAAGAAGTTGAAGGAAATGATGTTTTCAAATAGTATAAGATGTATACACATTTTCAGCTTGACAAAGCAGTGTATACACGTAGGTTCATAGAAAAAATAGCTTATACGTATGCACGCACTTTCACAAGAGGAAAATCACGTATGGGTTGGAAAATCAAGAAAATTCAAAAGTAAAGAATACCAAGGGTCAATACCATGGTATTAGCCCACAATTTTGAGTGGAGTAACGACTATTTGATCCCGTCCAAGAATACCACATGCTCTAAGTGTTGTTTTGGTCCAAGGTATTGAGGAAGGCCAAAACTATATAAGGAGGAGAAGATCAAAGGGCCAAGTGTGCAAGTGAAAGGGTTTCTTAGGAATATTTCTATTTGAAGTATATTTTATGTTGCATGGGTTATGATTATGATATAGTCTGAAATAATTTGTGCACCTTGGATACAATGTTGGATCAGGATCATGAGACCTGAAATGACTTATCATTGTATGATATGATATTGGTTGGGATAGATATGATTTCTTACGCTTGTTTTATTCTTTAAATTTCATGATCTGGGTATGTCTAAAGTTTGGAATAACAACGAAGTTGTAAGATAATATTTGTAGATCTATACGCTGGTTTGCCTTGGTAAAGGCGTGTATACACGCAGGTTCGACTCTTACAAGTAACGTATGCCAAATAAAATCCCGTTGTTAAAAAATAACGGATTTATCTGATCACTGCTGCTATTTTACTGTTGTTTGTCAATGAAGTCTTCTTAGATCTGAAAGTAAAACTGAATGCATAAGGAGTTTGTGTCTAATTGATTGATTGATTAAGTGAGAAGGGTTATATTGCTGCTAACCATCTGGATTTCTATAATTTGACAGTAGATCTTCAGATTGTTACTGGTTGGTATAGTTTTGATTCAGAGGTTTTTATGATTCAGTAATTTTTGGAGGTATGCCCAGGTTTGGTTAAAGGAAGTGGTGTATACACGCAGGTTGGGTTCAGTAAAGTAGTGTATGCATTATGGTGTATGATTTTTGAGGTTGCAATTGGTTTTGAATGATGATGCAGGTTTCTGGGTTCAACACAGTGTTTTGGTGACAATGATCTGACTGTTTAGATTGACTGATTGTTGGTTGGTGCAGTTTGAGTTTCAAAGTTTTTGATGGGTCCAGTGTGAAAACTTGAGGAAACGTGGCCTTTGTATTGTGTTTTTGTGTACCAGGAGTATCCAGTTTGAAAATTTATGAAACGTGGTCCCTGGAGGAAGAAATAAGGTCGTAGCCTTTTGTAGGTCGGTGCCTACGTACTAGTAAACATATCAGATAGGTTAAGAGCTAGGTGGTTGTAGCTCCCTTCTAGTAGAAGATGGAAAACAAGAGAAGGTTGTAGCCTTCTATAGGTGGGTGCTTATGGATTGGTATGAGTCTACAGGTACAAGATTGTAAACCAATTTTCTTTATATTAAGAAGACAAAGACAACAACAACAATTGATTTTTTTCTCGCATTGGGTTTCCACCTTAAATCTTGGTGTTCATGTGTGTTGCTTTTGTGTGATGGTTTATTATGTTATTACTGCACATATTTTATGTATAATAAGATACTGAATAAAGATAAACACATGATAAATTAACTAAATCATAAGTTCGCTGGGTATACATTGGTTTCTTTAATCACAGTAGCGTGCACACACAAGTTCACTTCATTGAAGTAGTGTATATAAATTTGATTGGGAAATGAAAGATTATTGAATTGTAAATAATGATTCACCCCCCCTCTCAGTATTATTTCCAACACATCGCCCTCATTTCTCCCACACTGCTATGGTTCTTCCTCTCAACCACTTCATTTTGTTGTGGGTTGTGGGGTGCTGTCAACTCTCGTCGAATGCCTTCTTTCACATTTTTTTTAAAATTCATTCACCTCGATTATTTCTCTTGAGAGCCTTCACCTTCTTGTATGTTTCTTTCTCAACCAGTGCCTTGAACTCTACAAAATTGGAGAAAGTCCCATCCTTCTTTCGCATGAGAAGATCCAACACTTCCACAAGAATTCATCAATAAAAATGACAAAATATTTATGCATGGCATTGGAGGCTGTCGAGGAATGTCCACAGACATTAGAGTGGATCCTTTCAAGGGTTTCATGTGTTATGTTGTGCCGATCATGGAAAGTGGCTTTTGTGTACTTCCCCAAGGTATACCCTTTACATGTATCTTGCTACTCTAGTGCTCCTTTATGGAGGCCTATGGTTATCTGTTGCATGATCTTCAAAGCACCATGATGCAAATGGCCAAGTATTCTATGCCAAATTTCACTGACATTGAGGCTCTGAACCTTCTCTACCTTTGTGCTCAAAGAAACACAATCCTCCACATCTAGATTATAGAGGTTCTTCACACAAACCCTAATTTGCTTCACCTATCACATGGCTATGTGTCTCAGGAATGTCTTTCCTTTGATGAAGATCACATTAGAACCATGGTCTTCCAAAATTGCAACGGAGACAAGATTCTTCTTTAGACCCGGAATAAACATCACATCCTTGAGTCTGAGAGGGAAACCCTACTCCCTCTAAAAGGTGACTGTACCAATCTCGGTCGCATTGTACCTTCCATATTCTACCATATCGATGTGAATCTGGATATCTTTCTCCTCAAAATCATTGAAAAAATCTTTATACCCTGTCATATGGAATGAGGCACCGCTATCTAGGTACCACACACTTCCCATCATTGTGCTGGCCATGCATGCAATGAGAGTAAAATGAAGCTCGAACTGTGAAGCCAAACCTTCATCTACTTCTCCTCCTGAGGTCTTCTTGCTTGTCTTCTTGTGTAGACACTTCGTGGCATAGTGCTTGAATTCATGATAGTGAAAGCACTTGATTCCCGACAAGTCTTTCTTCTTTCCCCCTTGACAAGATTTTTCTTTGGATTGGGATTTTTTTCCCTTTCCTCTTCTTTTCCTTTCCAGCTAAGGAACAATTCTCTTCATCCTCTCCCTTGGAAGAGGTCCTATCTCTGGTATTCCACCTTATTTCATCCTGTACTAGGTTTGACCATAAGCATTCCCAAATTGATATTTTCTCCCTCCCATTAATTGAATCTTGATAGCTATTCCAACTCATGCGAAGGCCTAGAAGGGCTATATCTACCAGGTCTTCTTCAGGGACATTAAAAATGACCCCACCAATTCATCATGACACTATGTAAACCTGCTCAGATACTTGAAAATTGTGTTATTCTTCTTCTTCTTGATACTTCGAAGTTTGTCCTTGAGTGCCATCTTCCTATGGTCACTACTATTATCGAACAATTCTGCCAGTGCTTTCCATATTGTGAACAAAGTTTATTTTCCATGGAGATTTGAGACAATATGATCCATTACTCCCTCCAATATGATTCTCCTTTCCTTGGCCACATCTTTCTTCCACTGAGCAAGGTTCTAGGAGTCAAATTCTTGAGGTTTTGCAACATATGTCCTGATGTATTCTAGCAACCCATTGTCATCCAATACTGCTTCGATGTGGTACTTCTATGCAACCAAATTTGAGGTGCCTTCCAAGGCATATTCTAGACTGAGTCCATTGAAATCCATATTCTCAGTGCCAAATAAATCATGCTACATTGATCTTCAAATCCGAACCTCCTGCAATAAAAACTTCAAAATATCTACACTCTATAATGATTCTAACTTTGATACCATGTAGAAATTAATGTGTAGATTCAAAACTGCTAATTAAATTTACTAAATCACAAGAATTGAAGCAACTTTACTGATATGTGGAAGTTAATTCACTATCTAGAACAAAAATCATAGACATGCAAAAGGGAACTTCACACATGCACATATATTTATCTAGGGGTAAGCAACTAATCAAAACCCCTTCCTATCTGTATTGCATTAGTCATAGAATAGAGATGAAATATATATGCTTGCTCAAGCTTGAGCACAACTTGCAAGTATATAGTCTATCCCTCTTCCTGATTGACTGAATCTGGCCAACAGTTAGCCAATTTTCAATACCTCCAAGATCCTATTTTCTTTCGCTGTTCCTCTAGGAAATTATCCCCTATTATTTAGGAAATTTCCACAATTGATTTGTGAATAGGTCCTTCCTTTGACTACATGCACCACCTGTACACATTGTAATATGCTACAACTGATAGTAGACTGCCTTGGAATATCCATCTCAACTGGGTAACTCAAATTCTCTACATGGAAAAATTAATTTGGGATGATTGATCAGTTAATTGGTTGATCACTGAGTGTGGTTGAAGTCCCACTTCCACAACTTGAACTCAACTAGTTCTTCTAACAGTTAGAACTATTTTAACTGACAATAGCTTAAATTAATTGAAATAGATTGCTACAAATTAGCGATCAATCATACTGAAATGAACTCAAGCTTTCCCAACTCGAATTAACTGACTTAAATGAGTGACAAGTTCCATGTCACCTCAGTTAACTACCTCCAATATTTCTGCTGAAATAGTAATTCGAATTTTCTCTAGTTTGACCAAGGAAAATCAAACTGAGATTTTCTTGATGCATTTTCAACACATGTTTGATATGGTCCTTTCATCCTTATCCTTGAAAAATGATCAACTTCGACCTTTTTCCTCTTATCCATTCACATTGCCACTTCAAACTCTTTTTTTTAGTAACCAGAGAGTTGTTGAGCCCTTCAACTCTCCTGGCCTAGTCATTAGGAGCATTGTTAGGCCTAACAACACCATTTGTTAGTGTCTTAGGTGCGTTGAAGGTACAAAACATCATTTTTTATGAAGTTTCCATGGACCAATTTCTACATTCCAGTCTTAAATATGTTGTTCTTCCCTAATGAACCTGTTACCAAAAAATATAGTAGGCCTTGGAGAGAGAAACCCTATGAGACAAAAGCTAGACAAAGTGCTAACAATGGGGTAAAGGCCCAATGTCACATCAGCCAAAACCCCATGCTATTTATAAAATTTCACCGATGGGAGGATTCTCGGTAGGAGGAAGATCAATTAAAATAGATATGCTAGGTACAAGCCACAAAGTGATAATTCTAGAGCTCATTCAATAGATAGGCTCAATAATGGTTCAAGGCTTCAAGGAAGAAAACTCCTCTAAAAAACAATTCCTAGAAATCAAGGTTCAAGACTTAGGGTTTTGATATTTTTAGCGAAAACAAGTGTTCACAAGGTCAATACCAAAGAGAAAGGGTGTCTTACAATGATAATAAACTATCCCATGGCTTATGGAGTCCTCAATAAAGTCCTCAAGTTGAGGGAGATGAAATTAGGGTTTCCCTATTAGGGCTACACCTAGGGAAAGATATTTTATGGATGAAATTTGAGTGGATGCCCACTAAATTTATAGGTTATGTATCCTAGACCTAGCTCTTGATGCTTAGGCTCTCAAAGCCCCAAAATTCCTCTTCCCTAATTTTTTGCTCCAAGCCAAAGTTTTTCTCCCTAGCCTTAAAAGGATTGAATTTAAGAATATAAATTTATGGAGAAAATTTAAGGTGGATCATCAAGTGTTAGGACCAATTCCTTGTCCTATGGGGATATGGATACTATGATGTTTAATATAAGCCAAATTCCTTCTAAGGAAGTTGAAATTCGATTCCATAGCTATCAAAATTAAAAAAATTACCCACTTAATGGAATAATGGATTTTAATGGAGAATAACAAGAATTACCCCACTAGGAACATCCATTACATGTCACAATGAGTAATGCATACATCATTAATCTAGATATTCTTCAATAAATTGATCTTCAACAAATTAGGGCACATAACTTCAACCTAGAATTAATAGTTCCATGCACTCAAAATTCAAGAAAAAGATATTCAACAAAATATTCCACTTACAAGATAAAATGCAATATCCTTCCATTCAACCAAGAAATACCTCCAAAGGATGTCAAAATAAGCTTACGTATATAAAAATTCATCAAAGTATTGCCAAAATCACCCACAAGAAGCAAGTATGAATTCTCTAAGAGGTCTAAAATTCACAAGGTTGATGACGATTTGATCACAAATGAGTGATCACATATATATGCATCATCTACTAAACTTAATTATGCCTAAAAGCCCCTAAAATCATAAAGTGGTGGGCTAAAAACACCTCTAGGTCACAGGTTGATCAAGTAACCAATGTAACAAATGATAAAATCTTTAAAGGAAGGCTTAAATGATGATTTCATGCATGCGTAGGCCTCCAAAGGGAATGCATTTATGCCAAATGGTGCCATGTGTGATGTAGAGGGCCTCTAAAATAATGATGGAGGGGTTGACCCCTCTATCTCAATGCAAGTCATCCAATGCCCCCCAAATGTGGGTTTGGGGCACAAACTTGGTTTTTAATGGGTATCTTGGTGATAGAATAACCTAAGTATGCTCCAAAATTGAGGGCTTTGAGGATGGTACTAGCCCTTCCATGTATCAAAGGGTGAGAAAAACCTCACATGGGCCTTAGATCAACTGCCAAACCATGTGTACACTACTAAGCCGACTAGGGCATGCTAGTCAAAGTGCATCATCTTATGAATAATGTGGGGTAGAGTGTAGAATACTGGGGGTTTTGTAGGTTCCCGTGGAAAGTGATGAGCCATGGTATTGCATTAAGGATGTTTTAACTCCCAATACTATCAGCTTAAATTATCAACCCGGGGTTCGTACAAACTTAGAGGTGACAATGCTATATGCACAGTAGGTCAATTTCTACTCATGTCACCTTCAGTCATTAGATTAGATCAAGGCAAGTAGAGACCACTCCTTCAATTAACTACAAAGAGAATTTCTATGGAAAGACACAAAAAAACATACCCTAATTGCAAGGAAAGGGGCATTAGCCTAATTGCAAAAATGAAAGTGTCATTCATTAGATGTAGGGACTAATTGTAAATGCAGGGAAAGGAAAGACTACACCAGTTGCAGAAATACACCATGCTACTCTATTTGCAAAAAAATCGAATCAATATTCTACTTGCAAAATGGAAATCATTAATCTAATTGCAAATTGATTAGAAAGAAAAAATTCAGTGTACAACACACAACTAGGAAATTCAGAAACTAAGTCTAATTCAATTGTGTTGAAGAGTTTCCCTTCATGTTACTGAGTGTAAGATGGATTTAAAACTAACAACATGATCTTTATTCACTGCATAAGAAAACTCTCATTTTTATTCAAATGTAAAAAATTGCTTCCTAACTCTATTTTTTGTTTTGTGCTTGCAGTGGAGGAAGGCAAGGTCACCATTCAATCTAAAAATACAAAAATCAAGATCCTAGGGAAAATATGTCTGAGTTACGGTAGTGGTACAAGACTGCCACAAGGTGCTACAAGAAACTTTGTTTTGCTACAGGAGTGCCTTGTTTTTCTATAGGATTGGGTCTGAGTTATTTTTGAGGGAAAGGAAGGTGTTTTGAAGGTGGTTGAGGATGGATGAAGGAGGTGTGAGGCATTTTTCCAAGCTTAGCACCCCTCAGAGGCCTATCTTGCACAAACGTTGATGCCCACAATGTCCTTCATTGGATTTGAAAATATGATCTTGGTGGAAGCGATTGAGGTAGTATGAGGTGTCTAGGAGGAGGATGGAAATGTCTAAGTGGATGTGGATGAGTGTTTCAACCCCTGCAAGTCACTAGCAGCCCCTACAGACTAACAATCAAGGACATACATCTATTGATTAATATTGCAGTAAAATTAATCAAAGTGGAAAGGATGAGTTGAATTTTATTTCTTCAAGATCTATTATATTATACAACATGCATCTAACCTATTTTCCAAATCATGATATTAAATTATAAGGTGCAGAAAACAAGCATGAAAAATAATTTCAATCCTAAGCCTAGAAATTTCCAAGGAGTCATAAACATATATTTTTGGCTTGTCGTTGTAGACTCTTCAATGACACTTCACTTAAGAGAGTTGGTGATCAAACCTACAACTTCAATTTTTTCAATCTAATTCCAACTCAAATGAGAAAAGAAATAAAACAGATTGAACAAGAAAAAAAACAAAAAATACATGAGAGGGGATAAAGCCTCTAGGTTGGGCCCTAATCCAAGGGTTCTAGCCCTCTTAAACTAACTCATATGTAGATCAATAAAATACCTTTCATTAACAAAACATAGAGTGAAAATACATAATCTCAAAATGGAGATAACAGTCTAAGTAATCAACCTTCAATAACTCTTCCTTTCTCCAAGAGTTTGAATCCTAATGAGCCCTTAGGCCTATTTATTTATACAAAAAGTGACTAAGGGGAACTCCCTTGAGAGGACTATTTCCCTCCAAAATCTTGAAATTGGCGGATCTAGTTCCCATAGATCTCCACATTCAATTGAGTTCATCGAATACCAGTGGACTTCAAGATGTTGGTGAGAAATCTTGGGACTCAAGTCGAGTTGGAGAGTTAATGTAGCGAGAAAGCCTCCTATATTATCTCTAGATGCCTCCGATGAGCCCCTGCATAGTAAATGTCTCCCAAAAATGTTTCTTTTTCCTGCATATTAACCACATTCGACCATGAAATATGACAAGCACCCTTTAGTCTCCCTTCTAAGCACATTATGGCTAAGAAATGTAAATTAATGTGAGAAAAAGAAAGTTTAGGGGAAGGAGGATAGCACATTGGGCATCAAAATATACTTATTGATGGGACCCATCAAAATGGAATGATGCTCTGCAAGTTATAGGATTTACATGGCTCTCAACGCTTCACCTGTATAGTGTCATAATTCTCATCTAATAGACTTGGGCCCCAATCAAGTTTCTCGACCCATGATGAAAACCATATGTTAATCACATACAATTTCTAGTGCTGCATCTTCACCATTAGGCACAATAATCATTAATGCATCTAAGTGGATCAAGCTTGCTATTCAAGGGAAAATTGACACTTCATACATGGTTTCCCTTCCAAATTTGGGGCTTTTATCACGTAATAGTGTTACCTCCCTAGGTAGGAGTGGCTAATGGACAAACCTATTAGGTGTTCCTAACCCCTAAGGGGAAAGACAGGTCCTTGTTACATCCTTCAAACAATAGGTGTCGTGTGAATAATGATGTAACATAAGGGAAAAATGGGTCTTAGGGCCAAATTCCATTGTCAAAGTACAAATGTGAGGAGGGTGCAATCATGGGTGCATAAGTTACCTCAACCTTTGTTTTTACACCCCTCTTATTTCCTTTTTCTTTTTATTGATTTTTATTTTTATTACTACCCAGAGCTCCATGAAATGAGAGCATGATTTGAATGATGTGTAGTAGTGGTAAACCCCTTAGTGGTGGGGGAATTCATCACTCACCAGGGGTTGGGACATGCAAGGGTTCCTTTCCATGATGTGATAGGGAAATTAGCCCCAGGAATTGGGTGATGGCCATAATGATAAGGGGTAGAGCTTATGCTTGGCTTTTGACCACGTGCTAATGTTAATGTGTTGGCCATATTTTTCATTCTTTTTTTTCTTGATTGTGGCCATGGTATGCTCTTTCCTTTTCTTTTCACTGCATCAACCTCCCGGGGTAAAATTTCTAGGTATGACCTAGATATGTGGAAAAGAGGAGGGGGTGTTCTAAATCCTAGTGGACCCATGGTTAAGTGGACCCAGAGATGGGAGGTGGAGTATAAAGCTTGTATTGTATGGAGGGAAGTGATAAGTATGGAATGCGGAAAACATGACCACACTATCTCAATCAATGTTTCTGAAGTAGTGCCCTTCGTAAAGCCGTGGACCATTAGGGAGGTCCCACTGGACTAGGATTGAAGATTCACCCCCCATTTAAGGTGAGGGAATAAAATAATGGTTAAAGCCCTTAATTATTCCAAGTCACCCTGATAATCTATGCCAAATTCCTAAATGAAAAACAAGCCTAAGAACCTGATTGCATAATGAATAAAGTACCTTTTGGGCTGGATTTCCCACCTTCCAACATGTGCTCTTGAAAAATGGGTGAGGAAACATACAACCGAGGAGATAATAATGACACATCACATTGGGTACTTAGTGGTTGTTAGGGGCTACTAGCCACTAGCTGGATGAGATACTTAGGAGAAAATTTCTCCTATGGGGTCACCCACTTTTGGTGGGTAATAGAACTGAAGCGGGTGAAATTTTTATCTATAGCATATGCCCCCAATGTATGAGGTTAGAACATAAAACGATTGTAGAAATAAATTACAATAATCTAAATGAGTTAGGCAAAGGGAGAGAACCACAAATGCAAAACTTGTATAGGGCTGAAAAAGTCATAATCAGATACATATAAAGTACATTCTTGAGGTAGACATACCCCATACTCAATACTGAAACAATAGAGCATGGCCACTCACACAACATACTGCAAAATCATGTCATCAAGGACTAGTCATTTTACAATGTGTAACAACACCCCTTACCCAACACCCAAAGTAGGATATGGTCACCATGCATACCCAATCCTAAAATTATTGTTATGGAAATGGGGTAATTTTTTTTTACCTTCTCTAAACTGAGAATAACCATCACCATTACGTTCATTTCATTGAGATGAATTTGGTGATATAAATTTTTTCCTCAATCCTATATATTGAGAAATATTTCCTCTTAAAGAGTAAGCCCTGCCACATCGTCTAACTACCATGTGGCATATCGCCATTGGCCTGCATGGTAGTTGGTCTCTTGGACCAATCAATGTTGGCCTTCTTTTCTCATCTATTCAAAGCTCTTCATTGTGTTTGACGAATCCATTGGTCATGGAATATCCACGTCATCCTGAGGCCTTCATTGTAGCTCTCCTTACACCTTCAGGATGACATCTAGGGACACATCATCCTGTTCTTCCATGCCGATAGTTCCTAAGAAAGATTCTTGACAACCACTAGGGCTGTGTCGCCAGGCTAAAATTTGAATTGAGGCCGTATGGTGTCCTAATATCCTCATTGGTCCCCCTTTCTATTCTTATCTAGCACCATAATCTATCCCACATCACCCGACTTCCTTCATCCTAGCACCTCTTTAATATTCTGGGCTCATAGCATCATGATGATGTAGATGACGGGACCCCCTCTCTACCAATCAGGTATGTGCTCTGCTAGCGTGGTATGACTTAAATCATCCCAGAAATCTCCTCCTGATGCTTACAATTGACTCCTCCTTTCAAAATTTTGAGGTGAGACCTCTGGGCCTATGTGGACTAGTGGGTCTCACCTCCATGAGATACTATTTTTGATTGGTCCAAGTGGCTCTACTCCCTACCAATGGGAATGATACTTCGATTCCAAGCTGTAGGCATAGCTAGTCTGGTGCTACGCTAGCCTTGTCATTCCATCATGCCACTCCTTGCGAATGTTTTGGGGTGAAACCGTTAGGTTTAATTAACAATATTTACTTGACATTCTTATTTCAAAGAGAGACAATGTTTCTTTCTCCCACCAGGTTTTTTAGAAGAAAATTCACACCAAACAATATCTTCATGCAAATTCGCATCATTTCCCTGCTCAAAATCTAGGTGTTCTCAACACCTTATCCACTCGGGCGTTACAAGTGTATGATGAAAAACGCCTCAGTGATGAAAAACCCTTCTCCTTAGTGTTTTTAATAAGAATGGTTATAGTGAGCGCCAATGTCTTAGAGCCTTCCTTAAGGCTGAAAAGAGTCCCTAGGATTAAAAATTATCTTAAAGATCGGTTTTCAGGGGTGCATCTTCTGCCTATCCAAGGAACCATAAACAAGATTACTAAGATCCTGAAGAAGCATAAGATTCCTTCAACATTTAGGCCCCTAAAGCCTATCCGAAGCTCCCTAAGATCAGTGAAGGACCCTGTGAACCCTAAAGATGGGAAATGTGTTTATGTCATCTTTTGTTCCTATGGGACTTCGTACATTGGTGAAACATACCACTCAATTAATAAGAGGATTCTTGAGCACACAATTGGCATAAAACATGGAAGGTCCCACTCCTCTGCTTTGGCAGAACATGTAGAAAAGACAAACGATCACACTCACATTGAAGAGTCGAGGGTCATTGCAGCGATTGATCATTTTCATCACTGTAAGTTTAGGGAAGCCTTGGAAATTGAAAAGAGGTCTATCATTTTGAATAGAGATGATGGTTGGAGTATTAGCAGGTGTTGGATTCCTACCTTATATTCCTAAGTTTTTATAATATTTAATTATTTAATTATTTATATTATATTATTTTATTTTTATTTATTTTTATATTTTAATCAGAATTTATGGTATTCCTTTATTTCTTATTTATTTACTTTTTTTTTACCATATATTTTTTTGTTGGATGTAAATAATAAAAGTGAATTAATTCATTATTTTGATTTAAATTTTATTTTTTCGTTTTCTTATTACTATTTTTAGTTTTATTGTTTAGAATAGTTAAATTCGACATTATTATTTTTAATTTGTTTATTTATTTATTTTATTTTTATTTTTTCCATTTTCTTATTACTATTTTTCAGTTTTATTGTTTAGAATAATTAAGTTTGACCTTATTATTAATGAGCTTCATTTTGATAATAATAATAATAATAAAAGCCCCAAGAGTTAGCTCAATCGGTCAAATCAAGTGCCTCGTCAATGGGAGGTCACAGGGTCGAATCCCGAAAAGCTCTTGGGGTTAGGTCAGTAAATAGGCTGAGGGGTGTTGATGCCCTTCGGGTGGCGTCCACTCAGTGTTTAAAACCCTAGACGTAGCGGCTACCCACTGACCCGGGTATCCGTGAACCAGTAAGTGAAAAAAAAAATTTAATAATAATAATAAAATTAATTTATTTCTTTATTTACAACTAATTTCTATCTATTACTTTATTTTAATTACAAAAGTTGTTTATTAATTAATCATAATTCTTTAGTCAAAACTAGTTGTTATATTCTAACGGCTAGAAAAAATCTCGCTTTATCTATTTAATCTAATGCCATGATCAATTTCTTCATCTTGTCCTGAAGATGAACCACACTGGATGGTTCGAAACACGTCGACTTATAGTTTCTTTATGTGATTTTTACTGAAAGATCTCTCAACAATTTGGTCGATTCCCTACCAATAGCACCATTACAATGATGCATGCCCTACCACACTCCGACCTTATGTCATCCCGTAAGGCCTTTCCCGACACATTCGATTATTGCACCCAAATGTTGCTCACGGGTGAGACTTTTGGGGTGACATCTTCCCACCCTTATGTTCATAATGCTTCCTAGTGCGCCTCCCTTGTATTCTTCTATGCTAAACTTCTGGCCAATAGCATGATTGTTGGGCACACATCATCATGCCCACATCATCCAAGCACTTTATCATGGTGCCTTCATCTACTGATCCTTTTAAATCACCTAGGTGTGGTAACTTCCACACATGCTCCTTGATCCTGATTAGTACACATGGTGATTCCAACTCATCATCCCGCTCGTTCTATCCTGGCATTTTATGTTGCATCCTCCCTTATGCTTCCAGTTTCATTACAATGGGGTGTCATGTCAAGGGGTCCATCTCTGACCAATAGAATAACCGTCTGGATGGCATGCCAACCAACTCATCCGACTAATGCACATATCATACTTCGTTAGTTCTTATAGGATAGAGGCTCTGGGTTATGTCAATGACTTTCATCTATTCGTGATAAGGGAAAAATCTGTTTGCACCAATGCAAGGTGTCCATGCCTAGGGTCCCCAAGATTAAAGGGTAAGGTCGTCGGATTAATTATAAGCCTGCATCTCTACCCTCCCTCACATTGGAATTTCTCTAGGTAGAACCTCTTCATTCAAACATGGTTTCTCTTGCTGCTTGGCTAGACTTAAAAGAGAAACAAATCCCTCAACGCTAGCAGAATTCCTTATGAATGGATTCACATGCATATAGGCAGTAATCTCTCTCTCTCTCTCTCCCTATATATATATACACACACACACACACACACACACACACACACACACACACACGCATTTTCCATGTAACCATGATTCATTGATAAAAGAGGTTCTTATGTCAGTCTTTGTCACATTATCGGTTCAGATCTTTGTATATGTTTTTAATATCTTCAAGGCTTTATTGTACATGTTATTTATTCAGTTATAATGGAGCACATTCAAATATTTCTTAAGAACAATATTTCAATTTAGAAATGTAACCTAATCGTTCTTATTGAGTGTATACATTTCATCTTATTTCATTTATAACCTTAAGGACCAAATGCGGTCATGATCCAAATTGGATTTTGGATAGACTCCTAAGTCTAAGTGTTCCTCACAGAGGGAAATGAAAGTCCAAGGAAGTTCCTGGAAATAGCCCCATTGCAGAGATCTTTTCCTTCTGAATCTACTACAACTTGAATGGGAAAAAATGGACTTAGGATGCAGAAGTTATTGCAGAAAGAAGATGCCCTTTGTTCTTTAGAAAAAGAGGCAAAATCCCCTAAAATGGGCAAACAATCATTATATAGGGAAATCACATTGGAGAGGGTCCAAGAGTGGACTTAAAAAGAAAGGGGAAGAGACACCCGATTGCTGATCCCCGACATATCGGGTCGGAGGCAGGCACATGCACATGATATGAGGTGGGACCCGGGCTGAGTGATATTGCAATCGTCGATATCGGCGGATCGGCGTCGACGATACCACGAGGCAAAGGACGGAACCCTAGGCCAACCGGACTTGCGATTGTGATATATTGCATCGCAATGTCACCTTGTAGTGATGTAAAAGGGGTGATAACGCCGGACCCAACGGACTTAATAGGCACGGTTTGATAAGTTTTGAGTTCTGGAGAAAGGGACTTTCCCGTGTATAAGCACGTTTTGGCATAAAAACTGAAATACAAAGGAAAAAGCCCCCAAAGTGATACAACCGGACTTGAAGGGGAATTAAAGGCGTGATTTATAAAATTTGAGTTCCATAAGCGGGATTTCGGCCGGGCCTCAAGCAGTAAATGGTATTGGGTTGGCTCTGCTCGATCCCATGCAACGAACGACGCGCGGTTGGTGGAGGAGAGAGGAAAACCGCCTTTTCGGGTTGGTAACCTCCATACCCTTAAGCCGCCCTAGATCGCATATGGGCCGTTGGATCAGGGATCCTGTAGATCGACGGTGGCACTTGCGATAGCAGCCAAAGGCGAACCCGATGTGATTATAGGGGCGATTGCGATATATTTTGAAGTCCGATAGTGTTCACACCTAATCCGAAGGCGGTTGGGTAAACTGGAACGTGAACAGTCATCAAGAAGATGAACTGTTCCGTCCACTTTGTGTATATAAACAATTGTTCTCTTATGAAATAACATCTCAGTTTTCCTTTGTTCAATGTGGAGTTACCCTGGCCTGACATGGTATCAGAGCACAGATCCCAGAAATAGTTGCAACTCCTGCTGTCCTGAGCGCTGCATCTGCCTGAGCGTTTTCCTGACATAACTCCTCTGCTCTCTGGTGCACCAGCGCTGCATCTGCCTGAGCGTTTGCCTGACATAACGCTCTCTGCTCTTTGGCGCACCAGCGCTGCCTGAGCGTTTGCCTGACACACCCTTAGATTTCATACGTTCCACATATGTTTTGATGGTCTTCACTCCCACTTTCGCTGGATCTGCAATCTTGCTGCCTTGTTTCCCAATAACTTTTCCGATTTTGTTCGAAGCCACAACAATCTTGAATACATTGTCTCTGCCTCTAGCTGGCCGCTTGGCCCGAAACCCCATCGGAAGAGTACTGTTCCTCACTCTCACTGGACTCGTAATCGCTGTTTTCCCCCATATCTGAAACAGAGAACCGGCAGCCAAGAGTCGAAAGCCTGGGTGATACTCAGACAAGCATATACAAGACGTTTATCTGTGTTTTCCTCTTTTATGTTTATTTCTTTCTATGCCTGGATATCCTCCTATATAAATCATTTGGCAAACCGTCGGATGTTTTTTTGAGTCGCCACGGCCTCCGTCGAAACTGCTCTGAAAATTGGTGTCATTATTCATGATACTTTCATCGCTGTGGAAGAGGCGCGGGGTCATTGCCAGTCTATAGGTTTTGATTTTTCTTACCCTAAAATATTGCTCTATCGGTTGCCGGAGTCTCAATCCGACCCTCTCAATCTGTGGAAAACAATTTATTTTAAATGGGTTTGTCGATCAAATCGATTCAAAATGAGGAGATACAGCCCGGTGAGGAGACACGACCACTGCTTATCATAAATCCCCATATTACAAACTCGGGTCTCTTCATACAGAAAATTCCAATGCGACAAAATGTCGCAGGATCTTAAGCTCTAAAGCTGACGGTAGAGTGGGATGTCCCAGGATCGGCGTTCCAAGTCATTAAAAGCATTGGATACCACCACTGAACAATCAAAGACATTTTCGCAGAACGCAACAGTTGCCAGTAACGCTGGGTATTACAAAGACTGCAAGGGCGTTGGTATTATGCAGTAAATTAAAAAAAAAAAAAAACTTCAGTATGGCGGTTTCTATATATCGTTGAGCAGTTTGTTAAATTCATGATATACGCAGTTTATATGATTCAAAGCGTTCAAAATATTGCGGTGTTTCCAGCATTACATATATATTTGATATATTGATATATATTGAAGTGATCCTTGAGAGTTTTTTTTTTCTCAAAACATAGTAATATTGCAGTGATATAAGAAATGCTGATGCAAATGTTAGAAGAAAATAAAGTGCATAAGGCTGTGGCATAAGGATTTTTTTTCAGCAGAAGTTTTTTTTTATCAACAAAAGTTTTTTTTTTTAGCAGAGATATTTTTTACAGAATGCATTCAATCATTTCTATGGTAGGAATAGTTCTCACTGGCAAGGAGAACTATTCAGAATGGTCTCGAATGGTAAAACACACCCTCATCTACAATGAGTTGTGGAAAGGAGTGTGTGTCGGAGAAGAAGACAAAGACCCTGTGCAGCCTACATCAGATAAAGAACTTGTCATTTGGGAAAACAAGAACAGTAAAGCCTATGCATTGATTGCAGCATCTGTAAATGAAGAAGTATGTCGTCATATTTCATCCTATTCCACTGCCTTTGAAGCTTTACAAAAGCTGAAAGAACTCTATGATACACATTCTGCACTTGAAGTTGTTCAGCTCATGATTAAACTCTTCACTCTTGAACTGAAAAATAATGATCCTCTTGCTCTTGCATATGAAATAAAGTCCATAATGCATGATATTAAATCCACTAAGGTTGAGCTAGATATCTCTCTTATTGCCTATCTCAAAGCACTCTATCCTACCTACCCCAATTATCTTGAGTCATTACAAGCAAATGGAAATATTAAAGATATAACCTTTGACTCTCTTGTGAAAAAGTTTGCTGAAAGAGAGAAAGCCTTTGGAAAGAAAACAGTCCCTGAATCTTCTGAAGAGACTGTTTGCCTTGCTCATAAAGAAAAGCATCCTGCTCAAGATTCTACAAGAGGAAGAGGTGGACGAAGAGGAAGAGGAAGATACTTCAGAGGCAGGGGGGGAAGACATTTTCAAGCAAAAAAGGCAGATCTGCATTGCATTCGTTGCAAACGAAATGGATCACATGATGCTTCTACATGCAAGCTACCATGGGACAAAATTGAGCAGAGAAGAAATCAACAGAAAGGTAAAACTGATGACATAGACAAAGGTAAAGCACCTGAATCCGCTCACTATATTGAGGCACAATGTAACATTGGAGTAAATGAAGATTTGTTTAATGCTTCACTTGCTTCTTTGAAAAATGACTGGTTGCTTGATTCAGGAGCAACCTGTCATATGACTCATAGGAAAGATTTTTTTGAAGATTTCACTGACAATGTTGATGGAGCAGTATACTTTGCAGATCAGTCAAAAATCAAGCCATCAGGGCTTGGCACAATCAGGCTTAAACTGCCTGGTCTTCCAGACTTTCTTCTGGATCATGTTCTATATCTCCCACATCTCAAGAGAAACTTGCTATCCCTGGTCCACATCCGACAGCAAGGTCACTCCATTCACATGTTTGATGGAAAGCTTGAGGTAAGAAAGGCATCTGACCACTCATTTGTCATGAGGGGTATAGAAGAAGAAAGACTTCTTAAACTGCAAGGAACCACTGCTCATGCACAACATTTCTCATATATTTCTCATCATGAAGAAGGTACACTTCCGTCAAGTTTATTATGGCATGCTAGATTTGGACATTTAAACTATGATAGTCTCCGCTTGTTGAAGAAAAATGGTGTTGCTGGTTTGCCTACCATTCCTAGAAAACATAAGCAATGTGATGCATGCATTCTAGGAAAGCATAGCAAACAGTCTTTTCATGATTCACATTCAAGAGCACATAGGAAGCTTGAACTCATTCATTCAGATTTATGTGGTCCAATGCCTGTTCCTTCTGCAAATGGAAATAAATATATCATGACATTTATTGATGATTACACCAGAATGTGTTGGGTTTATTTATTGAAGAACAAATCTGATGCTTTTCAAACATTCAAGAATTTTCATAAATGGATTGAAAATGATGCACAATCTCATATTGGGTCTATTCGCACTGATAATGGAAAAGAATATACATCAAATGAATTTGAACACTATCTTCGCCAACATGGGATTAAACATCAAACAACTGTGCCTTATAATCCTCAATAGAATGGTGTAGCAGAAAGAATGAATAGAACAATCTTGAATATGGTACGATCCATGCTTTTCTTCAAAAATGTAAAGACAATGTTTTGGGCTGATGCTGTTCTATGTGCTGCATATATAAAGAATAGATGTCCATCTAGTGCTATAAGAAACAAGACTCCTTATGAATTGTGGTATGGACATGTTCCTTCGGTAAAACATCTCAGGATCTTTGGTTCCACCTGTTATGCTTTAATACCAAAGGTACATAGAAACAAACTTGGTGCTAGAAGTCGTAAGTGTATCTTCCTGGGGTATTCAAACACATCTAAAGCATACCGCCTCTATGATGAAGTAAATAAAAAGTTTGTTTTATCTAGAGATGTCATTTTTCTTGAATCATCCAAATATGACAGTGTTGTTGAGCGGCAACTTGATTGCTTGGATAGATTCACACAACCGAAATCATTTCAAGAGTTTGATAATCAGATTCCACATCTTGAAGGGGGGGTTCCTATAGTAGATCAACATGTGGAATCTTCTTCTGAAGAACAATCTCCCCTGCATGACACTCCAACAATGGATGATGCTTTAAGTGATGTAATTGATAGAATTGGGAGACTCAATCTTGATTCAGACCCAACTCAATCAACAGAGAAGCCTGGACCATCTTAGAAAGGTCCCCCAAAGTGGCTGACAAAGACACTTGAAAGTGTTCATCCTGATGAAATTGGAAAAAAAGGAACCAGAAATACAAACCGACAAGATGGAGGTGATGTAGATAACTCTAATTCACCTGTTGATGTGGATGTTACTTATGATTGTGAATTGAACTTGTCTACAGATTTTGAACCAACTTCCTTCAAAGAAGCTGCTTCTCATGATGAATGGAAAGAAGCGATGCAGAAGGAGTATGATGCCCTCATAAAGAATGGCACTTGGAAGCTGGTTGATCCTCCATTTGGAACCAAACCAATTGGCTGCAAGTGGGTCTACAAGAACAAGTACAAAGTGATGGCTTACTTGACAAGCACAAAGCTAGGCTTGTGGCAAAAGGTTTTGCACAGAAGGAAGGGGTCGATTATGAGGAAACTTTTGCCCCCACAGCAAAATGGGCAACCATCCGGACACTCTTTGCACTAGCTGCTCAGAACGGTTGGAAAGTCCATCAAATGGATGTAAAAACTGCATTCTTGAATGGAGATCTAAAAGAGAATGTTTTTATGTCCCAGCCTGAAGGATTTGCTATGAAAGGACATGAACACAAAGTATGCAAAATTGTGAAGTCCTTGTATGGCCTCAAGCAAGCACCAAGAGCCTGGTATGAAAAACTAACTGAGCATCTTCTGAAACTCAACTTCAAACATTTTGATCTTGATGATGCAACTTTATTTGTCAAGAAAGTTGGAAAAACAGTTGTATATCTTGTGGTATATGTAGATGATCTTTTAATGACAGGGAACAATGAAAGCTATATTGCATCCATAAAGAAAGAATTAGGAAAAAGTTTTGAAATGACTGATTTGGGCTATGTTCATTACTATCTTGGCATTGAAGTAACCCAACATCCAAAATCCATATTTCTTTCTCAAAAGAAATACATTGGAGATTTGTTAAACAGATTTGGAATGACAGAGTGCAATCCTCTTTCTACTCCAATGGAACAAAACTTGAAGCTCACATCTATTGAAGGAAAGGAATTTGAGGATGCAACAAAGTATAGACAGCTTATAGGAAGTCTCATCTACCTCACTACTACCGGACCAGACATTTCATTTACTGTTGGAATCCTCTCCAGGTTTATGCAAAAACCTTGTGAGGGACATTGGTCTGCTGCAAAAAGAGTTCTAAGGTACTTGAAGGGAACTCAAGACCTTGGAATCAAGTATACACAGGCGAACGACTTCAACTTGGATACTCTGATTCAGACTTCGATGGAGACAAAGAAACTGGGGTATCTACTTCAGGATATGCTATGAGTCTTGGATCAGGAGCTGTCTCCTGGAGATCATGCAAACAATCAGTACTAGCAGATTCCACAACAGAAGCAAAATACGTGGCAGCAGCTGAAGCAATGAAAGAAATTGTGTGGCTCAGGAAAATTCTTGAAGATTTGCAGGTAAAACAAGTACAATCAACTCCACTCATGATTGATAACACCTCTGCAATAAAGTTGGCCAAGAACCCAAAGTTTCATGATCGTACTAAGCACATCAATACTAAATATCATCTGATCCGACATCATGTTGAGGCCAAAACAATCCATCTCCGTCATTGTTCCACAAATGAGCAAATTGCAGACATCTTCACCAAAGCTCTTGGAAGAGAAAAGCTTGAAAGATTCAGAACGATGCTTGGACTCACCAACATCCCTTCAGATTAAGGGGGGGAATGTTCACACCTAATCCGAAGGCGGTTGGGTAAACTGGAACGTGAACAATCATCAAGAAGATGAACTGTTCCGTCCACTTTGTGTATATAAACAATTGTTCTCTTATGAAATAACATCTCAGTTTTCCTTTGTTCAATGTGGAGTTACCTTTGTTGGGTTTTTCATCGTTTTCCCATGTATTTGGGATTTTTCCTAACACACTAATGCAATGCGATATAATGCTTAATGGTAGACCCAATAGGGATTTTAGGGGCGATTGAAGGGAATTTCATGTCTGATAATCACACTCGATAATGTATTTGCGGACATTCTCTGTGTAATGAGATTTTCACTATTTTTGGGTTTTTTCTTATGAAACAGCCTCGATTCCTTTTGTAACTGCTCCTGATCATCATGCTATGCTGCAACAAGAATTTTCACAGGCAATGATGCATTTTGAAGCCATGGAGCCACAAAGCTAGATGGCAAGTCTGACTCACAGGGAGTAGAGAAGCCATAGAGCCACAGAGGGATAATGAATCACAGAGAAACGACTAAGGTAGCCAAAAATCCGGGAAATGACCTCAAAGGAGGTAGAGAGCTAAATTGAGAGAGGGGGAGTGTAGAAATCTAGGTCAAAGCAAAAAAGGGTAGAGGAAAGAGAGCAAAAATCGAAGAGCTAGAGCGAGAGCCGAGGGCCAGAAAGCCGAGAGCTTCAGAGCCAGGGATAAGATGGTGTCTAAACCCATTATTTCTGTGTAAAGCAGTGGAGTTGAGCTAGGAGCTTGTAAAATGACTGTTTCCATAATCCTAGAGAGCCTAGTTGAGTTGATTAGAGCTCATGGAGGTGTAGCCCAAGAGTTTTGGGTGAACTCCTAATTAAATTGCTGTCTTATGTGTGTTGTTTTATTTTTGCATTGTATCTACTGCAAAATTTACTGTTATATGTATTTACATATCAACATAAGAAAATAAACTTAAAACACATAAAAAATCGACAATAAACATAAGCACACACCTTATTTTCAAGAACATATTTAATTCTGCATTGGTTAATCATAAAGACTCGGGATTACTTAAGCTTTGGAAGTGGGAGAGGTTCTTGTAAGTTAGACAAGAAACCTAAGTGCCCCATTTTCATATCAGGTGGTATCAAAGCTTGAGATTGATTAACCCCAGCTTCAAAGAAGGTTATATCAGAATGCTTGATTGATGGAGCAAAGATTGCTTGTCTAAAAGGTGTTTAAATAGTCAGAGGTTGATTATATGCTTGTTTGCAGACTGACTATTGTTTGAGTTTGCAGAGGTGAAGGGAAAGCTATTGATAGCTCAGTCCAGGAAGGACAAGAAGGAAGAAGGGCTAAAGGCATTCTTCTATCCAAAAGGACCTCAAGGCAATCCTTAAAGCACAAGAGGTTTGTTTCAAAAGGTTGCTTAAATAATATCTTTATTGATCTTGTTTGAAGTTATTTTGTTCATTGGTATAATGAAAAACTCTACAAGTGAGTCCTTAAACTCCTCTTGCATCACAAGACTCTTCTATGAAGACATAAAGCAAGACTTGTTCATTATGATGGGCAAGGTAAGAGAAATGTGTGAGGATGGAAGGAAGAGCAACATACTTAGAGAGCAGTTGAATTCCATGAAGGAAGAGAAGCAGTTGCTTTCAGATAGACTGCAGGAAATGGAGAGGCAACTTCATATTGCAAATATGAACCTGAAAAGGATGCATGAGTGGGAGTCACAACTCATTATTTCTAAAGAAGCCTTGGTCAAGTATCAGCTTGAAGAAGAGGTAAACCATTCCAGTTGGTCTTCAAATTCCTGTAAGAATGCTTATATTGGTTCTTTTGAAAAACGTACTAGAGGCACAGGTTCCAAGCTAATGTCCAAGATGGGCTATGGAGGAAAGGGCTTGGGAAAGCATCCACAAGGTATTATTGAACCAATAATGGTTGAGGAAAGGCCTAAGTATTTGGGTCTTGGCTATGGACAAACTTATGGAGAGAGTTCCCAAGTTGCCATGAAGGCCATTGAAACAATTCCAAGAAGATGTTTCATTGTAGTTCCTCTACCTCAAGAGTGTGAAGATTGTATTAAGGAGGAATGCAATGGCTTGAAAGATCATGTGCAGGATGCAGGTGTTCAAAAGCACACACTTGAACCAGAGAGTTGTGGCAACTCTAAAAGCCTTGAAGAGGTTGATGGTGTTCCAAAGGGAGCAACTTTTTTATTTGCTTCACCTCCTCATGAAGGAAATAAAGGTGAAAGAGGTAGGTATAAATGTGTTTCTATACATATTCCTTTTGATTTTTGCAAAACATGGTAAATTTCCACATAAGCATGGGAAAAGAATTGCATGTTTCTTTTGTGGTTTGGATAACCATCATGTTTCTGGATGTTGGAAGAGAATGGCCACATACAGGAAACTTTTGAAGGAAAAGAAGCAAGGAGCCAAAGGTCCATTGGAAAAGGCAAATCATGCTGTCAAGAGGATGCACATGTGTTGCACTTACTACCATAAGCAAGGGTATCTTGCTGAAAGGTGTTGGACTCTGAATCCAGCAATGCTTCCACAAAAATTGAATAAGGTGGAAAGGGAAGATGGCAGAAATGGAAAGGAAGTTTCCATGGATGATGTGTGTCAAAATGATTCACATGTTGATGCTGATGTGTAGACAAAGGAAAGACCTTTGAAATGGATTGGTAAGAAATGGTTAGAGTTCTTTTCCAATTAAGGATTGCATGTCTATTGATGCATCTATTTGCATTTCTTTGTTGATGAGATGCAAGTTGCAGGATTTTACCAAGATGGTGAATGGGAGACTCACTTTGTTGATGCAACATTACATTTAATTTCAGCTTCGAAAGTACAGTGTGCTTAAGTGAAAGTTGAAGGATGAAATGCATGCATAAGCATGATGTGCATGAACACAGGGATGTGATGTTTTCCTCGTATTTGAACATGTATGTGTAATTAACTTGCAGGGTTGATTGCTTTGACATGCATGTGATGCAATTTTGACTTGAGACAAGTTAACTTGGTCTCCAAGATGGAGATAGTGATGAAGTGTTTCATCTTTTGGAAAGAGTCCTAATGGTCTTCCTTCTACATGCTTGACTTGAAGGGTTATTTGTTTTAAAGGCATGTTTTGTGGGCTTGTTGTCTAGTCCATCATTTGTATGCAAATGTAAGACATGGAGGTGTTCACAAGATGTGAAATCTATTTCTTTGTTGAAGCAGGAGTTTAGGCCATCCAGTTGTTGTCTATATTTCTGTTGTTGTTAATAGTTGTTGTTGACAGCTTGTCAAACAGGTACAAATGAAAGTTTTGTGGAGAAAGTGTACTTCACATTTGTTTGAGCCACCTTGGATCAATGATCAAGGCAGAGAAGTTCAAACTACCTTCTGTGACCATCTAAGCAGGAGTTTTGCAGGAAGGCAAGGAGGAAGGCAGTTCTTCCCAGGAGGACCAGCACATCCAGGAAGGAGAGTGGTCAAAGGCTTTGGTTCAGAGGCACTATGCAAGGCAAAGTGTAGGGAGGCTGAAAGAAGAGGGTGATGTTACTCCCATTTATTGTTCAGATCAGTATATCAGTCTTTTGGAGACCAAAAGTTCTTTTAGTGGGAAGGCGTGATCCAAAATGGATTTTGGATAGACTCCTAAGTCTAAGTGTTCCTCACAGATGAAAATGAAAGTCCAAGGAAATTCCTGGAAATAACCCCATTGCAGAGATCTTTTCCTTCTGAATCTACTGCAACTTGAATGGGCAAAAATGGAATTAGGATGCAGAAGTTATCGCAGAAAGAAGATGCCCTTTGTTTTTTAGAAAAAGAGGCAAAATCACCTAAAATGGGCAAAAAACCCTTATAAAGGGAAATTGCATCGGAGAGGATCCAAGAGTGGACTTAAGCGGAAAGGGGAAGAGACACACGATTGCCGATCCCCGACATATTGGGTCGTAGGCAGGCACATGCGCATGATATGAGGCGGGACCTGGGCTGAGCGATATTGCGATCGCCGATATCGGCAGATCGACGTCGGCAATGCCATGAGGCAAAGAACGGAACCTCGGGCCAATGTGACTTGTGATTGTGATATAACGCATTGCAACGTCGCCTTGCAGAGATGCAAAAGGGGTGATAACGCCGGACTCGATGGACTTAATAGGCGTGGTTTGATAAGTTTTGAGTTCTGGAAAAAGGGACTTTCCCGTGTATAAGCAGATTTCGGCATAAAAACCGAAATACAAAGGAAAAAGCCCCCAAAGCGATACAGCCAGACCCAAAGGGGAATTAAAGGCACGATTTATAAAATTTGAGTTCCGTAAGCGGGATTTTGGGTGGGCCTCAAGTGGTAAATGGTATTGGGCTGGCTCCACCCAATCCCATGCAACGAACGATGTGTGGCTGGCGGAGGAGAGAGGAAAACCGCCTTTTCGGGCGGGTAACCTCCGTACCCTTAAGCCGCCCGAGATCGCATATGGGCCGTTGGATCGGGGATCCCGTAGATTGATGGTGGGGCTTGTGATAGCAGCCAAAGGCAGACCCGATGTGATTATAGGGGCGATTGCGATATATTTTGAAGTCTGATAGGACGAAATTTGTCGGGTTTTTCATCGTTTTCCCGTGTATTTGGGGTTTTGCCCAATACACTAATGCGATGCGATATATTGCCTAATGGAAGACCTGATAGGGATTTTAGGGGCGATTGAAGGGAATTTCACATCCGATAATCACACCTGATA
Source organism: Pinus tabuliformis (assembly GCA_031772625.1). Classification (NCBI taxonomy): domain Eukaryota; kingdom Viridiplantae; phylum Streptophyta; class Pinopsida; order Pinales; family Pinaceae; genus Pinus; species Pinus tabuliformis. Next base: position 480,541,526 of record CM062811.1, on the reverse strand, counting down.
GTGTATTTGTGAACATTCTCTATGTAATGATATTTTCACTATTTTTGGGCTTTTGCCTATGAAATGGCCCCGATTCCTTTTGTAACCACTCCTGATCATCATGCCACGCTACAGCAGGCATTTTTGGAGGCAATGATGCATTTTGAAGCCACGGAACCACAGAGCCAGATGGTCAGTCTAACTGATAGGGAGCAGAGAAGCCGTAGAGCCATAAAGGGATAATGAACCGCAGAGAAATGGCTGGGGTAGCTAAAAAGCCAGAAAATGACCTCAAAGGAGGTAGAGAGATCAACTGAGAGAGGGGGAGCACAGAAATCTTGGCCAAAGAAAAAAAGGGCAGAGGCAAGAGAGTAAAAATTGAAGAGCCAGAGCGAGAGCTGAGGGCAAGAAAGCCGAGAGCTTCAGAGCCAGGGATAAGATGGTGTCTAAACCCATTGTTTCTGTGTAAAGTAGTGGAGTTGAGCCAGGTTCTTGTAAAAGGAATATTTCCATAATCCCAGAGAGCCTATTTTAGTTGACAAGAGCTCATGGAGATGTAGCCCAAGAGTTTTGGGTGAACTCCTAATTAAATTGTTGTCTTATGTGTGTTGTTTTATTTGTGCATTATATTTGCTGCATTATTTACTGTTATATGTATTTACATATCAGCATCAGCAAATACACTTAAAACACATAAACAGTAGACAATAAACATAAGCATACACCTTATTTTCAAGCACATATTTAATTCTGCATTGGTTAATCATAAATACTTGGGAATATTTAAGCTTTGGAAGTGGGAGAGGTTCTTGTAAGTTAGAAAAGAAGCCTAAGTGCCCCACTTTCAGATTAGGTCAACGTCTATCTATGAGAGATATGAGATTTTCATGCACTTAATAGGGATGAAAAGTTAGGATAAATCTAGGAATGGAAACTAGGTCATTCAAGCCTATGAAACTGTCCCTTGCACAATGTTAGTGTCTATAGGGGACTGCAGCAATAGAAATTATGCCTATGTAACATGAATGGATCCTTGCACTGCTTACAATCAAGAAAATGCATACATATTGTTTTCAAAAATCTCTGGCTGATCATTATAAATAGTGTTAGCTCATCAATCATAACTTCATTGTTGGATTACAACAACTCTTCAGTAGAGCCAAGCAATATATCAGTTAGCCTATATAAGCAATGAAACTCAACCCAAGTTTCAAACAAGAAGAGCATAAGTTGGCATCATAATATGAATACTTTTCATTGGCCATTAAGAACAATAAACACTCATATTAGTTCACACGTCCTTACATGGATCATATCCATCCATTCAACAGATAAACACAAGTAAGCAGACTTGTCATGCAAATCATAAACATATCAACCATTCACATTTCAAAATGAAAACCATACAAGGTTGCACACAAGATAAATTATCTTGGATTTATAATGAATATGGGAAACTGGGTTCGAGACTTGAACTATTTGCCCAACCATAGACACGGTGTAGCCAATCTACTTGAAACTATCACCCTCGAGCTATATTCCAAGGGTTTGAGGTGGTATTTCTCAAGGAAATAAACACCAATCTACCAGTTGAAATAGGGACTTTAGAGGTTCTTCTTCCTCCACCCACAAGCTGCTCAACAACCCACAAATACACAGGGAGCTCTAAAGGCCAACTGCCTCCACCCTCTAGTTATCTAATGAAGGACAAACAATACTCAAAGAAAACCAGAGGATAGTTTCCTCTCCCCTCTTCTGTGCTGTCTCTTGCAGGTTGATTCTCCTTTTTTTTCTATGAAAAATTCAAACTCTTTGAGGTTGCTACTCACTTCTCCTCAACAAGTGCCTCCTGCAACACAACCTATTTCCTGTAGAATTCAAACCCTCTTTTCTCACTCCCTTGTGAGATATATTTCTCTCTCTTTTTTTCTGCTCAATTCCCTCTCTCCCAACATAGTGATCCGTCTCTCCATGAATGAGAACGAGTCTTCCCTCCTTCGTCTGTGAGCAGATTCCTCCAATCTCTTTCTTTTGCTACTGCCTAGTTCCCTGTCAACACTCTGTCTCTCATTAATTCTCCTGTCCTTTTGCTGTCTATTTTTCCTTGTTGTGGTTTCCAAGCTAGCGTGGTCTTGTCCCTGGTGTTGCAGCCTAATTAATTTCCAATAGTATTACCATTCGATAGACCATCCCTGTGCATTTAAATCTCAATAACCAACCTTTAATGATTGTCACATACTTCATATTTTTTCTTCCTTTAGCAAGTAAGTTGAATTTCCCAAGCAATTTGACCTTCCCACACCTCTTGGAATCTGTGTCCCTTTCTCAACCCATTTAATTTTTGGAATTCAATCATATGATGAGATTACATGTCCAAATCGAGCCATTCATGGCTAGGATATTACAGACCCCTCCCCCTTGGGGGAAAACTTCCTCGGTGTTCTTTGTCCCTATACACACAAGAAACATACTAAATAAAGAAATAACAACACATTGTCTTTAGATATTTATATTTATAGATATTTACGACATTTAGATATATTTACATGTCACATATTCACTGTTGCATGCCCAATAACTAAGAAATTATAAAATAAAATTTAAATCATATCAACGACTTTTTGTGGCTCTTTGCAATTTCCTAGTGCTTTTGCTGCACCAAATTTGGCTTGGATTATTTCCTTTGGTCTCGAAGGTGGCATGACTTCAATATCTTGCACTATCTTTCTTTGCACTCTTGTTCCATCAACGAACAATTCTCGGCTCATTGCTTCCCAATACAACCCCAATGTGCTTCTGATTCCAATCAGCTATGCTCATGACCAAGAAACCAATTCATTTTCCAACCTTCCCCTCTCCCTGAATTCACTCACCTTCCAAGTTTAGGCATCCCCTTCTCTGCTTCTCAGTCCCTTAGGCGATCCATTCCTTGGAAAGGCTTCCTCACATTGGAAGGAGTTCAAATTCAAGGCACATCCTTGCCTTCAAAACTACCATACGGTCATAGCATGCTTCATGGTAATCAATTGACATCATTGGTGTTAGTGTATCACAATGGCCCCATTCTTGAAATCTTTAGTCAACATGCCACTGCACATTTTATATCTTTAAACTACAACTATTTCTTGTAGCCAAGTCCCTCCACCCAACTAGGCAATTTCATGCTTTCTTGCATCATATCACATATGCCTCCATAAGTTCCATCATTAAGGAAATGCAATAATTTTAAATCATACCTCATTAGTAGTTCATTCATGAGGTGAACTTGGAATTCTCCTTTAATTCCTATTACAACAAAATCAGGTTAGCTCAAAACCCAACCATCATAAATCAGATCATTGAATTTAGATTCATAAAACAAAATCTCAAAAGTCATGAAATATTGATACTTATCTTGGTTTTCTTCTTGCTGCTTGCTTTACATACACTGAATCGGTAGCCAATTGGGCAAGCACCCAATGCCTTCCTTTCACTTTAACCACGTACACACACCAGATTGGTTTCTGGTCAGCAAGCATCTAGTGCCTTATCTTCACTTTAACCACATACAAACACCAAATTTATTTCCCATCGACAAGCATCTAGTGCCTTATCTTCACTTTAACCATGTACACACACCAGATTGATTACCAGTCGATAAGCATACAATGCCTTCTCTTCACTTCAATCTCGTATGCACACCAAATTGTTTTCCCATTGGCAAGCATCTAGTGCCTTCTCTTCTCATTGATAAAAATTTACTAAGTGACTGATCGAACTCAAGATGAGCACTCAAGCCCAATCGCTATCCAACGATTATGGGAACTACCAAACTAGGTAGTATTCTATCAATAGGAATATAGGTGTATTTCACACCAATGTAGGCTCAGGAAGTCCCATACATGTATGAACACTTTTGCACATACAAAACAATCAGGACCAGACAGTCCCATACCTCCTGCCTGTCCTGAACACATAAACACAACAAACATGCCCAGACAATCCCATAGCTATCTGTCTTGAACACATAAACACAACACATAGGTCTAGAAAATCCCATACCTTCCTATCCTAAACACATTACACAACACACACTTATACACATGGTACAACACAACACACGTAATACAACTTTACCCTATTCCCATGCACAACACATGCACATGTACAACATAAACACATATACACATAACATATCACATTACACAATATCAAAAATAATCCAGAGACCACCTTGTCTCTCATGACATATCACCATGTCACAATTAATCTAGATACCACCTTGTCTCCATGCATGTGAACCAAGCCATACTGCCTCATTTCCCCCCCGCCCCCCCCCCCGGTTCTTAGCCTTGACATGGGCATTGTTACCGCTCAAATTAGCAGGAGCCCTAGGAGGGTTTCCTATAGAGCAACTACTAGGTCGATGGAAACAATGGAGTAACAGCCCACTGTCACCTCAGCTAAGGCTCCCTTCTGTTTATGGAATTTCACCGATGGGAGGATTCGTTGTATATGAGGAATCATTAGAATATATAGTTAATGATAAGATAAAGAAGTGATTCGTAGGCCTATTCATAAGAGAGACTCAACTAATTAGGTTTATTGCTTTAGAAGCAAGGTGATGGGCTCTCTGGGAAGGGATAAGAGGGCCTTTAAGGATAGGGTGTGAGAGTATGTCTTGTCAAGGTACTCCCTAGTCTCATAAGGCCTTATGGATGCTTGAATTATAAGTGATCAAGGCTATGGATTTCATCACCCAACGAGGGGCTGTGGTCAAGTAAAATTATAAATGCAGACACAAATGAATTCCTCTAGCTCGATAATGGGTATAGCCACAACAAATACATTCTATGGAAGATTTCCTTAGGTTAGAACCAATCAAGAGGGCCTACCTTTTGGTCACTTATCCTGCTTGATGATGTCCTCGCTTTCTTGCTCCAGCAATCTCTCACTTCCTTCTTCAACCTCCTAAAACAAGTAAACAACAAAAACACATAAACATAATAATAGACAAATTGCAATTCAACATACTTAATAAATCAAGAAGCATTAAGACACGAATATGTAATATTACAAGTAGGAAATCAATTGATAGTTTTATATATTAATATTCAAAGAGAGAGATTACAACCATTCGTCTTGACGTCGTAGTCTTCCTTTGACAAGACCAGGTTCCCACACACTTGTGCTAGCACTTCATGATGGCTTCAAACAACAATAGTTTAAAGACTCTTCTCTTTAGGCTTCAATCCAAACCAAAAACACACAACTAGATGGCTACAACTAGTAATAGCTTGCTTGTCTAAAATAGTATATTCACACTCAACAAAAACTCTAACTGTGACTTTCACACCAATCTGTGCTTGGGAAGAAGGGAGATTTATATAGGAAATATGGATGGGAGATGGATCCTCTTCTCATGGGAGAAGGACTTATCCCTTGAGGTAGTTCCATCATTATAGGGGAAAGGAGCCCAAACTGTCATCCTCGACCCCATCTGGCCAAACCATTTACCAGACTTCCGTTACGGAGCTTCTAGAGATGGAAGCTTTGGCTCTAATTTAAAAAACTTTCCATAACAGGACCAATGCGACTGGAACACAACTTAGTCACACTGATTAGCATGGGGAATAGTGATAATCTCTACACATCGACACGGGGGAGACAAAGGTCATTAGCGCCGGTCTTGTAAATTGGGCAAAACAGAAGTTTCAGGGGAAATGGTGCAAAAGGGAAATGATCTGCTCATGAAGAGGGACATAATGGGAGTTTCTCCATGAAGGCAAAGCATGCGGGGTTCACTGTAGAGGTCCTCCAGGATCAAGGAATGGGGAGTACAGGGACAGTGACAAAATGTTGTGTAACAGATGCCCCCTAAAGCGTGAAGGCCGAGCCAGAGTGAGGGATGAAATGATTTATAAATCAATGTGGGGAACCGGTCTATTGTCAAAAAACTTGCAAGCAAGTACATATACATATACATAGATTGAGATCTATGTCAAATGATACATGAATCATGGCATGGACGCAGCCATCCAGACATCGATCATATAAATAGATCCAGGTATGGGCGCAACCATCCATCAAGGAGGATCATAACGAAACCAAGGTATGGTCGCAACCATCCAATAATGAGAAGGATCACATATGATAACTCTTGGTCTGGTCATAGCCAACCATCTGAAAGAGACATGCATATCATCATAACCATGTCACACCACTTTGCAACTTGGAATTTTGTGATCTAAGTCCAGGGTCTTGCGCTCCAACATGATCCGACCAAAGTACAGATTCTAACATGTGAATAGATGTGTTGACGTCGAACATGCTAGAAAGTCGCTTGATTACCAGTCAATGATGTAAATTGTTAACAAGCGCGAGAGAAACCACCAATAATGAAAATCGTCCTCAAGGTACTATCAGCATAATCCACGGAATGTGAATAGAGGAACTGAAGTCGAACACTTGTGAAATCACTCGATTGAAAGCCAATGATGTGAACTTGTCATCGAGTGCGAAGAACTTGCCATTAGGGCATGCAAGCTCTAAGGTAATGGAAGGGAGTCTCTCGGTCAACTTCCCGAATAATGATTGAAGTCGTCGGAAAGTGACCATGTCGAAGGAGGGCCATAATGAATCCCACATCATCAATGTGAGACGAGAGGATGAAAATTGAGTTTGGATGATACAAAGAATCAAAGGTAAGTGTAATTGCAGAAGGACAACTCTTTAACATATTGGCGACACAATTGGAAGTTTGGCAGCTTTTGGATCCATGGGATCAGTGATCATGATGACGTGGCAAAGATCAAATGGAAGGCAAAAAAAAAAAAAGGCCCAAACCCAGGAAGGTCAATGATACAAAGGAGGATGTCCCAACCCGACATGAAGCAAAGAGTGTCATGTTCAAGAGTGAGCTGTCGACAAAACTGATTAGATTTCCAAATTTTCCCCACCATTTCTGGCAGGTACCCCAATTATTTTCTAATCGCAAGCTTGAAGGGGATAGAATATTCTTGCACTGTAAGTTCATCCTTTGGATGAATCTGACCTAGTAAGTTTAATGAGCCCTAGGAAGGGGAAGCTCATGTTCGTCATGGTGACGAATCCAATGTCGTTTAATAGTTTAACGAGTCCGACAAAGGTGTAACTCGATATCTTTTTCATGTTTAGAGAGTTTGAAAAAGACACATAAAAGAAAACTCCACATGGTCCCTTTTTGTACCTTTATGTCTCTGGAGCCCGAAAAGGTAGAAAACAATACTTGAGAGAACCGCTTGAGCATTTTAGTTAAGGAGTACCTTTTTCGTAAATAGTGCCTCCCAGCCCGAAAAAGGGGTAAACTTGTACTGGACTTACGAATTTTCACATCCGTTAACGAGTTTGAAACGAAAAGGACTCAGCCATCTTTTCATTTTTAAAGGTCAAAAAAGCGCTGAAAGCGGACCCCCCATTTTATTCTCTTTTACGAGTCAAAAGGGAAAAATACTTGGAAATATTTTCATCTTTTATGAGTGAAAAAAGAGCGTAAAGGTGACTCGTATTGGAGGAACGAGTGGTATAAAGGGTAACAACTAGTTCTGGCAATGGAGGAACTGCTCAAAACATGTAATGGTCAAGAGGCTGGCTAATAAAACCACTCATTGTTGCGGTCCCTTAGGAAAGGAAAAACAACCAAGTGAAAGCATATGATCCGCCAAAGAGATGGTGATGATGGAATGAGACAACCAAGGCTCATCTAGCAAAAATCAGCTGATTAAAAAGGGAATCACGAGATGTAAATCGGGCATGGGTTCAATTTTTACACAAGCTTGAACCATGGAGAACTTTGCTTGGATTCGGTTTCATGTTTACACAAGCTTGAAATGAAAAAATATGCTTGCTATAAGTTTGCATGCCCCCGACATAGTGACTCAATTGAGGTGCATGCCCCCCAAGCTTCATTTCAGTCAACTAGGTTAATGGAATGAAGGTTCACTTTCAAGATCTTGGAAAGACTCGACTGGGATCTTACGAGATCTTAATCAAAGACACAATTTGGAAAAGGGAAATGCTTCATTTTTAATGAGGTTGACACAGTAAAAGAACTATCCTCATAACTCCTTGTTTAATTTTTTAATGAGCTTGACACAAGACAAGGAACTATGCTCACACCTTTCTTTCGTTTTTTAAACGAGGTTGACACAAGACTAGGAACTATCCTCACACATATGTTTCATTTTTTAATGAGGTTGACACAGTAAAAGAACTATCCTCACCTCTTGTTTCATTTTTTAATGAGGTTGACACAAGACCAAGAACTATCCTCATGGCTCCTTGTTTCATTTTTAAATGAGGTTGACACAAGACCAGGAACTATCCTCATAATCCCTTGTTTCATTTTTTAATGAGCTTGACACAAGAAAAAGAACTATGCTCACACATATGTTCATGAACCATACAAGAACATGGCTCCCAAGAGGTCTTCACTAGATGGAAGAACCATGCTCTGGGAGGAATACATGTCAATTGGTACCATAGACAGATCAGGTTCCAATGCCCCTAGTACATGATGTACTATACCATCTGTGTGATCATCATCAAATGCAGAGATGGAACGGGAAGCCACATAATTCACGTGGCAGGGAAGGTACTTCTTGCAAACAAGAGTCGATAGGGGACGATGGTTGTGAAGGAGGCGCTTGGTGACCAATGAACGACAGTTGATCAATAGTCACAATTCTCCCTTCGTGCGGAAAACAAACCACACAGAAAAGTGAAGAAACAAGAGCTCCCATGACATAAACATAGTCACGTCCAAGGAGAAGATTGAAATCTAAGGGACCTTGGACTACCATCACGTCTATATAGACGTCTTTCCTCCCAAAGTAATAGGGAACTTCGGAAGGATCCCTAAGGGTTGACTGGTTCCTCCGTTGAAAGCCAACAAATTCTGGGTGACAGGCACAAGCTGTGGGGAACCCAAAGCTTGCCAAGTAGTAGAAGACATGATGCTAACAGACGTGCCTTCATCTAATATAGTGCCATGTAATACCATATTATAGGCTTGTACTGTGATCTAGAAAGGCACATAAGATGGGAGGCGGAAAGCAGTCAATGGACCCTAATCGAAAGAGACGACAAAACTAATTGGTGGGGTTATCATATGATTGCCCCCATGCTATACAGGAATAGGAGAAGGACTCTCCTGAACAATTGGGACAGGTGTGTCACTCTTCGATTCATGAGAATATGAGGAGACGAGAAGAACATGAGCAATATGATCACCAATCTCTTCTGGAATATAGTGAACAACTAAAGGTGGATCCAAGTTGACAATTTTCGACAAATGGTTGGTCAGGAACAGACACGAAAGAGTCTTTCTCAGGAAGAGAAAGACAAGAAAGAGATGAATCCAAGTCAATCTCTTCACCAACCAGGAGAGGGGTAGAAGAAAGCCTCTGATAACCAACAGGAAGTTGGGGTTGAGGAGCTGAAAGGTTCTCCAAAATTTTAGAAGCTTTATCCATAAGAGGAAAAAGGTGAAGAAGATGTCCTTCTTCACATAACCTACAATGTAATCTAATATTTCCCTTCTTCTTACCATCACTCGTTGAAGGCGTAGCATCGACATGATCTCTAGCGGTCGATAGGGATGGTCGGTTCAGGTTTTGAGACCATACCTCTAAGACTCTGGGAATGCCAGGATAGTCTCGAAGGAGATGGTCACCCTTACACAGCCTCCAAGGGAATTTTACCTTCCACGAAGGATCAGAAGGTTTGTCAACTGGGGGTGCATTTGGAGTAATAACTGCATGGTTGGCCTCCCGCTTATCTGAATTCTTCTTCTTCTTCTTAGCCTCCTAGTTACTGGATTTCAAACTTTCTCCAGGAAAAGTAGAAGAGGAAGAGGAAGAAACAGGGAAGAAGGGGAGAGGTCAACCTTAGAATCAATGTGATGTGATTCAAATGAAGGAGATGTTTGGATAGGAGTCAGGACACTCGGGACCACCGAGGTAAAAAAGAACTAGACAGGTAGACCAATGGTTAACCCGGGAAGGGACAACGTTGCCATATAAAGAGCAACATCATTTCCAAAAGAAGGAAAAGGACCAGGATTCCCATCCAAGGGGAAACCTTGACTGGTCAAATTTGGAAATGTTTCCATTGGAATCGACCCTAAAGAATCACTAAGGAAGATAACTTTAACCAGGAATATTTCGTGGGCAGTTAATTTTAAGACACTGAAACAAAAATTTGCCTTTTCATATTTTAAGAGTCAAGAAAAGGATGAAAGGTGACTCTATCGCTTTCGATTGGAAACGAGCTCAAAAGGACAAGTGCTCGAATGATATTTTACATTTCATGAGTCAAAAAGATCAAATGACTGCTCTGGACGATCTAGGTAAAGAGGATTACCAGGCAACCGTGAACTGTAGAATACCTACTGGCGAACCAAGAAGTATGAGCAGGCAATCTCCCTGAATGCTGTGGTTGGTGTATCATGTTTGCAATGCGGCTGACCCGGCTTCCTAAGGATAAAAGGATTGTAGCCTAGTGGGGTCTCCCATTATATACTTGATGGTACGGGGAGCACAAATCTGTACTAGCGTTGTCTAACACCGAAGCTAACGACAACTGCTAGGTTTAAAGATGCCGGAACACGTCTCTAGCCTAGACCACTAAATGTGAGCATTAAGTTTCAATGCTTCCTTAGGTTAATTCAATAAATTTTAACAGTTGATCTTGAATTAGTTTCAATTACAAGGCCCTACCGTTGTCATCTGGAAAAACTCCTACATGCAGCTATATGAGAAAAGAGATCTTTATCTTCGATGAAAGTTATCACTAATTGAGAGATAGAGAACACAAAATTAATGCAACAATCAAAGAATGAAATATCTCACTAATAAATATCCTAAATTCACTTAATCTTCCTATCAAAAAAAGAAGTTTCATTTCATCTCCATGCCTATGATGATGCAATTCTAGCTTCTCAATAATGCTACTAATGTAATATTTTCGCTTAAGTATACTAGAATGATGTTCTTGTTTTCATAAAATGAAAAATGCATCTTTCACATAAAGCACTTTAATGAAAATTTTCACGATTCCGAAAAAACAAGCATCAATCAAATCCAAAGCATGATAAATGAAAATAAAAGCAACTTATTCTTTGAATCGAACAAACCAAACACGTGAATGCTTCAATCAACAAACCAAGCAATGTAATCTATGCTTGGAAAGAGAAAAGAGACACTCGAAATAAGAGAACAAATGAGACTCTTTCACTCATTCAATTCAAAATGAAGCAAACAAAGCATCCTAGTCACCTTTGGCGGAAGAAGAGAGTCTGAGGGTCAAGACACACTGGCACTAGAGTGGGAGAAATTCTGATTTTTTCTTACCCCTGAGACTGGCGCGATTTCCTAACTGACAACTAACGCCAATAGGCACAACTGACATGACTAACCAGTGCTACAACTAGCGTTGATGGCCTGATCGTGCGACTGCCTAACTGAAAACTAGCGCTAATCGAGGGATTCAAAGAAAAAATAAAAAAAGAACTTCACACATGGCCAGACTTAACACATCAGAGGGTGGGATAAACCAAGCAAGCAAAACCAAATGAAAAGTAGTTTCCTAATTAGGGAGAAAACAACAAAAAAGGCTCACGGGGCCAAAAACAAAAGATCAAAACACACTAGCCAAGATTGGGGTCAAGTCCTAATATTCACTTACAGGCATTGGGCGACTGTCTAACTGACAACAAGCGCTGAGGCTGCTCAGCGGAATAAATGCACCAGCCAAGGAAACTAAGGAAAAATAAAAAATTTCCAAACAGGGACCAAATCTGCTACTATGAATTTTAGACTCAGACCAGTAAGCAAGAGAAAAGAAACATAACCAAAGGGAAAAAATGGAACTAGAAAATTTCTCACAAAATCATGAAATCCAAGACAAACAAAAGGATGGGATCTCCCCAATGGAGTCGCCAATTTGTGCTGAAGTTAAATTATAAGTGCGGAGACGAATGAATTCCTCTAGCTTGATAATGGGTGTAACCACAACAGATACATTCTATGGAAGATTTCCTTAGGTTAGAACCAATCAAGAGGCCTACCTCTTGGTCGCTTATCTTGCTTGAAGATGTCCTCACTTGCTCGCTCCAACAATCTCTCGCTTCCTTCTTCAAGCTCCTCAAACAAGTAAACAACAACAACACACAAACATAATAATAGAAAAATTACAATTCAACATACTTAATAAGTCAAGAAGCATTAAGACACGAATATGTAATATTAAAAAACATGTAGGAAATCAATCGATAGTTGCATATATTAATATTCAAAGAGAGATTACAACCATTCGTCTTGATGTCACAGTCTTCCTCTGACAAGACCAGGTTCCCACACACTTTTGCTAACACTCCATGATGGCTTCAAACAACAATAGTTTAAAGACTCTTCCCTTTAGGCTTCAATCCAAACCAAACACACTTCTCCCTCACACAACTAGATGGCTACAACTAGTAATAGCTTGCTTGTCTAAAATAATATATTCACACTCAACCAAAACTCTAACTGTGACTTTCACACCAGTCTGTGCTTGGGAAGAAGGGAGGTTTATATAGCAAACATGGATGGGAGATGGATCCTCTTCTCATGGGGAAGGACTTATCCCTTGAGGTAGTTCCATCATTATAGGGAAAGGAGCCCAAACTTTCATCCTTGACCCCATATGGCCAAACAATTTACCAAACTTCCATTACGAAGCTTCTAGAGATGGAAGCTTCGGCTCTAATTTAAAAAGCTTTCCATAACAAGATCGACGCGATTGGAACATAGCGTAATCGCACCGATCGATGCGGGGAATAGTGCTAATCTTTGCACATCGGCACGGGGGATACAAAGGTCATTAGCGATGGTCTTGTAAATTGGGAAAAATAGAAGTTTTAGGGGAAATGGTGCAAAAGGGAAATGATATGCTCATGAAGAGGGACATAATGGGAGTTTCTCCATGAAGGAAAAGCATGCAGGGTTCAATGTAGAGGTCCTCTAGGATCAAGGAACGGGGAGTACAAAGACAGTGACAAACTGCTGTGTAACATGGGCTTGACCTAATGAAGAAGGATAAGAGGATCAAAGGACAAATTTTCTTTGAGTTTTAAATTTAATGATCCAAATGAGGACACTAGCCAAGGGAAACCTAGGGCAAGAAGTGGTCCTTGAGCTAGGGATTTCTATATCTCGAGATCCCACCATAGGATTTTCTTCAAAATTTGGAGGCATATAGAGAAAACCTTAGCTTAGTTTTGGACCAAACATCGAAGTGTTTTGATGGCTAGAACATGAGATAAGTGACGCCCTAGGTGAGCTATGAAGGCTAGGCCTAGAAAGAGAAGGGAAGGTGAAAGAATTAAGATTTGAAAGTGATCACCCATGGAGGATTAGTGCCTTGTCCCTTGGAGAGATGGAGTCAAGGATAATTGTATGGTTTGGAAATAATTCACGCAATCAAGGAGGCCTTCAACAACTTTGCATGGCATTAGAGCACGAGAGAAGTTGCTGCAAGGAATTTAAACTTCGAATTGAAATAATTGATGACTTATCAATATGCATTTAACATAAATCATCTCTAGAAATATTTTCTCATTGATACATGGCCCATGACATGATGCAACGCTATAAAATAAGAAAATTCCCACAATTTTGTATACAGCAACAATAACTTTTAGACTTGTATGGTGAAAATCCCAACAACATTCATGTGACAAAAGTAAATGGAAAGAATAAGAATCAAAAGAGCACTTACATGTATAAAAGAGTATATCCAATCATTAAATTATGCCAAAAATGAAGCTCCAAGACAAGGAGAGATATCCAAACATCAAAATTCATCCATATCATCCAAACTCGTCCTCCAAGAGGGATAGCGAAAATATCACAAGGGATAATAACCCAATCCAAGTGATGATGATAAAAATGAATCATCTCACTTCTATTTATACACTCCCTAATGAATTCTACTTAGCTAAGTTGGCCTAATTTAGCCCCTAAAATAAAACAACATGCATAATAATAATACTTTTGGTGACAAGCCCAGCTCAATAATATAAATACAAGCTCTCAAGAGGGTCGAATGATAAAAAACAAAAAAGAGTCATTGGGCCTTTGAGGAGTCTTAATGAAGTCCAACGAGTGCCATGATGTATAAATGGACTCCAAACATAGTGGAAAAGGGGTTGGACCCTTGTTTTCCAAGAAAGAAATGTGGTGCTCCCAAGTGGGTGTGGGGGTACAAGGACATCCTCATGGGTCTCCAAGTGGATAAAAAATTCCTGTAGACCATATATAAGGGCTAGGATGGTGATGTAAACCCTCACTCTATGGCGGGAGAAATCCTTTAGACCTTAGATCACCTGCCAAGTGTATGGTGGAAGTGTGGAGCCATTTGGGCATGGTGAACCAGGTGCATCACCTCATCCAAAATGTGGAACACGAGTAATAAAATGATGATGTTGAAGATCCATGAAGTAATCTCTGCTATGGTGGAGGCCCATGGCTATCAAATATCACCATACAAGTGCTAATGTAGCCCTCTAGAGGGCTAGGACCCCGTATAGGGAGACCAAGCCCCAAATGAAGACCCACTTGTAATCCTGCATAAGATCCAATGCGTCCCCTTTCCTTCCAATACAACAAGTCATTAGAATAACCAAGTAACAAATATTACAAGTCATGGGTCGATGGGGCACTTCATGGTGACATTCCCTTCCATAGTGGGCTTTGACATGCACAAGTGTCTCCAAGCTCAATAGGGGGTTAACCAAGGACCCTATTAGGTGGTTTCAACCTCTAAAGGGGGACATGTCCATGGTACATCCATCAAGTGGTATTTGAAAAATTATAATAATAATGGAATGGAGTGGGGATCAAGGAAATAATCCATACCACATTTCAAGGTGCAAGGGTGGCTATAATAAGGGAGGCCCACAACTAGGTATCTGAGTGTAGGAGGGAGAAAATTGTGGTACGTGAGTTACCCCAACCTTTTTTTTTTCCACCCTTCTTCATATGCCTTTTTCCTTTTATTGATTTTTCTTTGTAACTGCTTGGGGATCCAGGGGATGGAGCATGATGTGTAATATATAGCAGTGGATACCCCCTTGAGATGGGGAAGTTCATTGCCCACTCGGGTTGGGATAATCATGGGTTCCTTAATGATGGAGGGGGATCATATAGGGCCCATAGGAACTAGGGTGATGGCCATGGATAAGGGGTAGAGCTCATGTTTGGATTTTTCCCACGTGCTAAATTTGTGTGTCTTGACCATATTTTTCATTTTGTGGTACATTTCCTATTGAGAGTGGCCAAATTATGCTTTTTATTTTCTTTTTAGCTACATCAACCTCTGGGGCATTGTTCCAGGCCCGACCCAAGGTGTGGACAAGGGGAGGGGAAGGCTAACCCTATGTGGACCCATTGGGCACATGGGACCTGGATGGGAAGAAATATGAATAGGGCTGAAATGAGTGGAGGGGAGTAATGTAGGTGGTATTGGAAGCAGGACCATGTAACCAAAATCAGGATTTCCCATGTAGTTCCATCCATAAATCTAATGGCCATTAAAGGAGATCCCACAAGACTAGGATACGAGGGTAGCCATGAAATCAGGCAATGGAGACAAGAATATAGACCTAACTCCACAAGTTCTTTTTCGTAAGTTTGTCTCTCAAGTCCGAAAAAGTGTAAAATAATGTAAGAGAGAACCTATTGACCATATTCAATCAATGGATTCCTTTTTCGTAAGTAATATATCTTAGTTCGGAAAAGGGTTAAAACTTATACTGAGTAGATGCCATTTCCAATCTGTTTACGAGCTGAAGAGGACAAGCACTCAACAATCTTTTCATCTTTCAGAGTCTGAAAAGAGCTTAAAGAGGACTCCAATTAGAGGAATGAGTGTTTTCTAGGATAGCAACTAGTTCCAGTGATGTTGGAACTTCTCAAAACATGTTGAACAAAAAGGAACTAGATGCACAAATAATCAATTAACACTTTTAATCAGAAATGAAGACTTTACGACATTTTCTTTTTTCAAAAAAATGAAGACTTTATGACACTTCCTTTTCAGAAAAGACTAATCGATATAAACAACTTTGATAGTGAATTGATAATGATAAATAAATAACTTAAGAAACACTAAACAATCAAGGTCAAAGTAAGGCTAGAAGAGGAAATTCAAATTGATTTCAAAACCATAACAATCATTGATCTTTCAGCAAACACTTCAAAGCAAATTTTGAAAAATCCAAGTCAAAGGTGGGTTTTTAGCCTAAGAGGGATCAATGCAAGCTAGAGTGGGAGAGACTACACTGTAGAGCATTGTCTCCAAGCCAAGGGTGCATTGCAGTGCACTGTCCCCTGACCAAAACTGCACCGGTGCCGGGAGAGTCAAAGAAAGAGACAT